>OZ024827.1:85910314-86372814 GCA_964016985.1 Anodontia alba | reverse complement strand
GTTTTATCACAATCGGGGGAAGAGATTTCTTCAATACTTTGATCACAACGGGGTCAGAGAATACAACTTTTATCCAAACCTGGGATAGAAACTTCTTCAATACTTTTATCAAAACATGCGACAGATACTTCTTCAATTCTTTTGTCACAACATGGGATAGAGAAGTCTTCATATTTTTCTCACAAACTGGGACAGAGACTTCTTCAGTACTTTTCTCACAACCTACGACATAGAATTTTTTAACTTAGGGCAGTTTTTTTTCTATACTATTATAAAAAAAACCTGAAGCGTAATACCTTTATCAAAATCTTCTTTAATACTTTTATCCAAACCTGGGGCAGAGATTATTTCAATGCGTTTATCATAACCTGGGACAAAGACTGCCTCAATATGTTTATCATGGCCAGGAGCAAAGATGTCTTCAATGCTTTTATCATAGTCTCGGGCAGACGCCGTCTTCAATATTTTTTTTCTCACATTTTGGAACAGAAACCTCCATTTCCTTTTCTTACAACCTAGAACTGAGACTTCTTCAATACTTTTATCAAACATGGACAGAGATTTCTTCAATATTTGTATCACAACAGGAGCAGATACAATAAAATATGACACACGTCTACAGAAAAGAAAGCAAATCTAGCAGCCCCGCAGAGTTCTAAAACAATGTCAGGTCACTGAAAGAAGAAGACACGAGGAACAAATCTCAACCCGAGCCTCACAACCTGAAAACAGCGACTGGCATAGTACGTTAAAACATGACAGGTTAGTTACGTTTTCCCATGCGCAACTGAGAATGGCAAAACTACGCCATTAGTTGTGATGTCCTGCAAGTTTTTATAACGCCTAGAATATTTTTCATGCAGTGGGTTCCCCGAGTAAATAATACTAAATGAACGTTTGCGAGAGTCTGTGAATGCGGTTGCATAATTTAGACACCATAGACGTTATAGATCCTTGTCGATTTCCATGCACATATTAGTTTTCTTTCCAGTTAACACACAACGTCGCCAGAATGTCGTATCGAAGTCGCCGCAACATCATGACGACGTTGTGTGTTAGCTTGGTCGGCCACATTTTTCAAGCCCTGCCTTTTTCAATTCGATGCATGTTCATTGATTTACAAAATAAAGTCCACAGAATAGAAATGGACTGTCCATAAAGCATTCACCTTTATCCGTCTATCAAAAAAAAAAAACGATTTAACGCTTAGCACTCTGGGTAAAATTTTCAGCAGACGACATTTTGAAATATTTTTCTTATTTTTCTCAGAAAACAGGATTTGACATTTCATGCAAATTGTCTCCTAAGGAGACAATTTGCATGAAATGTCAAATCCTGTTTTCTGGGAAAAATAAGAAAAATATCATCAATCTGTCGTCTGCTGAAAATGCCCAGAGAGTGGTAAAGGTTAAATGTATACTCAGGAAAGTATGGTAGGCATATAAATAAATGCAAAGAAAGATATTCATACCAACATGAACATAAGATTCCAGCCGAGGGAATAGACGTCAAGATCGTCTTGGCCGATACCATTATAAAACTGAAACAACCGATCAAACTGTTCCTTCAGCCAGTTCTGAGCCTGAAATTAAAAAAAAAGTATACATAAGAGGTAAGCCAGGGAAAACATTCGTCACATTGATCTGCATTTTTAGTATCATTTCGATCTTCAGTCTCCGATGATTCTGCAAGAGAGCCCCGAGGTTATAAAACTTTTTTCATGTTCAACTCAGCTGAGCATGAAATTTGTCCTGCTATTAAAGCTCCAATTATTAACATTCGCATTTTTTTTTCTTCTTAAACATAGCTGAGCATGCCAATTTCTCTGCTAACAAATATGAAAATGTCAGCTATTACATACAAGCATACATAAATTTTAATCGCATAAGCCGCCATTTTGCTTGTGCCAAAAGACAGCATGAGAATAGTTTGTGGATACTCGTTACCGTCCGCCGAAAACTGTCACAACTGAACGGATTGTTTGCTTTTGTTTGCGAGTAACCGCTAAGAAAACGCAGCTCAGTATTGCGTTTAATAGCGCAAATCACTGGCGAGAGTTTTCTTTTTTTTTTCTTTTTTTTTTAATCAAAACTACACAACCTCTTTATAACATTATTGTTGGGGTCCATAGCATAAACCGTGTTAGTTAAACAACTGTGTTATGTCCAAACAAAAATGTATAGATTATATTGACAAATGACCATTTATGGTCATTTTTCAATATAATCTATACATTTTTGGGATCCATCTTTGAACCGTGTTATATCAAAAACCGTGTTATAACGAACCCTGTTATAAAGAGATTGAAGTGTACTTTGCATCTTCTGAACGGTTATTAAACCCGTCATATGTGACCTCAAATTAGAGAGTAGCCATTATTCCCGTTGAAAAGACAATGTTAGATCGAATAAATTATATCAATAATTATTAATTTCACGTAGAATCAAAAACATAATATCAACCCAGGGCTGCGTTTAGTTAACCGAGACGTTTGCGATCACTAGCAAAACAAAAGCAAATGTTTCGTTTGGTTATGACGGAGGGTAGCGAACAGCCCCAAACTATTCTCAAACTGTCTTTTGGCACAACCAAGATGGCGGCCTATGTGAATAAACTTTATTCATGCTTGTTTGTAACCAATATATGGGAATGTTCACTGCATTTATAGTATTTATTTGATTCTATATAAAATTAATAATCACGATGTAGTTTATCTGATATAAGAGCAAATCTCGTCTAAGGATACTCTCTAATTGGAAATTACATAAGCCGAATTTACAATAATCGTTTAGAAGATGCAAAATAGATTTTGAAAACAACTCGCCTGAGTTTAGCTTTACTGAACACAGACCAGGTGTCAATGCTGAGCATATTTAAAACACCACATATTGCTGCCGCAAATCAGCCGCCCGAGGCATGAGGAGGCATGTGGAGGTAGCGTCCATGGCCTTGATTTCATAGATCATCCATGTATATATGAACATGAGTAAGACAGACTGACAGTTGACAAATATTGCCCACAGCATAATAGAATCTTGCGGTTTATTGGGTACATATGATTAGATAATGTAAATTTCAGAGAGGTGATGAAGGGTGATTAATTAGATATTATCTGTAATCAATAATAAAATGTAATCTATAAGGTGACATTTTTGTATGTTTACAAACTGAATACCTATGAGCAGAATAGAACATAACATACATATTATTCAGACAATAACTATACATTTTCTAGTCTTTTAAAATATTATATGGGCCACGCCATGCGAAAACGTGTTTTCGGAGATACGCGGACAGAAAAGACCCAGATTAACCTACGCATCCGCGAAGTCCGATCAGGGCTTATACCATCACGAAAACATACCTATATAATTTTGACCCCCTTAAACCCCACTTTTATATAATAAAACTGGGGTTTACAGGGGTATGCATTATTTTTTATTTTTTCTGCTCATAAACATAGATTGTGGTACTCGTTAGAACCGCCTAGGCGAGGCGGTTCTAACGAGTACCCACAATTATGTTTTGAGCAGAAATATGAAAAATATCAGAAGTTTTTATCGGAAAATTTTCAGTTTTTGGTAATGAAATTTTCAATATATTTGAATAGGCGTGTTTTCGTAATGCTGTGCGCTAACGGATTCATAGGATACTACAGTATGTATGAATTGGGAGCAAAGGCCCGGATGATACTTTGCCTATGCACAGGATGATCTGAATCTGCGCATTTTGAACATGTTCGAAGGCACGTTTTCGCTTGTAGCTGCCCATTTTAGTACAATTGTACCGATCATAATACTAAGTAGTTCAGTTTTCAACAACAAAGTAAGCATCAAGTGGTGTATGTTAAACATATTTGGGTCGATTGTTTACAATCAGGCCATTGAATACAAATGGCAAAATTTCCTTAAGGCAGTTGTCCACATGATTACCATTGACAAATTTTATCAAACCGCGTTAGACGAAATACAGGCAACGGTTATTTATAGACGCGCTATTCGTGTCGCTGTGACGTCAGAGTGCTTTTAATAGAGGGTCATCTGTAAAACCTGGACTGGGATATTTGGAACATTGGCAAACAGGACAGACCCAGATCAGACGCCACAGACCGCGGTGTCTGATCAGGGTCTGTACTGTTGCTTAAATTACAGGAAGTTAAATGTTGAATGAAACTGTCTTAAGTCTATGTTCAGGTCCATTTTCCCATCCTTCACTCTGAGACAATCGACCCACCAGTGCTGTCATTGCTTTGATTGTCATATTTATAGAAGATAGAGTAAGAGTAACACCCAGTCAGCGTTCTACGTAAATCTATATCGGGCCGTCATCGGCCCGTCAGGGTAGCTGACGGGCCGATGACGGCCCGATGTAAATTTAAGTAGAATGCTAGCTGGGCAGACATTTAAGATACAGAAGAGTAATAAGGAATGTCTTGATCAGATATAATAATCTACAATAATACATCATGTTGAATAATTATATTTAAACAAATTGTTATCAGAAAATTTAAATTTTAACTCTTGGTTCGAACTTTATTGCTTTGTATAATACAAGCATTTTATACATATACATTGATGTCATATCTACAAGTTTCATACAAAAGGGATTCAGAAGAAAGTCAAATGACTTATTTAAATCTGTATCCCTGGATTATAATATCATTGTGCTAATCAAAAAAGTGTCATATTTACTTCGAATTTGCAAATTATTGTCTAACTTTTGCAAATACAATTTCATTAAGATGGTGAATTGAACAAAAGAACAAAGGGTTGTGAAATAAGCATGGAAATATGGCTCCATGGGGAATGGATTTTAAGGTAGTAACTTTGTTGTATTTAACATGTAAGGACCGCGTAAAACTCGATAACGCTCTTCAAGTCGTGATGTAGGTCAGGGGATAAGGAGTGGGCTGGTTATCGATGCTGTAGTTTCCTTACTTTAGCTTAAATTGCTTATATAATCTACCGTTTCTTATTTTCACGTACATGCTCAAAAGTATTCTCAATCATTTTTCAGTTATGCCTGTGCATGCATACGTGAGTGAGTGTATATATGTGTTCGAATGTTAGAACGCTACATATGTATATTTATGATAATTACTAGTTAAGCATCTAGATATACGTGTAATATCAAATTCGTTTAGATTTAAGAATAAGATCACGTACTGCTATAAATATTTGTGTGTTGTCGTTCTCAGACAAATCGGTACTACCGTATAGAAGAATGTTTAGGAAAGGTTGGCAAATCTTTGAGACCATGTTTATCAGGACCTGTCTTATTGTTTGTGTTGAGGTTTTACGGCCCAGTCAATCCAATGGGATCATGTCGAGCGCAGTAAGTTTACCTAACCACACGTTACTGGACAGGCTTAGTCCTCTAAGCGGTTAACCAGTATTGTACACATTCTTTCGCCAGAAACTGACAACTGCCCTTCTTGAATCAGCGAAAGAGCAGGACCTGTCTTAAGCCTCTGTACTGTTCGCAGGCTAAGAGGTAGTGTTGTGTGTCCTCAATATCTCCACATTCAGAAAGGAAGCGATTTAGATTTTTTTGGAAAAGATGATGACATAACAAGCTAGAATCCAGTCTTCGTTTGGCATGGTGTATTTGTCTCAATCTTTTACCAGCACAAAAATTCTTACGTTATGACTGTACCTTGTGCTTAAAAGCTGATACTGAAAGTGAAGTTTTCTTATCATCTGACAAATCGTTACAACTGCGAGTTGCTGACGGAAGAAAAGATGTATAACAGTTGTGAATTGGCTCGAATGGTCTATAGATTGGAATTTTCATTACGAAAACATGCCTATACAAATTTGACCCCCTTAAACCCCACTTTTATATAGTAAAACTGGGGTTTACAGGGGTATACATTATTTTTCTAATTTCTGCTCAAAACATAAATTGTGGGTACCCGTTAGAACCGCCTCAGAAATATGAAAAATATCGGAGTTTTTTTTATCTAAAAATTTTCAGTTTTTGGAGATGAAATTTTCTATATATTTGAACAGGCGTGTTTTCGTAATGTGTCGCGATTCGCAACTGATAAGCCGTTATAATATCTACCGTAGTTGGTACCAATGACGAAAGGTATCCAGGGGTAGAGAATTCTGCATTTTGTAATAGAGTACAAGTTTGTGTTTTTGTTTTCGAGCTTCAAGAGATCCGGGCCTAGCCACAGATAGGAGAATGGATTGATATTAGTTTTGTTGCCCTGGTAACGATTCTTGCGGCCTCATTTTGATTTTTTTTCTCTCTAATTTGTTCGCCTCATTCCAAGTACAATTGTCCCAGACAACATCAGCATACTCGAGAAGTGGTCTAATAAAACAGCTGCATATTGTTTGTAAATATTTTCTGTCGCGTGTGACTTGTGACTTTGGGTCTCCACTGTTTGCAAATAATTTAGCCATTTTTCTCAGGGAATATCTAAACTGCATAGCCTGCAATACCTAGAGGTAATTGGACTCTTCCAATATATTGTGTTGGGTGAGTCTATTCAGCCTAAAATGGGTCAAGCGAATATAGGATCTACAGGAGCTGACAAGCGATTAAATGAAACGGACCAATTTTCATTCGATCACAACTGGACCGTGAGATACGTATGTGCCATGCTGGACTTTGAAAACATTCTCTTTGATTTCAGAGGAACAGGAACATTGGCAAATAGGGAAGAATCTAAGCAGTGGGCGACAGCAATACTTTATGTAGAATCGGTCATGTTTATTTTAGGCACTTGACCTCGGGAAACATTTAGGCTATGTTAAAGTGAAATTCCACCACGAAAACCCAATTAGAGTCGTGAGATGAAACACATTATCGCAGAATTAAGTAGTTTGGTTTTAGAGCAATCCGTAGAGGCAATAGAGTTTTCTTTCCAGACAGTGATAGAGGACAAACTAAGCCAAAGCCTATTAGAGCTACGTTAAGTAAAGCTAATAATAATAATAATAATAATAATAACTAGAAGGTTATAGGAAAGAAACCAAAGAAGAAAAAGAAGATATAATTAATACTTACTCCAAAAGCTACTGAAAACAAAACAATAAAATGGCATTTTCATTCTATATAAACGTGAAAAATGAGAGAACACGTTTATTTAAAACTACTTTCAATACATGTACACAGTTTTGCTTTTCGTGACCCATTGTAAAAGAATAACATAAATCTTTTTCTGTGTTACTTTAAACCACTGCACTTAATTTTGTTTAGCTATTAAGTGCTAAGAAAACTTATAGTTCAGATGACAGTCTATTATTTTGTGATTAGTAGTAGTAGTAGTTGTTGTTGTTGTTGTTGTTGTTGTTGTTGTTGTTGTAGTATGTTTCACAGAAACTAGGGTTTGACGGTTTATGAATGAAGAATTTCAGATGAAATGTCAAACTTTTATTATTCCTGAAAAATGATAAAAATAATATTTCAAAATGCCGTCTGTTCCAGTTATGCACTTTGAGGGATAATCATAAGCATTACGCTTCATTACACAGTGAAACGTAATGTTCAGATCAGTCTGCATATCCACCCTGATTTTTCAGACCCTTGAAACTTGTCAATATAATTTTAAGTTTGTAAATGAGTCGCAACATGAGAAAATGTGCGCCGAGGCGGTTCTAACGAGTACCCACAATCTATATTTTGAGCAGAAATGTGAAAAATATCGGAGTTTTTCATCTGAAAATTTTCAGTTTTTTGGAGGTGAAATTTACAATATATTTGAATAGGCGTGTTTTCGTAATGGATTGTACACAGTGGGCAAGCAACGTTGAGACACTGTCGCATCAACGCCGTTGATGTTGCATCAATGTTGATAAGACGTTGTATAAACACCACCTGCCCGCTGGGTGGATACCCAGGTGATGACGCATCTAGGAAGTCGCCGGAAGTCGACAGGAAGGGACTGGTGAAATATGTGCCATTGTTTAGTCTATGTGAAATTGCTGATTTTGTTTGCATATGCATATGACAAATGTCCAGGGCCCGGTTGTTTAAAGCGTCGTTAGCTTAACGAGCTCGTTAAGGGTCATTTCGTTAACTGTTTTAGCGGATTCAAAACACAATATTCTGATATTTTTTGCTGAAGATAAGATAAGACATATATTCAACAATCATGAACCATAATACATGTATAGTTGTATGACATACTTTTTATTGTGGCTAACGAGGGAAGAAATTTATTCATACTCTGAACATGGATGTAGAGTGACGATACAGTGAATAGTAGACAGAATATAAGGCAGATAAATGGCTATTAATGCTTAGCATGCCGGGTAACGATTTGAGCAGACTAGCATGTGAAATATATATTTTTTTTTTTTTTACATTTTTCCCAGAAACTAGACATTGATATTTCATGCAAATCGTCATGCATGAAATTTCAAAACCTATTTTCTGGGAAAAATAAGAAGAAAAAAGTGTAACTTTGTCGTCTGCTAAATTCACCCATAGAGTGTTAAAGGTTAAAAACAAAGTTAATCGAAGTTACTATTTGATTTTTTTTATTTTCCTAGACATGTGCATTTTGTATATGGTTATAAATAGATGAGAAAAAAACATTACAATCCCGTTGAACTTTGTACAGACTGAGAAACTTGGATTAAATTATTGAAAAAGGAATAGTCATGTAGTCAAATTAAAAAAAAAAAAGGAGAATACATTAAAAAGTCTTATGTACACTTCAGAATGGTTTACAGTCGCACTTCATAGTTCGAACATCTTTGGAACTATGGTACAGCTGACTCTCGTTATCTCGACCTCGCTTATCTTGAATAACCGCTTATCTCGAAGTGAAAATCTGGTCCCTGCCTAAACATGAAATTCTAACAACAGATAAAAAAATATTGTGAAAAAGACAGCTCTTTTCCGCAATATTTTCAATATATCTTTAACTTCAAGAATCCAATTGTTTGTTTGTGCTAAGGTTTTACGGCCCAGTCAACCCAATGGGGTCATGTCGAGCGAGATCAGTTTACCTAACCACACGTTTACTGGGCAGGCTTAGTCCTCTAAGCGGTTAACCAGTAGGGCCTACTACATATATATTTGTTAAATGTGATTGTTCAAATTATTTTTCTTCCTCACCTCTGCAAATCTGATATGTCGAGTTACGGATATCTCGAAGTATTTCAAAGAGTCCATTTGAATTCAAGATAACGAGAGTCGACTGTATTTTGTTCGAAACATGACTAGTTCCAGCCACTGAGGGTTAATCAAAGCGCAAAGTCAGGAGACAAATGGGGAAAATTTAGAGGTGTCTTTTCTATCTTCTTTAAAATACTTTAGGCTGAGTGTACTCGCAAGTGTACTCAACATACATTTTCATAATAAAATAAGAAACTTTCCATAAATATCACTAAAGGTTTGTTATCTTGAGCTATGGTAAGAATTTCCTAGGGACCCAACACGAGTTTGAAACAGCCACGGTCAAAGAGCCATCGGTTTTCGAGTTTGTTTTTTTCTTAACTGCAGTTTATAGTTGCATTTGATTGACCTTAGAACTAGACACCTACTTTGCGACCACATGATCGACAAAATGATAACATCTGATCCTCCAGCCCAACGTTCGAAACAATTCAGTGGATGTCACACTTGTGACTAAAATACCATAAACTCCCAAACTATACACCTCTATCGTTCGTGATAGTCTTTTCCACCCCACTAGCCATATTGTCCTACACTATGCAGAGAAATGGATCCATATACCTCCAAGAAAAAATATCTCTGACATGGACATTCAAGGAAGTTACTCCTTAAGTAAAGAATTTGCTACCTCGGAAAGGCTTTCCTTTACGGTTAGCCTCGCCCCACGCAGTTTAGAAATGTTTCAAATACCAGCGCTGCGACTTTCTGTCCACAAATGTTATCTCCCTCTGCTAAACTATTTTGGTGTCGTCTCCCCTGAAAGTGAATCCATTCCTCTTAAAAGTGATAGCTGAAATGCAAACAACGCAGCTGAAATGCAAACAACGCAGTCCTTGATGAAATAGCCCTTTTCCACAATTTGCCCAGTCCGTCAGTCCCAATATCTCGCAGGTTAAGTATTGTACATAATCTTCAGAAAGAGCCCATGACAGCGAAGTTTGTTGAAATTAATCTTCAGCTTTCCCACTGTTTCCCCTTTCTTTACGTCACAGGAGACAAAAGCTAGAACATGATTATTTAGCTTCTGTTAAAATTCACCTTCAGCTTGCTGTTGATGGTATAGGCAGACGACAAATGCATGCTGTTTTTTAAATATTTCTTGGAAGGAACGGCCGCAAAGTTTATTCGAACAGTCTCTCCGTGGAGGATTCAAATGATATGTACATTTGACAACGAATATTTGCATTTGCAATGTCTTCTTTTTAACTATTAAAGCGCCAATAACAACAGCAGCAGACGATATCTTTTAATAATATGAGACTAGGCACAATTTTTCCTACAAGGCTGCATGTCTGCCCTGCGAAGACTCAGATCAACCTGCGCATCGTCTGATCAGTGTCTTCGCAGGGCACTCTCTGGACAACAAGGATCCATAGCGTCTTCAGACGAACGCAGGCTAATCTGAGTGCTCGCTGGGCGCGAATGCGATCTTGTAGGAAATGCTGGATCTGGGCTCATTTTGTATTTTTTAAAACAAAATAAATAAAAAACAAAAATAAGCTCGACAATTCATGTGAAAGTTCGACACTATCTTTCTTAAAAAAATATAAAAATACAACTTTTTGTGTTTCGTCTACTACAATTTTGAATGATGCTTAAGAATTAAACTATCGTCTGCTAAATGTTAATGTTGTTTGGGCGTCATTGGTTTGGGGTCAGCAAGTGGTAAATCATGTGCTCCCTGCTTGTAGAGATTGCTGCTGCTCATATTCACTGAACGTTTCAGGTTCCGCCCGATCTGGACCAGCATCAACACAGCCGATATTATTGCAATAATCTGAAATAAAAAGAAGAGAAAAAATCATAGCTCCAGATTAGGCGCTTTTTTTCAACCGGGAAGTTTGTTTTTTTTTATATTTTTCCTATTTCAGCAGGAAAACATATGTTATGGGTACTCATTAGAAGCGCCTCGGCGATCTGAATCTGCATTGTTTGCAAAGGCAGGACATATCGAAGTTCAGCAGGACTAGGGTTAAATATCGTATGAGGGCTGTAAATTGTAATTTTCTTTGGAATCATTGGGTCCATTCTAGTATCACGAAAAATCTAGTTCCAATTAAACTGGCGCTAGGGGATGTATTCAACCCTGCAAACTACAATGCTATCATACAAAGAGTTTCTGTTTAAGCAAGACTCCGACTTTCGTTGTTTCTCATGTTCTGTGTTTCTTAGGATACGCTTTATAGACTTCCATTTGATTTCACTGCAAAAGATGTTAACCCCTGAGGTGTTAACTGACATGTGGCGACCGTAAACACCTCACCGTACTTCAGCATAGTGCATGTTATGTTTTTTTTCTTCTTCTTCTTCTTTCTTTGGGATCATAACACCCTTTTTTGATATTTTAAGGCAATGCTAGAAGGATTATGTAGTCCTGCAAACTACAATGCTGTTATATGAAGAGTTTCCAGGAAACCGAATCTTCGATTTTCTTTCTTTGTTGTGTCCTTTGTTTCAAAGATTTCAACGGACTTCCCGCTTCCGGTGCAATGTGTTCTATGCCGCTGTAAACGTCTCCGCGTACTTCATCATAGTGCAGTCTTTTTTTTTCCTTTATAATGTCAAGTCGAACATCTTTGGGACCATGGAAATTCGTTCGAGACATGGGTAGTTCGAGCCAATGAAGGTTAATCATGGCACCAATTCAGGTAGCAAATAGCGATAATTTAGGAAAAATCTTTTCGATTTTCTACACAATGATTGTATGTTGAGTGTACTCATTAGAATCGTCTCGAGGAGGCGATTCTAATGAGTACACACAACATACAATTCCATGATGAAATAAGAAAAAAATCCCTAAATATTTGTTTGCTTGAGCAAGTGGAAGGATTTTGTAGTGACTGAAAAACGAGTTCGAATCATCCACGGTAAACGAGCTATCCGGGTTCAAGCCACTGAGGTTATACTGTATTTGTAATTTTGACTTGCATCGGAATTAAAGGTGGGCTTTTGATAGGCTCTGCACTGTGATTATGGCTCTTCCTGGACATCTGCTATACTAGTTTTAGTCATCCATAAGCCAATATGTTGGAGCATTTGCCAAGTTAAACCAATGCGCAGCAACGTAAGAATGTACCTTCTGACAAGCGCGTCCACTGAAGACTCAAATTAGTCTGCCCTTTTATGCAGTCTGATCAGACTTTGTTGTCCACCTGAAGAGACATTATTTGCTAACTAAAATGCACACAGTGAAGATTCTGATCAGACTGCGCGACTGCGCAGACTGATCTGAATCTTCGCTGGGCGCACATGTCTGAAAGTAAGTATTCTGATGTTGCTGCTCCAACGATATATTACTTTACCTGAGTAATAATCATTATCACACTGATTACAATGGCTGGTGTTGAGAATTCACTCATCAGCTGCTTGAAGGCGTTATGACATCCCTATAAAATACAGAACATGAAGTATCAGCTGTCGGCCCTTTTAGCCCCTATGTGACTCTGTTGCTCGGCCACGTTAAAAATTTAATTGATTAATTGATCAGCTGTGAAAATTAAGATGACAAAAAAAATCAAAAGGGTAAAACATACACTTTCAGGGGTGACAACATTGTCAAGTTTGTTTTGCCTCTCTCTGAAAAGGGATCTACTCTAAAAGGAAAGAATTTGCTCCCCATGGGAGCAAAATCTTTCCTTTTAGAGTGGACCTCTTTTCCGAAGGATCTTTAAGTATAGGATTTGTAAAAGATGGCAGTAAAATCTACTAAGTGTTACCAGTCCCCTTAGCAAAACACACACACACACACACACACACACACGCACACACACACACACACACACACACAAATAAGCAAATAAGCAAACTCGTCCTTGCTACATATGAACAATAAAGTCCCAGATAGGACAGTCGGATTTGGGACATCCCGGCCAGCCAAACTCAGCTTTAACATTATAGTGTGATTCAGAGACGTTTTTCATATGTGAGCCTCATCGTGAGAAAACGAACCTTATAAAATATGCGTGTAAGACTCGAATCAGGCTTTGGATTTGTGCAGTGCAGGCTGTGCGCTCTGTAGGTAGCTAAGGATCTAAGGCTTCGATAGGAGGGCAGCGAAGACTCTGATCAGATTGCGCGGATACGCGGGCTGGACTAAGTCTTCGTTGGGCGCACGTGTCAAAAGGTACATTGTCTCACGTTGCGGTTCTGGTGAAGTGTTGAAGCTACATTAACCTTTATCACTCTCTGGACTAATTCAGCAGACGGCAATTTAGTAATATGTTCTTATTTTTCCAGAAAATGGACTAATATGCGGATCCATGCAATTTGCAGAAAAGTCAAATTTTATTTTCTTGAAAAAATAAGAAAACAATTTCAAAATGCTAAAATTTTCACACATCATGCAAAGCGTTCACAAAGGGTTATTTTTTTTTTTTATTTTTTTATTTTTTTTTTTTTTTTTTTTTTTTTTTGTAATTTTGATATTAGCCTTATGGTGAGATGATAAGTTTTTCATCGAACTTGTTTTTAATATGAGCCGGGGAACAGCATTTTCTACAAAGCTTCAAGGTTAAATATATTTTAGTTTTACTATGTCTATTGCGGTTATTTCACTATTGATAACTGGTACCATTTTGTATAGTATATTAGACTTTGGTGAAACCGTAATGCTTCTAAATAGTCGGACTCAATAACTCTTTACCATAATTTACCTTACATTTAAACACTACTAAATTACCCGATAATGTGTCTACATAGCTGGAAGAATCACAAAAATGTAGACCCTGATCAAAGGGTGCCTATTACGTCATGATCATTTTGACCGCAGCCTGCTGATTTCGCTTTGAATATAGTGTCTGAATATTTAGGGCAATTTTGTCGGAATATTTAGGGCAACATTGTCTGAATATTAGGAGCGACATTGTCTGAATATTTAGAGCAACATTGTCTGAAATGTTTTGGGTAATTCGTCTGCATATTTAGGGCTACGTTGTCAGAATATTAAGGGCAACATTGTCTAAATATTTAAGGCAATATTGTCTGAAGATTTATGACAACATTGTCTGAATATTTAGCACAACATTGTCTGAATATTAAGGGCAACATTGTCTGAATATTTAGAGCAACATTATCTGAATATTTAGGGCAACATTGTCTGAATATTTAGTACACTTTTGTCTGAATATTTAGGGCAACATTGTCTGAATATTTAGGGCAACATTGTCTGAATATTTAAGGCAATTGTGTCTGAATATTTAGGACAATATTGTAAGAATATTAAGGGCAACATTGTCTGAATATCTACAGCAAAATTGTCTAAATATTAAGGGCAATTTCATCTGAATATTTAGAGCAATTTAGTCTAAATATTAAGGGCAACTTTGTCTGAATATTAAGGGCAACATTGTCTGAATATTTAACGCAATTTTGCTTGAACATTTAGGGCAACATTGTCTAAATAGTTTAGGCAACTTTGTCTGGATATTTAGGGCAACATTGTCTGAATATTGAGGGCAACAGTGTCTTAATATTTAGGGAATCATTGTCTGAATATATAGGGCAAATTTGCCTGAATATTTAGGGCAACATTGTCTGAATATTCAGGGCACTTTCGTCTAAATATTTAGGGCAATTATGGCTAAATATTTAGGGCAACATATGAGCAATGTCGTCGTTTTTTAGTTTAAACATATTTTATTGCCTCAAATAGCAATGTTGTCTGAATATTTAGGACAACATTGTCTGAATATCTGAATATTTTTGGAAATATTGTCTGAACATTTAGAGGAATATTGTCTGAATATTTAAGGTAAATAATGAGCTATATCTGACCCTGGTTCTGTAGTACTGCATCTGTTGTGTACATTCTGTATTCTTGCCGAATTTATAGTTCTGCACGTTGGATTCAGTGCAGCAAGTGTAGGGTATGACGTCAAATTGACGTTGTAGATTTCTCCACCAGAATGACGTCTCAAAATCATTCCGGAAAGCGGTGACTGGAGACGAACCACAGCAGTCCAGCTGAAATACATAAAAATGCTTCATTACTTTCATCAGTGTTTAATACATTATCAAACCTAGGATAGAGACTACTTCAACAGATGTATCAAAACCTGAAACAGAGACTTCTTCAGAGCTTTTGTCGAAACCTGCGGCACAGACTTTTTTAAAAAATACTTTTATCACATCATGGGACAGAGGCTTTTTCAACATTTTTATCACACCCTAGGGCAGCCAACGGTTTTCTCATGACATGGGACATGTCAAACTTCATCAATACTTTTATTAAAATCTAGGGCAGAGGTTTCTTCAATATTTTTGTCGAAACCTGGGACAGAAATTTCTCCAACAGTTTTAACCTCAACCTGGAAAAGATACACCATCAATTCGTTAATCACAACCGGGACCAGAGACTTCTTCAATACTTTTATCAAAACACTGAGCAGTGACTTTTTCAATACTTTTATCACAACCGGAAGCAATAACTTTAATACTTTAAGCACAACCGGGAGAACACTTCTTTAATACTTTTAGCAAAACCTTGGACAGAGACTTATTGAATACTTATCACACCCAGCGCTAGAGACTTCTTCACTACTTTTATCACAACTGGGAGCAGAGATTATTTCAATACTTTTATCATGACCGGGACAAAGACATCTTCATTACATTTATCACAACGGGAACAGAGACTCCTTCATTATTTTATCATAAAGTAGGAGACTTTTTAAACAACTAGGAATAGAGATTATTTCAATACTTTTATCATGACCTGGGACAAAGACATCTTCAATACATTTAATACAACTGGGAACAGAGACTCATTCAATATTTTATCATGAAGTTGGACAGAGACTTCTTCAATACTTTTATCGCAACCTGGTGCAGAGACTTCTTCAATGCAATACAAATCTCACAACCGTGAACAAATACTTCTTCAATACGTTTTATCACAATCGGGGGAAGAGATTTCTTCAATACTTTGATCACAACGGGGTCAGAGAATACAACTTTTATCCAAACCTGGGATAGAAACTTCTTCAATACTTTTATCAAAACATGCGACAGATACTTCTTCAATTCTTTTGTCACAACATGGGATAGAGAAGTCTTCATATTTTTCTCACAAACTGGGACAGAGACTTCTTCAGTACTTTTCTCACAACCTACGACATAGAATTTTTTAACTTAGGGCAGTTTTTTTTCTATACTATTATAAAAAAAACCTGAAGCGTAATACCTTTATCAAAATCTTCTTTAATACTTTTATCCAAACCTGGGGCAGAGATTATTTCAATGCGTTTATCATAACCTGGGACAAAGACTGCCTCAATATGTTTATCATGGCCAGGAGCAAAGATGTCTTCAATGCTTTTATCATAGTCTCGGGCAGACGCCGTCTTCAATATTTTTTTTCTCACATTTTGGAACAGAAACCTCCATTTCCTTTTCTTACAACCTAGAACTGAGACTTCTTCAATACTTTTATCAAACATGGACAGAGATTTCTTCAATATTTGTATCACAACAGGAGCAGATACAATAAAATATGACACACGTCTACAGAAAAGAAAGCAAATCTAGCAGCCCCGCAGAGTTCTAAAACAATGTCAGGTCACTGAAAGAAGAAGACACGAGGAACAAATCTCAACCCGAGCCTCACAACCTGAAAACAGCGACTGGCATAGTACGTTAAAACATGACAGGTTAGTTACGTTTTCCCATGCGCAACTGAGAATGGCAAAACTACGCCATTAGTTGTGATGTCCTGCAAGTTTTTATAACGCCTAGAATATTTTTCATGCAGTGGGTTCCCCGAGTAAATAATACTAAATGAACGTTTGCGAGAGTCTGTGAATGCGGTTGCATAATTTAGACACCATAGACGTTATAGATCCTTGTCGATTTCCATGCACATATTAGTTTTCTTTCCAGTTAACACACAACGTCGCCAGAATGTCGTATCGAAGTCGCCGCAACATCATGACGACGTTGTGTGTTAGCTTGGTCGGCCACATTTTTCAAGCCCTGCCTTTTTCAATTCGATGCATGTTCATTGATTTACAAAATAAAGTCCACAGAATAGAAATGGACTGTCCATAAAGCATTCACCTTTATCCGTCTATCAAAAAAAAAAAAAACGATTTAACGCTTAGCACTCTGGGTAAAATTTTCAGCAGACGACATTTTGAAATATTTTTCTTATTTTTCTCAGAAAACAGGATTTGACATTTCATGCAAATTGTCTCCTAAGGAGACAATTTGCATGAAATGTCAAATCCTGTTTTCTGGGAAAAATAAGAAAAATATCATCAATCTGTCGTCTGCTGAAAATGCCCAGAGAGTGGTAAAGGTTAAATGTATACTCAGGAAAGTATGGTAGGCATATAAATAAATGCAAAGAAAGATATTCATACCAACATGAACATAAGATTCCAGCCGAGGGAATAGACGTCAAGATCGTCTTGGCCGATACCATTATAAAACTGAAACAACCGATCAAACTGTTCCTTCAGCCAGTTCTGAGCCTGAAATTAAAAAAAAAGTATACATAAGAGGTAAGCCAGGGAAAACATTCGTCACATTGATCTGCATTTTTAGTATCATTTCGATCTTCAGTCTCCGATGATTCTGCAAGAGAGCCCCGAGGTTATAAAACTTTTTTCATGTTCAACTCAGCTGAGCATGAAATTTGTCCTGCTATTAAAGCTCCAATTATTAACATTCGCATTTTTTTTTCTTCTTAAACATAGCTGAGCATGCCAATTTCTCTGCTAACAAATATGAAAATGTCAGCTATTACATACAAGCATACATAAATTTTAATCGCATAAGCCGCCATTTTGCTTGTGCCAAAAGACAGCATGAGAATAGTTTGTGGATACTCGTTACCGTCCGCCGAAAACTGTCACAACTGAACGGATTGTTTGCTTTTGTTTGCGAGTAACCGCTAAGAAAACGCAGCTCAGTATTGCGTTTAATAGCGCAAATCACTGGCGAGAGTTTTCTTTTTTTTTTCTTTTTTTTTTTAATCAAAACTACACAACCTCTTTATAACATTATTGTTGGGGTCCATAGCATAAACCGTGTTAGTTAAACAACTGTGTTATGTCCAAACAAAAATGTATAGATTATATTGACAAATGACCATTTATGGTCATTTTTCAATATAATCTATACATTTTTGGGATCCATCTTTGAACCGTGTTATATCAAAAACCGTGTTATAACGAACCCTGTTATAAAGAGATTGAAGTGTACTTTGCATCTTCTGAACGGTTATTAAACCCGTCATATGTGACCTCAAATTAGAGAGTAGCCATTATTCCCGTTGAAAAGACAATGTTAGATCGAATAAATTATATCAATAATTATTAATTTCACGTAGAATCAAAAACATAATATCAACCCAGGGCTGCGTTTAGTTAACCGAGACGTTTGCGATCACTAGCAAAACAAAAGCAAATGTTTCGTTTGGTTATGACGGAGGGTAGCGAACAGCCCCAAACTATTCTCAAACTGTCTTTTGGCACAACCAAGATGGCGGCCTATGTGAATAAACTTTATTCATGCTTGTTTGTAACCAATATATGGGAATGTTCACTGCATTTATAGTATTTATTTGATTCTATATAAAATTAATAATCACGATGTAGTTTATCTGATATAAGAGCAAATCTCGTCTAAGGATACTCTCTAATTGGAAATTACATAAGCCGAATTTACAATAATCGTTTAGAAGATGCAAAATAGATTTTGAAAACAACTCGCCTGAGTTTAGCTTTACTGAACACAGACCAGGTGTCAATGCTGAGCATATTTAAAACACCACATATTGCTGCCGCAAATCAGCCGCCCGAGGCATGAGGAGGCATGTGGAGGTAGCGTCCATGGCCTTGATTTCATAGATCATCCATGTATATATGAACATGAGTAAGACAGACTGACAGTTGACAAATATTGCCCACAGCATAATAGAATCTTGCGGTTTATTGGGTACATATGATTAGATAATGTAAATTTCAGAGAGGTGATGAAGGGTGATTAATTAGATATTATCTGTAATCAATAATAAAATGTAATCTATAAGGTGACATTTTTGTATGTTTACAAACTGAATACCTATGAGCAGAATAGAACATAACATACATATTATTCAGACAATAACTATACATTTTCTAGTCTTTTAAAATATTATATGGGCCACGCCATGCGAAAACGTGTTTTCGGAGATACGCGGACAGAAAAGACCCAGATTAACCTACGCATCCGCGAAGTCCGATCAGGGCTTATACCATCACGAAAACATACCTATATAATTTTGACCCCCTTAAACCCCACTTTTATATAATAAAACTGGGGTTTACAGGGGTATGCATTATTTTTTATTTTTTCTGCTCATAAACATAGATTGTGGTACTCGTTAGAACCGCCTAGGCGAGGCGGTTCTAACGAGTACCCACAATTATGTTTTGAGCAGAAATATGAAAAATATCAGAAGTTTTTATCGGAAAATTTTCAGTTTTTGGTAATGAAATTTTCAATATATTTGAATAGGCGTGTTTTCGTAATGCTGTGCGCTAACGGATTCATAGGATACTACAGTATGTATGAATTGGGAGCAAAGGCCCGGATGATACTTTGCCTATGCACAGGATGATCTGAATCTGCGCATTTTGAACATGTTCGAAGGCACGTTTTCGCTTGTAGCTGCCCATTTTAGTACAATTGTACCGATCATAATACTAAGTAGTTCAGTTTTCAACAACAAAGTAAGCATCAAGTGGTGTATGTTAAACATATTTGGGTCGATTGTTTACAATCAGGCCATTGAATACAAATGGCAAAATTTCCTTAAGGCAGTTGTCCACATGATTACCATTGACAAATTTTATCAAACCGCGTTAGACGAAATACAGGCAACGGTTATTTATAGACGCGCTATTCGTGTCGCTGTGACGTCAGAGTGCTTTTAATAGAGGGTCATCTGTAAAACCTGGACTGGGATATTTGGAACATTGGCAAACAGGACAGACCCAGATCAGACGCCGCAGACCGCGGTGTCTGATCAGGGTCTGTACTGTTGCTTAAATTACAGGAAGTTAAATGTTGAATGAAACTGTCTTAAGTCTATGTTCAGGTCCATTTTCCCATCCTTCACTCTGAGACAATCGACCCACCAGTGCTGTCATTGCTTTGATTGTCATATTTATAGAAGATAGAGTAAGAGTAACACCCAGTCAGCGTTCTACGTAAATCTATATCGGGCCGTCATCGGCCCGTCAGGGTAGCTGACGGGCCGATGACGGCCCGATGTAAATTTAAGTAGAATGCTAGCTGGGCAGACATTTAAGATACAGAAGAGTAATAAGGAATGTCTTGATCAGATATAATAATCTACAATAATACATCATGTTGAATAATTATATTTAAACAAATTGTTATCAGAAAATTTAAATTTTAACTCTTGGTTCGAACTTTATTGCTTTGTATAATACAAGCATTTTATACATATACATTGATGTCATATCTACAAGTTTCATACAAAAGGGATTCAGAAGAAAGTCAAATGACTTATTTAAATCTGTATCCCTGGATTATAATATCATTGTGCTAATCAAAAAAGTGTCATATTTACTTCGAATTTGCAAATTATTGTCTAACTTTTGCAAATACAATTTCATTAAGATGGTGAATTGAACAAAAGAACAAAGGGTTGTGAAATAAGCATGGAAATATGGCTCCATGGGGAATGGATTTTAAGGTAGTAACTTTGTTGTATTTAACATGTAAGGACCGCGTAAAACTCGATAACGCTCTTCAAGTCGTGATGTAGGTCAGGGGATAAGGAGTGGGCTGGTTATCGTTGCTGTAGTTTCCTTACTTTAGCTTAAATTGCTTATATAATCTACCGTTTCTTATTTTCACGTACATGCTCAAAAGTATTCTCAATCATTTTTCAGTTATGCCTGTGCATGCATACGTGAGTGAGTGTATATATGTGTACGAATGTTAGAACGCTACATATGTATATTTTTGATAATTACTAGTTAAGCATCTAGATATACGTGTAATATCAAATTCGTTTAGATTTAAGAATAAGATCACGTACTGCTATAAATATTTGTGTGTTGTCGTTCTCAGACAAATCGGTACTACCGTATAGAAGAATGTTTAGGAAAGGTTGGCAAATCTTTGAGACCATGTTTATCAGGACCTGTCTTATTGTTTGTGTTGAGGTTTTACGGCCCAGTCAATCCAATGGGATCATGTCGAGCGCAGTCAGTTTACCTAACCACACGTTACTGGACAGGCTTAGTCCTCTAAGCGGTTAACCAGTATTGTGCACATTCTTTCGCCAGAAACTGACAGCTGCCCTTCTTGAATCAGCGGAAGGGCAGGACCTGTCTTAAGTCTCTGTACTGTTCGCAGGCTAAGAGGTAGTGTTGTGTGTCCTCAATATCTCCACATTCAGAAAGGAAGCGATTTAGATTTTTTTTGGAAGAGATGATGACATAACAAGCTAGAATCCAGTCTTCGTTTGGCATGGTGTATTTGTCTCAATCTTTTACCAGCACAAAAATTCTTACGTTATGACTGTACCTTGTGCTTAAAAGCTGATACTGAAAGTGAAGTTTTCTTATCATCTGACAAATCGTTCCAACTGCGAGTTGCTGACGGAAGAAAAGATGTATAACAGTTGTGAATTGGCTCGAATGGTCTATAGATTGGAATTATCATTACGAAAACATGCCTATACAAATTTGACCCCCTTAAACCCCACTTTTATATAGTAAAACTGGAGTTTACAGGGGTATACATTATTTTTCTAATTTCTGCTCAAAACATAGATTGTGGGTACCCGTTAGAACCGCCTCTGCGAGGCGGTTCTAACGAGTACCACAATCTATGTTTTGAGCAGAAATATGAAAAATATCGGAGTTTTTTTTTATCTAAAAATTTTCAGTTTTTGGAGATGAAATTTTCTATATATTTGAACAGGCGTGTTTTCGTAATGTGTCGCGATTCGCAACTGATAAGCCGTTATAATATCTACCGTAGTTGGTACCAATGACGAAAGGTATCCAGGGGTAGAGAATTCTGCATTTTGTAATAGAGTACAAGTTTGTGTTTTTGTTTTCGAGCTTCAAGAGATCCGGGCCTAGCCACAGATAGGAGAATGGATTGATATTAGTTTTGTTGCCCTGGTAACGATTCTTGCGGCCTCATTTTGATTTTTTTTCTCTCTAATTTGTTCGCCTCATTCCAAGTACAATTGTCCCAGACAACATCAGCATACTCGAGAAGTGGTCTAATAAAACAGCTGCATATTGTTTGTAAATATTTTCTGTCGCGTGTGACTTGTGACTTTGGGTCTCCACTGTTTGCAAATAATTTAGCCATTTTTCTCAGGGAATATCTAAACTGCATAGCCTGCAATACCTAGAGGTAATTGGACTCTTCCAATATATTGTGTTGGGTGAGTCTATTCAGCCTAAAATGGGTCAAGCGAATATAGGATCTACAGGAGCTGACAAGCGATTAAATGAAACGGACCAATTTTCATTCGATCACAACTGGACCGTGAGATACGTATGTGCCATGCTGGACTTTGAAAACATTCTCTTTGATTTCAGAGGAACAGGAACATTGGCAAATAGGGAAGAATCTAAGCAGTGGGCGACAGCAATACTTTATGTAGAATCGGTCATGTTTATTTTAGGCACTTGACCTCGGGAAACATTTAGGCTATGTTAAAGTGAAATTCCACCACGAAAACCCAATTAGAGTCGTGAGATGAAACACATTATCGCAGAATTAAGTAGTTTGGTTTTAGAGCAATCCGTAGAGGCAATAGAGTTTTCTTTCCAGACAGTGATAGAGGACAAACTAAGCCAAAGCCTATTAGAGCTACGTTAAGTAAAGCTAATAATAATAATAATAATAATAATAATAATAATAATAATAATAATAATAATAATAACTAGAAGGTTATAGGAAAGAAACCAAAGAAGAAAAAGAAGATATAATTAATACTTACTCCAAAAGCTACTTTACACCAGAGGCCAAATATGACGATTTCTACCAACACGATAATAGCCAGGATTATAATGTACTGAAAACAAAACAATAAAATGGCATTTTCATTCTATATAAACGTGAAAAATGAGAGAACACGTTTATTTAAAACTACTTTCAATACATGTACACAGTTTTGCTTTTCGTGACCCATTGTAAAAGAATAACATAAATCTTTTTCTGTGTTACTTTAAACCACTGCACTTAATTTTGTTTAGCTATTAAGTGCTAAGAAAACTTATAGTTCAGATGACAGTCTATTATTTTGTGATTAGTAGTAGTAGTAGTAGTTGTTGTTGTTGTTGTTGTTGTTGTTGTTGTAGTATGTTTCACAGAAACTAGGGTTTGACGGTTTATGAATGAAGAATTTCAGATGAAATGTCAAACTTTTATTATTCCTGAAAAATGATAAAAATAATATTTCAAAATGCCGTCTGTTCCAGTTATGCACTTTGAGGGATAATCATAAGCATTACGCTTCATTACACAGTGAAACGTAATGTTCAGATCAGTCTGCATATCCACCCTGAGTTTTCAGACCCTTGAAACTTGTCAATATAATTTTAAGTTTGTAAATGAGTCGCAACATGAGAAAATGTGCGCCCAACGAAGACTCAAAACAACCTGCGAAGATGTGCAGGCTGATCTGGGATTTTACTCTATATTTTTATATGACGCAACACAGATATAGATACAAGCAATACATACAACTTATGGAGGGGCACAAGGAATAACCGAAACACATCACGAAAACATGCCTATATAATTTTGACCCACTTAAACCCCACTTTTATATAGTAAAACTGGGGCTTAGAGGGGTATGCATTATTTTTCTTATTTCTGCTCGAAAACATAGATTGTGGGTACTCGTTAGAACCGCCTCGCCGAGGCGGTTCTAACGAGTACCCACAATCTATATTTTGAGCAGAAATGTGAAAAATATCGGAGTTTTTCATCTGAAAATTTTCAGTTTTTTGGAGGTGTAATTTACAATATATTTGAATAGGCGTGTTTTCGTAATGGATTGTACACAGTGGGCAAGCAACGTTGAGACACTGTCGCATCAATGCCGTTGATGTTGCATCAATGTTGATAAGACGTTGTATAAACACCACCTGCCCGCTGGGTGGATACCCAGGTGATGACGCATCTAGGAAGTCGCCGGAAGTCGACAGGAAGGGACTGGTGAAATATGTGCCATTGTTTAGTCTATGTGAAATTGCTGATTTTGTTTGCATATGCATATGACAAATGTCCAGGGCCCGGTTGTTTAAAGCGTCGTTAGCTTAACGAGCTCGTTAAGGGTCATTTCGTTAACTGTTTTAGCGGATTCAAAACACAATATTCTGATATTTTTTGCTGAAAACGTGTGAGTAGCTTTTGCATTGCAAAAGCTACTCACATTTTTCAGCAAAAAATTTCAGCATATTTGCGTATCATTCGATGTAAATTTTAACGAATCGTTAACTAACGACATTTTAACAGCTTTTAACAACTGGGCCCAGACCTGCGCATCAGAGCCTTCGTTATCCGTTCACAGAATCCAGTGGGCTACTGTAGAATACATTGATGACTAGAGTAGAACCTATACAGACTGCACTGAACAGGCAAACTGATCTACGTCTTCGCATGGCGATGCATTTGAGCCGCAACGTCTGAAAACATACATTCTGATCAAAAGAATCTTTACTCTGCGCATTTTGGATAGCATAGGATGCAATCTTCCTCATGTAGTCTACAAAGACTCTGATCAGACTGCGCGGATTTGAGATTTGGGACTTGTTGGGCGCACGTCAGAAAGTACGTTTTCTCACATCACGGCTCATTTTCAACATCAGAAAACGAACCTTCGGACATAAGCTCCAAACGATGATTCAGATCAGCCTGCGTATTCGTGCAGTTCAACCAGAATCCTCACTGTCCGCATTTTGGATAGCCACGGATGCAAAAATTTCTTCATGCAGAAAACAAATACTCTGATCAGACTGCGCGGAAGTATAGGCTGATTTGAATCTTCATTTAGCGTACGAAAGAACCTACGTTTTGGGTTTTTTTGTTTTTTTGTTTGTTTGTTTTTTTGTTTTTTTTTTTTTTTGTTTTTGTTTTTTGTTTTCATCACATAAAAATGCCTATATAATATTGACCCCTATTAACCCCATTTTTATATAGTAAAACTGGGGTTTACAGGGGTATACATTATTTTTCTTATTTCTGCTCAAAAACATAGATTGTGGGTACTCGTTAGAACCGCCTCATCGAGCGGTTCTAACGAGTACCCACAAACTATGTTTTGAGCAGAAATAAGAAAAATATCAGAATTTTTTTTCTGAAAATTTTCACTTTTTGGGGTTGAAATTCTCTATATATTTGAATCGGCATGTTTTCGTTTTTTTTTTTTGTTTTTTTTTTTTGTTTTTTTTTCACGTTGCGGCTCATTTTCTCATATGACGGCAGAAAGGTTTTTACAATGTTCACAAAACCAAATTGTAATTGACTTTCGCAAACAAGTGTAGATACATATTGCTAACCCATTTATACCGAGTGGACTCTTCTACCTTAACTCTTTTTACTGGTCCATTTCCAATAGAAGGTGTGTTTGGGTAGTTTTTATTATTATCATGTTTTTTATAGAAATTCCTGTATTCAATGCAAACAGTGTAGACCCAGATCAGACGCCGCGTTCTGCCGTTTGCCAATGTCCCTTTTGTAGGACGCTAGGCATAAATGGGTTAAAGTAACTTACTATAATAAGAAGCCATCTAACTCTGAAGCAAGCCCCGAATCCACCGTCGGCGGCCACAAGGACGGTAAATATGCCGATAATGATGATGAATACCGACAGAACTAAGAGGAGATCTCCAATCTTGAGTCCATTGAAGTCGACCTTGTCCAGTAAATTGACAATCCTCTGATCCACCACATTGTTGGCCCTTATCACTGCTCCAAGAATAACAAGACAGATCCCTAACAGCTAAAATAAAGAAAGTCCTTCCAAATCAAATTTAACATTTTGCACAATCTATACTCCCCGAGCAAATTCAGCAGACGACAAATTAATATTATTATTCATTTATCATTTACAGACAACAGTGTTTGGCATTTCACGCAAATTGTCCCGATAGGGGAAAATTTGCATGTCCCGATAGCAGACAACTTGCATGAAATGCCAAAAACTATTTTCCTAAAACAAAAAAAAAAAACAAAAAAAAAAAAAAACGAAAAGAAAAAAGAAAGAAAAAAAAATCAAGCTGTCGTCTGCTGACTAGGAAATTAGGCATTAAGAACTCCACTAAACCATAATATTTATCTTTCATAGAAATGTTTAATATTCTCTGTATGACAATTTGTATAAAAAGAAAAGCTTAAATGCTACATTGGAAACCTAAAATATCTTTGAAAATACTTTTATATAAACTGGCCTTCATTACGAAAACATGCCTATTCAAATATATTGAAAATTTAACACCCAAAAATGAAAATTTTCAGATAAAAAATTCTTATATTTTTCATATTTCTACTCAAAACATAGATTGTGGGTACTCGTTAGAACCGCCTCGACGAGGCGGTTCTAACGAGTACCAACAATCTATGTTTTTGAGCAGAAATAAGAAAAATAATGTACACCCCTGTCAACCCCAGTTTTACTACATCAAAGTGGGGTTTAAGGGGATCAAAATTATATAGGCATGTTTTCGTGATGTTCAGCAAGTGCAAGACTAAACGCGGTTCTTATTTTTTGACCTTGTTTGGTAAATATACGAAACAGACTCGGTCTATACGCAACGTGAAGAAAGGATTCAAATGGTATATGTGGACTACGAAGGGTCAGATCAGGCTGCTCATTCGCACACTCTAATCTGGCCCGTCATTGTCAGTGGATTTAGATTACATTAAACATATCTTATTGCAACATATGACAAAAAGGATGAAACTCAAGTTATTAGGTAGTCCTCTCCCTACACAAATAACTATTAAATGATAGTATTGTTAAATGATAATATTGCAAAGGCGATTACATATTGCATGTTAAATCAATGTTCCTCCAAAATGCGACAGCACCACGCATCCCCGCATGGTCCGACTTCGAAGCCCATTGGTTTAATAAATAATTATGTGAACCTTTGGGTATCTTTAATATATTTCAGCACTGCATCTTTTATCTTAATACTCGTATTTGAATCAGTATCAAGTTCAGAATTTCCATGTATTAGTATGTCGATAATCAGTGGATATTGAATTATGCATGGACAATGAACAGAGACGGCTCAGATCAGACTGTGTTGATGAACAGTCTGATCTGAGCCTTCTCTGTTCACAGATGACAAAAGGGACATGATTTCATGCAAGGCATGAGTGGTTATTTCGGTGCATTTGTTTTCGTAAGCTATAAGTAAGCAATTCTACTGCCAAAAATGGGGTGTATCGTATTTACCCTTGATAACGTATGACTGGTCCTGAGCAAACAATGTAGACCCAAATAATATTTTTCGGTGTCTGGTAAGCGTCTTCACTGTTTGCCATTCATGTAGCATTTTTTTTTTAAAAAAATCGACAGTTAGTAAAATCTAGATATTCAAGTTTTAGGACAATAAAATCTATTACGGTTGCCCGAGGAAACAAAGAACACATAAAAAAGAAAATCGTATTCACTGTTTAATTGAGAATATTCCTATTGTATTGTAGGTTGTAGGGCTCGTTATGCTCCCCCAACCACACCCCCACCCCACCCAACCCCGCCACCACCATCAGCGCAGTAGCGGCTTATGCGGAACTCCAAGAAAGCAATTTTCCAAATCAATTATCACAAGACCCAAAGGAAAAATAATCAAAGCACTAACAGCACTGGTGAGTTGATTGTCTCTGAGTGTAGACTGGGAAAATGGTCCTGAACGGGGACTTAAGCCTGAAATTTCTGTAATTTAAGCAAACAATGCAGACCCTGATCAGACGCCAGATTCTGCGGCGTCTGATCTGGATCTGCACTGTTTGCCAATATTCCAAATGTCCAAGTCCAGTTTTTTACAGATAACCCTCTATCAACAGCATGCTGGCGTCACAGCGACAAGAATAGCGCGGCTATAAATAGCCGTTACCTTAATTCTGTATAATGCGCGGTTTGATAACATTGGTTAATGATAATCACGTGGACCTTAAGGAAATTTTGACGTATGTATACTATGACTCGATTATAAAAATATCACTATGATAAAGTATGATAAAGAATAAAAGGAATCCGAATTTTAGGATATATACGGTGTGTTCCTCTGTATTCGATTAGGGGAATAATTCACTTTTAAAAAAGCTCATTCTATAATAAATATTTCGGTTACTGATTTTATGGGTCAGAAGTTAAGCTTTAGCATGCTGGGTAAAACTTTCAGTAGACGATATCTTTAAATATTTTTCTTATTTTCCCCAGACTTTGGCGTTTCAAAGCCTATTTTCTGGGAAAAAATAGGAAAACTATAATCACTTTTTCCTTTGCTGAATCTGCCCAAAGTATGATAAACAATTACGAAAACACGCCTATTCAAATATATTGAAAATTTCAGCACCAAAAACTACAAGTTTTCAGATAAAAAATCTGATATTTTTCATATTTCTGCTAAAAATATAGATTGTGGGTACTCGTTAGAACCGCCTCATCGAGGTGGTTCTAACGAGTACCCAAAATCTATGTTTTTGAGTAGAAATAAGAAAAATAATGTACACCCCTGTAAACCCCAGTTTTACTACATAAAACCGGGGTCAAAGGGGGTCAAAATTATATAGGCATGTTTCCGTGATGGTTAATTTAATATTTCAACTACTCACGGCAAATAGAATGTTGAGAGCAATCAGAAATATCTGACCAATCGTAGCACTCGTTGCCAAGGCATCTCGTATCCCCATGGTAATGAAAATGTTTGAGACAATACAGACACAATTACCACAATTGTTGTATTTGTTAATCCGACTGTTGCTGTTTACGTTCTACTCTGAAAAGCAAACTCAGAAATCACGGATTATCCCACACTTGTCCTTCATAAATATCACATTATTATAATCTTGTGTAGGCAAATGCAGGATATAAAGTTAAACTTTTTTAATGTCTGTTTAATCCAGTTTGCTTATCCTGTACTTCAAAAGAAGCCACTGACGTTGTGAGAAATAATCAGTCAGTATGATTTTATAAGGAATAAAGTGAAATGCGTTTTGTGGAGATATACGTGGTTTAAAGTGGATGAAATGTATGCTTGAAGCTTCACCACAAACCGCTGTAACCAGTGTGATCGATTGCTAATTAGAAACCAATTAACCGGGACACGAGAAACCTAGTTCATACTGTTTAAGGTAAAAGGTTAAGATTGGAATTCCTATGAGTATATGCAAAGTCTGATTAGAATGTACTCTTTTTACGTCATACATTACGAAAACATGCCTTTTCAAATATACTGAATTTTTTTTCCACCAAAAAATGAAAATTTTCAGATAAAAATTCTGATATTTTTTAATATTTCTGTTCAAAACATAGATTGTGGGTACTCGTTAGAACCGCCTCGGCGAGGCGTTTCTTACGAGTACTCACAATCTATGTTTTTGAGCAGAAATAAGAAAAATAATGTATACCCCTGTCAACCCCAGTTTTACTACATAAAAGTGGGGTTTAAGGGGGTCAAAATTATATAGGTATGTTCTCGTGATGCAAATGGCAAAATTTGCAATGTGTGTTCAAAAAGCAAAAGCATCGGTTAGACAAGCTGGTCTGGACCTTCGCTTTATGCGTGTGGACTCAGATAGGGCTTTGCTCTATCCTCCGGACAAACTAGCTACGTCACTAAAAAAGGGACGATAACTGATTTCCTAGCATCGTACACTGTTCCCCCTCCCCCAACCCCATCCCCTCCTTTTATGCCAACATTTTACAGCGCCAGATGCAAGTGAAGAACAGTGCCCCCGAAATGTCACGACGTTGCTACGACGTTTAATTGACATTGTTGCCACTTTGTGTTTTTCAGGTTCATGGTGCCGTAGGCTGACATATAGAAGATTAAACTACTCTAGAATATAAGAATACATACTCTTCCAAGGGAAATAATTCTGACATGAAACTGTTTACCTCCCATCGCACTCTGGACACTATTTAAAGAAAAAATCGGTTTCATAGAAATTGTCTCCTTTGGAAATCCTGCTTTCTGTTTTCTGGGGAAAATAAGAAATATATCACCAATTTGTCGTCTGCTGAAATGGCCTAGAGAGTGGTGAAGGTTAAATATTTCTAGTTCTGGAGTTATGTACAAAATCTAGGTTGCTGGTTGAAACTGATAAATCAAATACAAGAACGTCAGATGGACAGCTGTTCACATTTTACTTGTTGGGTAAAACTATCTGCAGACGACATTTTCAAATATTTTTCTTATTTTTCCTAGAAAACAGGAGTTGTCACTTCATAGGAAACAATTTGCATGAAGTGTCAGATCCTATTATCTAGGAAAAATAATAAAACTTATCATCAATATGTCGTCTGCTGAATTTTGCCATAAAGGGAACTCGTAGCCCATGCGGACAGGGAAAGCATTTGGTTGGCATTCGTTATTTCTCCAGTTCCTTCTTGTTGGCTACTGCACTCTAAATACAGTCGACTCTCGTTATCTCGAATTCCAAGGGACTCTCCGAAATACTTCGAGTTATCCGTACCTCGACATATCAGATTTGCAGAGTTCAGGAAAAAATAATTCGATTAACCACATTTAACAAATATATATGTAATTGGACTCTTGAAGTTAGAGATATACTGAAAATATTGTGGAAAAGAGCGCACAATATTTTTTTACCTGTTGTTAGATTTTCATGTTTAGGCAGGGGCCAGATTTTCACTTCGAGATAAGCGGTTATTCGAGATAAGCGAGTTCGAGATAGCGAGAGTCAACTGTAGTACGTTATTTTATAAGGACAGTTAATATCCTGATCAGAGTGCGCAAATGATTTGGATATTGCTACTCGCATACGCACAAACACGTTGTCGCTCTGTGCAGGTCCTGCTGAGCCGCGCCAGGATTAAACATTACGAAAACACGCCTATTCAAATATACTGAAACTTTTTACCACCAAAAAACGAAAATTTTCTCATAAAAAATTCTGATATTTTTCATATTTCTGCTCAAAACATAGATTGTGGGGTACTCGTTAGAACCGCCTCGACGAGGCGGTTCTAACGAATACCCCTAATCTATGTTTTGAGCAGAAATAAGGAAAATAATGTATACCCTGTAAACCCCAGTTTCACTATATAAAAGTGGGGTTTAAGGAGTCAAAATTATATAGGTATGTTTTCGTGATGGGTGCCTTCGCGATACACGCCAATAACGTAACCTAACCGCCTAATCATATCAAAGCCTTTAGGGTCCGTTCTGCAGTATCCAGTGCAGGGACGGATTCAGAGATGGATCCGGAGTTCGAATGAGACCCCACCCTCCCCACCCCCTTGAATTGATTAAAAAACAAATTCATTTTCATGGGAAATTTTGGATAATTTGATAAATTTGGGGTACCGTATTTACCCTAAATATTTACACACCTTACTATTTATCTTATACTTCTCTTCAACTAATCCATTTTACTACCTGTGAATGTATGTAAAATTGCTGGTGAGTGGCAAGCAGTAAAGACGCTAATAAGGCGCCACATGCTATGGCGTCTGATCTGGGTCTTCACTGTTTGCTCAGACCTATTTGTCCGAAAGCCTAGAATAAGTACGGTAACTTGATCAAATCGATCAAATGAACCCACCTCCGTCCAAACTCGCTTTGGGTTTGCCCCTAAAGTGTCCACACGTGTAGCAAAGACACCTTTTCTAATGCCACGGTTCAATTGATCTTAATTAGTATGATTTCACCCGATGAGAATTATGTTGCACCTAGGATACGTAGTATCCTGTCAAAATCTATGTGATTGATTATCGATCACCTAATATGGCTAGCTACTGCAATTTGAAACAGTTATATCGGAAAAAAATACCAATGTTATGAAAAAAAAAATAAAGAAAAAGCCTCCAAAAAGCACAAACAAAAATTAAAGGGTACTGGATACACTCAGTAGACAGTCGGTCATTTTACACGGGAGACAACTTTTGTGATTTTCTGTTTGCCATCCTGCACAAAAAAAAACTTCTGAAAATGGGTCTATTCTAAAAGAAATAGCCCAATTTTCAGAAGGAAGTAAAATCAATTTGAACAGAATTGTCTCCCTTGAAAATGTATCCAATCCCCTTAAAACAGAAGCCGGAAGATGGAAGCCAGCGGAAGATGTTGAAAAAATGCACCATTTGCTAAAGATATGGCTATAAGTCTTCGCCAAGAAATGTGGCTGAATATTAAAAGACCGTTAAGAATTGCTATAAAGACGTCTTAAAAATAACAAAACTAATTCCTCTAAGACTTGTGTTGAAAACCGCATAAAATTTCAGCTAGTTAAAAATTATGACAGTTCAAATTCGAGCTTATAATCAGTTGTTGGTTGTCTGAACAGGGTCTGCACTGTTACGTGTAACAACTCATCCAGCAATTTTACACACATTCATACGTAAGGTGAAAAGTAAGGGGTGTGGATATTTAGGGTAATAAATACGGTATCCTAAATTTATCCAAACTGTCCCATAAAATGAAGTTTCCAGTCAAAGGCCGGGTGTTGAGGAGCTCGCCTAAACATCCCCCACCCCCTCCTCCCCACGCCTCCCCTCTGAATCTGTCCCGGACTATACATATAATGCAATAACCGATATTAAGGTATTAGGTTAGATTGGATTATATTAGACAAAATATCTGGTAAAAGCACTATTAGACTTTTTATCTTTAAGGCACTGACATATTTTTCAAGAACAATTATTCAACAGTAAATGCATGTATTTTCATAGTTTTATGTTTTGGGCAAAACCATTCTCTCTGCATCGGAAGGACAATACTATAGTCCACATATGAATATAAATGTGTAGCGATTATATGATTTTTTTTTCTAGTTTAATAAATGATTTTGAGATTATTTGAAAGCATTTCTTTAAGGCGCTGACAGGAATGTCTACATAGTTTAATTTTAATGGTTTATATTTTCATCTTGTGAAATAAGGACGTCACTGAACATTCTGGATTTTTTGCTAACCAAGTGCCATTATTTTGCCTGTTTTTCACATCTTCAAACGACTACAAAAAGTCCCGATTGCATGTAGGATATGGTGGCATATTTCTGCCACGATGTAGCTAGATAGCTATCGCGATAATATTCTTAATTTTCCAGAAAATAAAAAGTTTTCCTGAAAACATTATCACAATAACTTGAATTATCTAGATATGTTTTTTAATTTCCAGAAAATATTTTAACGCAAAATTTCGTGATACTGCTTGGAACTGACATTAGTGTCCAGATAAAATTATCGCGATATTTTTTCATGGTAGCGAGGTAGCTATAAATAGAACACAAGCGGATATGACATTCTGGGATTTCTACGCACCGACTGGGGATTACCTAGTACAAATTCTTACCTTAAAAGTCGCTGGTAAATACCCTCGGTGAATTTCAACAGTATAAACAAAGGTATTCCGATTTCGGTTCTATCTATAGATAACAGAAAATAATACTCTAAACTTTCGCGATAATATTTCCAGGAAACTTTAAACTATTAAGATAACCTTTTCAGGAAATTTCGAAATATCAAGATAATTATTGAAAGTATCGTGATAGCTACCTAGCTATCTCGTGGCAGAAATATGCCACCATAGTAGGAGATCGTATAATGTAAGTACTGCTGTGCATGATCAGAGTATAAGAAGGCTTATTTAATATTGTCTCATTCAATATTAATAAGCGCAGGTATAAGATTAACCCACTTGGCGAGGACTTAATCCCTCACCTGTCATATTGGAGTACACTGGTATTAACGCATGAGCCACGTCTGTCGCTGATAGTAAGTTACCTTTGTGGTATTTTAGGTCCCTCCCAAAGCAGCAAGCATGCGGCCTATAAATAGATCAAGATATCAAACACAATGTTTTTCATCTTCTAATTTCTAGAATTTTATTCAAAATTCAAGTTAGAATGAAATTTCGTTTCGTTTATTTGTTACAGGCACACAGCCATTTTTTATTATCACACTCGAACACAGCATCACATCGGGTTTAGTCCGTACGAAACAGCGCAAAGGCTTCGGTATTTTCCGTGGTTGTAGGTAAAACCCCAAAGTACATGTACACATAAAACCAATACATAAGCGAATCGCAAGGTGCAGGAAAACAAAAACCGCCAATTAAATATTTAATTATCATTATTATTGTCGTATTTAAACCAAGTATTCAGAGAAATACAAACAGTAAAAGGTTTCAGAATGACCAGTATAAGAGAAAACGAAACGATACTACCTAAACATCTGAGCTATTTTTTTTTTTTTTTTTTTTTTTTTTTTCACAAATTAAGGTTCAATAGTTCTTTTTCATTTGTGGTATTTTTCATTTGTGCTATTCATTTCAAACTGATGGGATGTTAATAAAATTAAAATATCGTTTAACTTTTTTTTCTGAAAGCAAGGAAGTATTTATAATTCATAGCATCACGAGAACATGCCTATATAATTTTGACCCCCTTAGACCCCACTTTTATATAGTAAAACTGGGGTTTACAGGGGTATACATTATTTTTCTTATTTCTGCTTAAAACATAGATTGTGGGTACTCGTTAGAACCGCCTCACCGAGGCGGTTCCAACGAGTACCCACAATCTATGTTTTGAGCAGAAAGATGAAAAATATTAGGATTTTTTAACTGAAAATTTTCATTTTTTGGTGGTAAAATTTTCAGTATATTTGAATAGGCATGTTTTCGTAATGATAATGATACACATCCCCTATATCCGTTTAACACAGCAAACATATTCGCATTATAAAACAATATTTTTACCATCTACCGCCTTCAACGGAAAAATTATGTTTTCTTGCTTGGAATCTAAGAAGACGTTTTGCATCGGTGAAGGACAGTCTAATAACAACTGTTTTCAACATTAAACTTTTTTTATATATTGTATCATTAGTAGAACCTTAACAGGTCGACACCACATTTAATAGATACTATATCTTCTGTTTTATATGACAATTTACCACAGGCAACGTTCCACATTTTATGCATTCCGTATTTGTTGCCGGCTTCGGTGGCTCAGTTGGATGCGCGTCCGACTGGTGATTTGGCGGTTGAGGTTCGACCTCCGCCGGGTCGGCAACATTGCGCCAGACAAGCTACTTTCGGTCAGTCCAGCATCTTCAGTTTCGGCCAACATGGAGATTTGATTTCCTTCTGCTGATTCAAGAAGGGCAATTGTCAGTTTCTGGCGAAAGAATGTGTATAAAACTGATTAACCGCTTAGACGACTAAGCCTGCCGAGTAAAAGTGTCGTTAAGTAAACTGACCACGCTCGACATGACCCAAGTGGGTTGGCTGGGCCGTAATAACTCAATACAAACAAAACAAACAATAGACCACATTAAATTAAAATGTTCTCAATACATTCAATCAATTCTGAAATGCATTCATTATTTTAAAGCGAACTCAATCACATTCTCTATTAAGTACAGGTTCTCAATTTTTACCTCAAGCTTCTTTATAGGAAGAAATATTAATTATAATATCTTACTTGTTTCCGATTGATTGTGTTTGGGTTTAACGACACGTCAACCCTTATGGGTCATTTTGTATCGTCTCCCAGAGAAAGGGAGAAATGAGATAAATGGTAGAGGAGATGAAAGAGGGTGATAGGGAAGAAAGAGGGAAATGAGAAAAAGTAAAGGAACCAATCCCCACCTCCTCCACCGCCGTCTACCCTTACCTGCTGCAAGGATAGCAGGCCTTGCCCAACTGTAAGCCAATAGCAGTTGAGCGCCCCGTTGACAAAAGCTACGGGACACCTTCGCCTCACCCAACTACCCCAATCTTTATTGTTCACTGAATTCTTGGAAACATTGCGGTGTCGCTCCGTTCGTCAGCCTGAATACAAAACTTGAATTTCTACATCCAACATCACTTTGTATTGTGAAGCATTATGAAAAGTCGTATAGCTTGTAGAAGTTTACGTTTTGTTTCTGGGATGATTAAGGCCATTAAACCAAAATGTTCTCAGTGACTGAGTGAGCAATAAAGACATAATTGTAAATAATCTTTCTTTTTTTTCTCTTTTTATTTCTAATTGGTAATTGACATAAGTTAAACACTTTTGATTTGCCTTGTTTCCTTTTATTTCTTTTATTTTATTTCTTTTTGTTTTTGTTTTGTTTGTTTGTTTGTTTGTTTGTTTGTTTTGTGTGTTTTTTTTTTTGTTTTGTTTTTTTTTTTTGTTGTTGTTTTCTTTTGTTTTGTTTTTTTTGTTTGTTTTTTTTGTTTTGTTTTTTTGTTGTTTTTTTTTTTGGTGGGGTGTTTTTTTGTTTTGTTTTTTTTTTTTGGTTTTTTTTTGTTTTTGTTTTTTTTTTTGTTTTGTCGTAATTTCATGGGATTGGTGTCCAGAGGATTCCCACATATAAAATTACTAAAATCGATTGTTACATGTACGTTACATCTTAAATGCATTTTGCGTTTTGAAGCAAAAACATTTTCGTGGTGAAAAAGCTTGTTTTTTCTTTCTTTCAGGGACAAGTCTGATCTTGAAGGAAATAACAGTTTATTTCTCTCTTGTTGCTGAAGTAACAGTTATGATTGCGAAAGGTTGATGGGAAGTCGATGAACAAATCAAGATCAAGGAGGAAGGTAAAATGATTGTATAAGGAACGACCCTTACACACTCACATAACAGCAAACAGCAGAAGCGTTAAAATGTTTACGCCAGACTAGCTATTTTCGGTCAGTTCAGCATCTTCAGTTTCGGCGAATTAGGCCTCTAAAAAGACCCTCATATTAATGTTCAACAAAATCTTGGGATTGGCTCAATCATCACAAAAGACCAGAAAATATGGACTGCACTATAATGAAGTACGGGGATATTTTACGGTCGCAACAATTCAATTACGAAGTCTCTGCAGAGATCTGATATTTAACATTATAGGCTCTTTACGTATACTAGGTCGTGCAAAAAGTTCTGTCACTAATAGGCTTCCTTGTTTTATCCCAGATATATTTTAAAATAATCCACTGCACTTGAATGATGTGTTGAATAGCTTATGATACCCCTTTATTTCGTGCAAATTGCTCTCCAACTGACCGAGTTATTTCAAATTGAAATAGATGCAGTCATATACACTGACCAATTAACTTGTTACATTGAAACATGGACCAGAAGACTGAAATTCGTAGCTATAGTAAATGCCGCATTAGGCTTAATATAGATTCAAAGCAGATATTTAATGAATTGTGTGGTATATAAGGACATCAGACTATTTCAATGCACACAGTTTTTAGGTGGGTTAAAGCTTTTAAAGCTAGGAAATTTTCTGTTGAAGATGATACCCGTCCTGGAAGGCCTAAAACCTCTGTTACCAAGACTAACATCGCTGCTGTAAAGATTGTGATCGAACAGGATGCGCGATTGTCTGGCATATCAGAAGGCAGTGTGCAAACAATTCTGAAAAAGCGTTTGGACCTGAGAAAGGTTTGCGCTAGGTGGGTACCTCATTTGCTCACTGAGGAGCAAAAGACACAACGCCTTAAATGTGCCTGGGAACCTTTGAAAACATCAAAGGCTGTAATAGTCGGGTTATTTCTAACTTGCTAATAGGTGATGAAACCTGGGTGCACATGTTTGAGCCACAAAGAAGGCTGATAATAAGCAGTGGAAGCGAAAAGATAAAAAACGCTCATGTATTGCCAAGAGAACTATAAGTTTGAAAAAGATGTTGTATGCAATTTTCTTTAATTCAAGTGGGCCAGTCGTTCAAGTGCCTTGTCCATCTGGTCATACAGTCACTGGCCGATTCTACAAGAATTCTGTTCTGTACTAAAAAAAGTAAAAGAGTTTTACAATAAGAAACGACAAAGCAAAGGATGGTCAGGAGTTCACCTTTTACATGATAACGCCTCTTCTCATAAGTGTGAGGTTGTTAAGTCTTTTTTTTTGGCTTTTGAAAAGGTGAAATTTTAAACCATTCACCTTATTCACCTGACCTGAGTCCATGTGACTTTTTTTTTATTTCCAAGGCTTAAGAAAATGCTTTCTGGAAATAAGTATACGTCTAGAAGTTCTCTTGGCAGCGCTATTTATCAGTGTCTCCAACAGATACCAAAAGAAGACTATTTATCGGCTTTTCGCGACTGGGTAAAAAGGTTACAAAAATGTGTTTTAGTAAAGGGGGAATACTTTGAAGGTTTGTAATAAAAATATGTTTGATAAAACCGTAGCACTGAAGTAATCTGAACCCAGTGACAAAACATTTTGAAGGACCCTCGTATTACGTAGACAAACGATTTGCACTAAAGAGAAATTACGTAACAAACATTATTTTCTTCTTTTATCGTAGGGGCTGCTCTTTAAGGAAATAATGTGCTCCCCACGAGAGCAAATTGTTTCCAGGAAGCAGATTATTTCTTTTAAAAGAAATCCTAAGTTTAGAAGTGACACTAGCAAGAATGGTTCTAGATTTCTGCTGAGGTAGAAGTGAAACTATCAAGAATGGTTCAAGTTGCATTTTGGAAACCAAAACAAAATAAATAAATAAAATAAAATAAAATAAAAAAAAATAAAAAGAACGAAAAGCACGATCTTGCTATGTCACTGAACCTGAACTAGCGTCGCTAAATGTTCGTATTCCTGACTTGCTGATTTCCAATCGTCTGAATTCTAAAACTTTGTGAAGTACAGTCGACTCTCAGTATCTCGAATTCCAAGGACTCTCTGAAATACTTCGAGATATCCATACCTCGACATATCAGATTTGCAGGATTGAGGAAAAATAATTCGAACAACCACATTTAACAAATATATATGTAATTGGATTCTTAAAGTTAGAGATATATTGAAAATATTGTGGAAAAGAGGAGAAATTGCTGCAATTTCTCTTTTCTATAATATTTTAGCTGTTGTTAGATTTTCATGTTTAAGCAGGGACAATATTTTCAGTTCGAGATAAGCGGTTATTCGAGATAAGCGAGGTCGAGATAACGAGAGTCAACTGTATTTTGAATTTCGAGCTGCATCAGAATTAAAGGTGAGGTTTCGCGCGAGTAAAATTGATTTAAGGCCCCCAGTATTTTTTTTTCCAACTGACCATTCCAAGGTGGTTATCTATTGCAGTTCTTCTTTATTTGTGCGCCTGTGGTTTCGAATGTGGCGTTTGCATTACGAAAACATGCCTATTCAAATATGCTGAAAATTTTACCACCAAACAAATGAAAAAATTCAGATAAAAAAAACACTGATATTTTTCATATTTCTGCTAAAAACATAAATTGTGGATACACGTTAGAACCGCCTCGACGACGCGGTTCAAACGTGTATCCACAATCTATGTTTTAAAGCAGAAATAAGAAAAATAATGTATACCCCTGTAAACCCCTATTTTACCATATAAAATTGGAGTTTAAGGGGTTCAAAATTATATAGGCATGTTTTCTTGATGGTTTTGTAATTATTCGTTCCTTATCTCTGTTACGTTTGATGCTTCTGGAGAACTGTACTTCGTGATTGCGGCATATCATGGGTATATTGTCTTACATTGACTCTCGTTATCTCGACCTCGTACCTCGAATAACCGCTTGTCTCGAAGTGAAAATCTAGTCCCTGCTTAAGCATGAAAATCTAACAACAGGCAAAAAAATATTATGGAATAGAGGAGCAATTGCTCCTAAGGAGCAATTTCTCCTCTTTTCCACAATATTTTCAACATATCTCTAATTTGAAGAGTCCAATTACATATATATTTGTTAAATGTGGTTGTTCGAATTATTTTTTCCTCAATTCTGCAAATCTGATATGCCGAGGTACGGATATCTCGAAGTAGTTCAGAGAGTCCCCTGGAATTCGAGATAACGAGAGTCGACTGTATATGTTTGCCAGAGGCAGTCGTAACAGCGTTGACTCGAAGGCTCTCTTTTATGATGCGTAGAGGACTTCATTCCTTGTTACTTTATCCTGGTCATACTGAGCCCGGATATGCCCTGTTCTTGCAAAAAATGTAGATTCAGATCATTTGGCTTCTTCAGAAGCCAACTAATCTGGAACTGCACTGTTTGTCATTGATTATGTGAATTTGTATCAACACGCTAGATCAAGTATTCTGATTGGCTGACAATCGGAAGTGGGCGTGGCGTTTTAATTTTATCAGCATGGCAAGGGTTAAATTTTACCGTGTTCGTTTATCTCTGAGTGTTTTCTGAAAAGACATTCTTGTCAATGATACTGTGTATTCACAGGTATTATACCGTTTTCTGATCTTGGATGTTTTCCCGCTGATATTTAGGGACAGCCAATAAATATATTTGTAACTTGCTAACAAATGCTTGTATGTACGTATATTTGGCAATGATTACGTATTTCTCGGCCTATGTAGGCGATGGTATACACGAGAAAGACATAAATATGCAAAACGCCAAAATGTCTGGATCGAATCAGCAAAAAGAAGTAAATGTGGGGTTTGCCAGCAATAACGTCTGTTTAGCGTTTTTTTATTATTATTATTATTATTATTATTATTATCATTATTTTAATTCCCTTATGACTACATTGAAAGAACACTTTTTCTTGTTCTTCTGTATGAACTTTTGCACGAATCCTCGAAGATTAGTAATAAGAACCATTTTTCGGACACTACCCCTTCTCTTGATGCTAGTCATAACCGCGAAGGCACGTAAACAAATGTTATAACAAGCATCAGAGTTTTGCTCTTTTGCCGCGGCGCAAGGCTCTAATAAGCACGTTATTACTAAGAAACCATGTGATCAGAACCAGTTTCAGACTGAAAACGGACTTATCTTGTTTTATTCTTTTGGACTGTACGTACTGCAGCTACCAAAACTGCTTCTATCGTGATTAGGATGCGAATTTGCACCGCGGCGCAAAACGACGATGCTAATCTAGTTTTCGGATGCGACATTGTTTATACAAGTCCTCGGCATTCTAGAATGCCGAGGACTTGTATAAACAATGTCGCATCCGAAAACTAGATTAGCATCGTCGTTTTCTTGTCCTTGGCGTTTTATTTTAAATGATTAGTCTAAATTATTCAAAAACTTTAATATTCATGCCACTTTTAACTTTAGATCTTTGATGACTTCCTGTTGATGTGTGGTTTCGTGAAAAAAATTGTTGACAGACATGCCCCGCATGAATCAATATGTACCGGACACACGTATTTGACTTTTTTTTTCATATTTTTGCATGCAGACTGATAACTGCAACTAGAATTTTAGAACTACGCAACACATACACACACATACACACACACGCGCTCGCGCACTCACACACGAGCTAGCAAATCTACGAGGGGAGTTCTAGAATTACGCGGAAAAGTGCACAGTAAATCTAAAACATGCCTAATGACGGTTTTCATCCTTTTACTTCAAAACCTTTCTGAAAATCTGCATTTAATCAGTCTACATATGCTGCATCATTAGCATTTCTGAACTGAATTTGGCGCTCATTCTGAAAGCAAGCCAAGTTTTCAGATAAAAATTCTGATATTTTTTTGTATTTCTACCCAAAACATAGATTGTGGGTACTCGTTAGAACCGCCTTACCAAGGCAGTTCAGATGAAAAAGTACCCACAATTTATGTTTTTGAGCAGAAATAAGAAAAATAATGTACACCCTGTAAACCTCAGTTTTACTATATAAATGTGGGGTTTAAGGGGGTCAAAGTCATATAGATATGTTTTCATGATGTAAAGAATCATCGCTAATAAATGATCGCTCATATGAGTACCAGACAAGTTCCGGGTCAATTGGCATTGCGGTTCAGGAGAAGAATTTCAAGATAGAATTTCAAGAGAGCGGCTTTAGCAGCCATGTTTGATTTCTAAATGGAACGAGTTTAGCTTTTTTTTCTTTACAAATCACCCCGATACTTCCTACCAAAGTTCCAGTCAGTTGGTCTTTTGTTTCAGGAGTAGATGTTCAAAATAGATTTGCAGGATGGCAGCCATCTTGGAATTCTGATCTAATAATTTTTGCCTTTTTTTATCTACAAGTCGCCCCGATACTTCCTACCAGGTTTCGAGTCAACTGACCTTTCGATTAAGAAGTTCAAGATAGAGTTTCAAGATGGCTGCCATCTTGGAATTCCTGTCTGAACATTATTTTGCTATTTTCGATCGACAAGTATCGCCATGTCGAATTTCCGATGGAAACGATTTTAGCTATTTTTAATCTAAAACTCACACAAACACTTCCTATCACACTTCGAGTCAATTCGCCTAACAATTCAGGAGAAGAGATTCAAAATAGATTTACAGAATGGCGGCTGTGGCGGCCATCTTTGATTTCTGATAGGAATTATGTCACCTAGTTTTGATCTACAATAAAAAGCTAAAATGTTGCCTTTAGAAACACAGAACACATTACATACAGAAAATGGCAGTCTCGGTTTTATTGAAATCAGTAATGAAGTTTGCAGCATTTCTATTCGTGGGCAGAACTCCATTTTCCAAGTTACCAAAATAGGCCCAGTGAAAGAAAATGAAAATAGAGTCTACACTATAATGACACCATATCAAATTTTGAGTCAGTTGGCCTTTCGGTTCAAGAGAATAAGTTCAAAATAGATTTTCAAAATGACGTTCATCTTGGAGTTTAGATCGAAATGATATTAGCTATTTTTTTATCTACAGGTCTCCTCGATACTAACTACCAAGCTTCTAGTAAATTTGCCCCAGGAGAACAACTTTAAAAAAGGTTTTCAAAATGGCGGCTGTGGCAGCCATCTTGGATTTTTTTCGAAACGATTTTAGCTTTTTTTCTATTCCTTTTTTTTTTTTTTTTTTTTAATCTACAAGTCACTCTGACATTTCCTACCAAGTTTCGATTCAATTGCCTTTCGGTTCAGGAGAAGAAATTCAAAATAAATTTTCAAGACGGCGGTCATGGCGGTCATCTTTGATTTCCGATCGGAACAGTTTTAGCTATTTTTGATTTACTAGTCACCCAAATACTTACTTTCGTATTTTCAGTCAGCTGGCCTGTCCATGCAGAAGAAGAAGTTTAAAATAGGTTTTCGAAATGAGATTCGAGTCAATTGCCTTTCGGTTCAGGAGAAACAATTCAAAATAAATTTTCAAGATGGCGGTTTTGGTGGTCAGCTTTGATTTCCGATCGGAACAGTTTTTATCTAAAAGTCACATGATACTACCTATCAAGTTTCGTGTCAGTTAGCTTTCGGTTCAGAAGAAGAAGCAGCCTTTTTTTATTGGAATAATTGCAGCTATTTTTGATCTGCAAGTCACCCTGATACTGTCTACTAAGTTTCGAGTCAGTTTGCCTATCCAGTTCGGGACAAGAAGTGAAACATATATTTTCAAGATGGCCGCCCTGGTTGCCATCTTGAATTTCTGATCGTGAACGATGTTATTATTATTATTATTATTATTATTTGTCTGCAAAACAGCCCGATACTTCCTACCAAGCTTGGAGTCAATTGGCCTTTTGGTTCAGGAGAAGTTCAAGAAGATGGCGGCCATCTTGGATTTCCCACTGGGACAATTTTAGTTATTTTTTATGTACAAGTAACCCGCTACTTCCTACCCAGTTTGGAGTCGAATGGTCTTTCGGTTCAGGAGAACACGTTCAAACTAAATGTTCAAATTGGCGGCCGTGGTGGCCATCTTGAATTTTAGTTGGTAACAATGTTAGCTATTTTTTATCTACAAGTCGCCGCGATACTTCATACAAAGTTTCGAGTCAAGTGACCCAGGGGTTTAGGTGGAGATACCAGTCATGGCAAATTATTGACGCCGCATGACGCACGTTGACTGATCACAATAACTCACAATGAGCACTTCGTGCTCAGAAGAAAATGCTCAGGGGAGCTAATAACACACTTTTATTTAAAACATATTTTATTCTTAATTTACTCACTATACAAAACATAAAATGTCATAACACAACCAGGATTAGAACGGAAGCTTTAAGCTTATTTTGTTCTTCTCCCGAAACATGAACAACTGTATATATACTGGCAGAAAAACTAATACAATACTAATATTTACAAGCGGTTACATTTAATGCATTAAATTTATGTTAAGACACCCAGCAGGCACATGATATTAATACAACGTCGCCACAACGTCGATGCAACGTCATGACGTTGCATCGACGTTGTGGTGACGTTGTATAAACGTCATGTGCCCGCTGGGCAGTTTCAATCCTCATTATACGTACTAAGAAAAATAAACGGACATTTAAGCAGTACTTGGTAGCTTGTGTAACAATGATAATAATAATGGTGATGGTACAATACACACTTTTGGACAGGGCATTGTGATCTAAAATGTCTGTAACGGCGTTCGGCAGCTCCGAGGAAAGCATTAGTATCCAACAAAAAACAGCCGGTCATTTTAAGCATTTTCTGTAAATGTAATTAGTGGTCCGAAAAGCAAAAAACAATATGTTTGCCGAGCGCAGTAAAACACACCTCTGCGGCGAAGATCAACATTTGTAATTACAGGTAGGCTACCCAGTACGCATTCAACATAAATCTAAAGCGGGCCGTTGTCGGCCCGTCAGGGTAGCTGACGGGCCGATAACGGCCCGCTGTAGATTTATAAAGAATGCTAGATTGGTACCTTGTTCAAACGACTTCAGCTACAAAATGCTAAATAAAATGCATGTTAAAAAATGTAGCAAAAGAGATATCAATGATCTGGCATTACAGCTTGTATACACAAGACAGTACAGTCGACTCTCGTTATCTCGAAATCCAAGGGACTCTAACACTTCGAGATATCCGTACTTCGACATATCAGATTTGCGGAACTGAGGAAAACAATTAATCGAACAACCACCTTTAATGGAATGAATATGTAATTTGACTCCTAAGTTAGAGATATATTGAAAATATTGTGGGAAAGAGGAAAAATTGCTCCTAAGGAGCAATTTCTCCTCTTTTCCACAATATTTTGTTTCCTGTTGGTATATTTCTGTGTTAAAACAGGGACCAGATTTTCACTTCGATATAAGCGGTTTTTCGAGATAAGCGAGGTCGAGATAACGAGAGTCAACTGTAGTTCAGTCCGCGTGAAGGTTTTCTAACTCATCGCTGCAAATCTCCGAGAACATAAAAATTAATGGAATACAGAGATGAAAGAACGATGAGGCCTCGAAAGCAAGAAATAACTGAAATGCTGAAGCAAATGAAAACCAACAGTTGGACTCCGGTGGGCCCGACCAGAGCCAGAGCATCAGGCGCCAACCGACTTACTCAAAAGTCTTTCGGGCGGAGCCGTCATTGAGTCTGAGGCCAAGTCTGCCCACTGACCTGAACTAAATCCCTAGCAGTATTAGGGGTTTATTGCACGGATATTGGTCAATAGTGTCCTTTATTGGGATATCAATGGACGCGAGTGGTAGTGTCTTTTGACGTCTAAACGAGGGACTGTTTTCACCAATATCAGTAGAAGGACCCTTTTATTATTGAACTATACATATTTTTTGCGTCAATTTCAGTTGTTTGTGGCCTCCAAATAGGCATTTTAGTATCTACAATCCGAGTCTGCACAAGTACCTGACAATTTTTGTCGTGACGTCATTGCCCGAAGATGTCAACATAACAACGCCATGTAACGTTAATATTTGAAGGCATACGAGTAAGCGTGCAATGGCAAGTAAGCATGAAGATAGCGAGTGATATTTGCAAGCTTGCTCCTCGCTCTTTGATCGTATTTTTTTTTATCATTCATTACTTATACCTATATAGTAAAATAAATTATTGCACTTTGTTTTATATTTTTTGCCCAGACAAAGCTTGGCAATTATCAAGGCGTGAATAACTTTGCGTCTATGATTGTGCAGTGTGAGTTGACCACGGTTGCATGCACTCTGGTAAGTTCAAAAGAATATTGGATGCTTTTTATTAGGAATGCTGGAAACAATGGTTGATGTCACTACAATTTTACAATGGACACAACGTTAGTGACTGTTTTAGCGTTTCCGCACACCAAACCCATTCTTATTATCGGTCTACCCAAGGAAACAAAATTCTTTCCTTTTAGTGTTGACACGTTTTGCAAGAAGTGAAAGAAGTGATGAAACAGTTTTAACTGCCTCATTGAATTTGCATCTTTTTCTCTTAAGAATGCTAGATTAAACATTATTACATGACTGTTCAGAATTTCCTGAAGTTTTAAATCCATTTTCTACTTCTGTTTGTTTGAGATTTCTATCACTCTTACCAGTACGTATGTCATAGTGTACTGTGTTTATAGTAACACTCTTCTCCTACGTTTCTTTAAATTGTAAAGTGGAAATGTCATACTTACATAGTTTACATACCTGTAGATCTGAGGGACATTTAGATAAATACTTTAATGATTTATCAACGAAAACATATGTTGTGGGTACTTATTAGCTGTTATACTGCGAGCTCTTATAATGTGCACCTACAACAATTGCGTTTGTGGAAAGATAAGAAAAATATCAAAACATATATATAACAGATCGTTATTTACGGCAAATGCGTATATGTATACAAACTACATATGTGTGCTGGTGGAATGATATAGTATTACAACAAAACATACCACATTGGTGTGTCAACGCAATGGTATTTATATTGCATCAATACATATCACATTGGTGTGTCAACGCAATGGTATTTATATTACATCAATACATATCACATTGGTGTGTTAACGCAATGGTGTTTATATTGCATCAATACATATCACATTGGTGTGTCAACGCAATGGTATTTATATTACATCAATACATATCACATTGGTGTGTCAACGCAATGGTATTAAGATATAATACAATAATACATATCACATTGGTGTATTAACACAATGATATTTGTATTGCAGAAGACATATCAAATAGGTGTGTTAAAAAAGCTATTGTATTGAAGCAAGATATATTACATAACGAGCCCGTCTCATCAGGATCTACACTGTTTGCCATTCTATTATCGAGTTTTGACTGAACCCCTATTTGCAACAATGGATGTGTCTAAATGCAGATATGGAAGAGTCAAAGTCAGAAACTAAGAGCTGAAAGGGTAACGTTATGATATTTGTTTGCAGCAAGGGTCGATGATCATTGACGACAGCATTTGGAAGATAAGCAAGGAAGAAAATTCGGACAAAAACAAAATTACACAGAGCTCGGCGATCTGAGGCTATCACAGCTGATACTCTCTTTAATGACATACGAATAGTGGTGCATTTCCTGAAGCAAAAAAGGCATATATAGGGGTAAGTTATAGTCTAAACCATTTCATCACTGAGTTTCTGAAGTGGACTCTTCCATTCTGGAATGTTGACTTGTCCTCTGATGCAAATAGGGGCTTCAGTCTAAAATCAAAACCAGACTGGCAAACAGTGTAGATCCTGATGAGAGCCATCTCATCTGGTTCTACACTGTTTGCATAGGTATCTGTATGGGTCTGCTAGGCTAAAAGGGTCAGTACGTTTCCTTATTGGGCACAGGAAATCACTTGTGTCAGGACTCCCGATCAGTGCAAAAAGGTCGGGATAGTTAGTCTATGTAAGGCGATCTGTGATTGCTTCACAATAAAGATCGATTAAAAATTATTAAATCTATTTTTTTAAGAAAACATCTGTGCATATTTTAATAGTTTCAAAGTAAGCTTGAGCCAAAAGAAGAAGTAGTGACATTTCAAATATTTCATTTTTTAATATCTGCCAATTCAGGATTTGCTAAATTCAGCCTCCAAAACGTCCAAGTAAGTGTTCGTGTCAGTACTGTTTCCCTTATTTATTCCGCTGTGCCAAGCCTGATCTTTAAATTAAAACAACGTTAAGAAGTCCAGCTAAACCCTGCAAAGAACTCTTAACCATAAAAAATGAGCTTACTATGGAGTTTCATAGGAAAAATAATTAGTTCCCCCTGTATCCTATTATGAGGAAATTATAGCGACAAATGTTTACTTGCTAAAACGGTCCCGGCAGGCACATGATGTAAATATAACGTCGCCTCTACGTCGATGCAACGTCATGACGTTGCATCGACGTTGAGGCGACGTTATATTTACGTCATGTGCCCGCTGGGGTGCTAACGTGTGGAGATTACAGGTGGCGTAACCAGATCAAAATTATGTTTACACACACAATTAAAATCTACGAGAAACAAATCCCTATTTTTCGCTTCCAAAATAGAGGCTGCTCTGAAAAGAAAGAATTTGCTTGGGAGCAAATTCTTTCCTTTAATAGTAGCCCCTAACATTAAGGAGGAAAATATACCGTTGACTCTCGTTATCTCAAACCCAAGGGGCCATAATTTTCGGTTTGAGATAACAGTAGTTTGAGATAAGGGGGGTTGAAAATAATGTGTAAAGCAAAACTAAACCAAAAGTATTTAATGTCTTTTTCACTTACGCAGTAGAATGAGTTATCAGTGTTTGAGATAGCAAGAGTCTAGTGTATTGAAAATATTGAGGAAAAGAGGAGAACTTGCTCCTCGGGAGCAATTTCTCCTCTTTTTACATAATATTTTTTACCTGTTGTTAGATTCCCATGTTAAACAGGGACCAGAATTTCACTTCGAGATAAGCGGTTAATCGAGATAAGCGAAGTCGAGATAACGAGAGTCGACTGTACTTCATTTATTTCCATTAATTTCAATTTATTGCAAATATTTTCCTCGGTTGTATGCACTATTACCACTGTTTGCGATGCTTTATGCTGAGACTAGCTTTGCGATCCGCCGGACAGTTTTACGCTTTCGGCACTGTAACACTCCAACAGACCAAAATCAGTTCATTTCCCTGCGTCAGAAACCCCGAAGGTGTACCTACGTCTGTTTAATGGTATAAAGGTGACACTCCTATTTATTGCGCTAAAGCCTACATTAGTAAAACCAGAAAGTGTCGCACCTATTGCATTTCCCTGCTCCAAAATGAGATCATAATTTTGATGGAATGCGATGATCACTGGAGCCACCACATCTTGAGACTTTCTAGTCCTCTTCACCACTCTGAAAAATCGTCACCCTGTCCTGCATATCACAACCAAGAAATTCTTCCTAATCGGGTCACAAAGTGGAATGACCGACGGACTCTTTGTATCAAACCACCAAGCCAAGTAGTTCCCGACATAATAGTTTACTGTTCGAAATTCTTCCCCTCAAGGGCCCTTCTATTGCCTGAAATAAACAGAACAGTGCAGGCATTTTAACCTCACACTGTATATATCATCAGAATCAGAATCATATTTTTATGGTGAACTGTCTAATGACATTCATTCACCAGGACCATCTGCTCCGTACAGTATATTTTATATAGTACAATTTTTTAGAGTACCATATGAAAGTGACGTCAGTAGTAATCTGGTTCCTATACACTTTTCGGTTTCCCAAAGAATCTTTATTGAATACGTATGCGTTACTGACTGTGGTTGTCATTAAGATCTAAACACTTAAGTAAATTTAAACAATATATACAGTTGACTCTCGTTATCGACCTCGCTTATCTCGAATAACCGCTCATCTCGAAGTGAAAATCTAGTCCCTGTCTTAACATGAGAATCTAACAACCGGTAAAAAAAAATACTGTGGAAAAGAGGAGAAATTGCTCCTAAGGAGCAATTTCTCCTCTTTTCCACAATATTTTCAATATATCTCTAACTTCACGAATCCAATTACGTAAAGATTTGTTAAATGTGGTTGTTCGAATTATGTTTCTTCCTCAATTCTGCAAATCTAAAATGTCGAGATACGGATATCTCGAAGTATTTCAGAGAGTGTCTTGGAATTCGAGATAACGAGTAAACACCAAAAAAATTCGAGTAAACACCAAAATCAACACTTTCAGGAGAGGCAATTCTGTCAAAATTGTTTTGTATTCCTTCTAAAATGGTCTGTTCTGAAGTAAAATTAGCTCCCCATGTGATCAAATTCTTTCCTTTTAAAGTATACTCGTTTTCAGAAGTGATTGCTCTTCTGGAAGGCAAACAGGAAGTTATAAGTGTTATCTCTCTTGTAAAACAATAATGGCAAATCTACCAAGTGTATTTAGTACAAAAGTATCAAGTGAGGTGCTTCTAATAAGCACTCAAAACATACTTTATAAAGAAATTAAAAAAAAATACATACCAGAATTATCACTAAATATTCCTTAACAGAATCTTTGACATAAACGCCCAAAAATACTCAGATCAGACTGCATTAATGCATTCTGATCAGTCTTTGCTTGGATTTACCATTATGTTTTCTCATCTTGACTTGGGGCACGACGTACAAAGTAAATATAGATAGGCTCAACAAATTACAAAAAACACGCAGCACGTACCATCTTAAAGGCCGATTATACCACGCCAGTGATGTTTAAAGAGCTAGACTTGATGTCTGTTAGCAGTCGATGTAACTACAATAAGGCCGTATTACAAAGCTTTATACCAACCTACACTACCATATATATCAGATCTACTCAAGCCCGTTTCACAAACCTGTATACGTCAGCTAGGATCTTCTGAAAACGTCTCACTGGCTGTGCCCAGGTCGAGAATGGCGCTCTATGACAAATCATTCACATGTTCAGCGTCAAAACTATGGAACACTTTACCATGTGTCATTAAATCAGCCCCGTCCCTAAGTTCTTTTAAAAAGTGTGCAAAAGAATATCTTAACGGGTGTTAATAATAGTCTTTAAATGTCAAGATCGTCCCAATTTTAATTAACTTCCTTTGAATGAGTTGACCGTAGTTTTATAGCGCAGGCTATTATTAGCATAAACATGATTTTATCAACTTCTAACTCTCCTAGATGTCTGAATTTTATGCACCCCTAAATCATGCGCAATGTTATGTTTGATAACAAGTGCGACAGTGATTGCATATCTTCACTGCAAATGGTAGTTATATACTTTTAAACTAGTTTTAAAATGTTCTTAATTATGTCCCAATGTTCTTACGATTCTTAATGCAGTTATACCATTTGCATGATCTTTTAATTTTAGATAAAACTGCATTTTTTAGAATGTATGTTTGATATTTGTTTGTATATGTGTGTATGTTATATTTTTGCTCTTTTCAATTAACATGTGTTTTAGAGAATTTATTATGTTAATAGAGGACCACTTGGTAGAATGGCTATTTTTAGCTTAATGTGTCACCCTCTTAAAATATTGTGTAAATAAAATAAATAACATGACATGGAGAAGCTGCGTTGGAAGCTCTGTTAATGAGTTCACCTACGTCTCCAGGAAGCATTCGTTTTGATTGGTTCTTGCATATGTATAGGTGAAATCAAAATGATGGTATCAGCCTAACTATAGTCTATTTGTAGAGTTGTTAAAATGAAGTCTACTCCGGTGCAGGGTTAGTGGAGTTGATCACTGCACATGTGCTTAAACAGTGTAAAAGTACACTTGCTTCTGTCAACAACGTTCGCTTGAGAACCGATACCATCTCGAAACAAAATCGACGTTGATGCAACGTTGTTTCATCGCTGGGTTGTAAATAAGACAACTTCGCAGATCGAAAAACTGTGTGCACCTGTTGCTGTATCAGGACTAGGTTCAAGGCTGACTCCCATACAATCAGGTTAAGCTATCCTCATCGCCCTTATCTTTTTACAGAAATCCATGTATTTAGTGCAAACAGTGTGGGCCCTGATCAGACGCCACATTGTGACGTCTGATCTGGGTATACACTTTTTGTTACTGTCCCTCTTATGGAACGCTAGGCAATAATGGGTCTAACCTTTATCAGGTGCCTTTTGGTGGACTCTCAGGGGCCGATACAGAAGTAATTGCCATCTGTTCCTCTCCCCCTCTTTGTGTCATTGGTAGTATATATTCAGCGATTGTGACGCTTCCTAGACATCGTCTTTTCTAATTTTCAGGTGGCTAAATCTAGCCTTATCCTGATTCATAAAGTCATTTTCGTGTGAAAGTTTGAATAATTTGCATAAAATTTGGCTACCCGTATTCACTCTAATATTTGCCCACCCTTAACGTATTGTTTACCTGATATTTCTCCTAAAATACAAAAATACATGCTCATTTACATCCCATAATATTGTCGAAATTACTAGGATGAGTGGCAAACACTGTATATCCTGACCAGATTTAAGTCCACACTGTTTACATAGGCCTGTAAACAAACATTATTGCAAAAAAAGCAGTGCGCACGTTATTAACAGCCATGAATTAACCGGTGTATAAACAAGGCAATTCACGCGCTGTTAATGCACGGCTACGCAACTTTCAATATGCTTGTACCGGGGCAACAGAATTGCTGCCGTCACGAGATGTGTAATTCCCGGCCCTAGAACGAGCATAGTCCGTGAAAATTGCGTTCGCGAGACATCAGTGAAAAAGCGAAACAAATAGTGCAAAAAATAACGGGAAACGTAACAAATGTTTTCAGTTTTTATGCAATAATAGCGATCGAACATTTTTCAATGTATTAACATTCGCCAGGTCCCTAGGGAGGTGTTGAAAATCGCGGCCTCCGGCCTCGGTTTTCAACACCTCCCTCGGGATTTGGCGAATGTTAATGCATGAAAAATCATGTTTGATCCCTATATTCAGTTAAATTTTACAATTCTGGTTTTCCATACTGGTTTACCTGCTACCGTACTTACATAAAGTATCGGACATTTTAAATCCTTACCATTATTAGAAAAAGTACACATGAGTACATTCTAAAACTCTACACAGTGACTTGTAAGCCATTTCAATGGTTGGGTGTCTTGGGAGTAAATAATATTTTATACCCAAACAAACGTCTTTCTTGCTTATAATATTTATATTATTGTGTATATTTGTAAAGACATGTGTCACTTTAATGAATATTAAATTTCACGGTTTAAAACTACTAGATGATTTGCAAATAGTGTAGGCCTTGATCAGACGCCACATTTTGCGTCGTCTGATCTGGGATTATAATGTTTGTTCATGTGTGCCTGTTTGGTCATTCAGAGCGAATACGGCGTTTATGCTTGCAGCCGATGAGATCGTAAAAGAATTCACAAAGGAATACAGAGAAAATAATGCGCAAAAACGACCAACCGAAAGAAAAGGGCAATTCCTGACTGCGAGATCGTGGAAGTCTTCGCGTTCATTTACGAGAAAGCATTTGTAAATACAGAATATCTTAACAATTTGGACAATTTTCTCCTTATCATACTTATCCTAATATTGGGACGAGTCAAAATGTCCACCTGATGCATTATATTGTCTAAAACATTATGACGGAATATGAAAGACATTTAGACTCTTAACAAGCTGTTGCTTTAAGCGCTATATGCTGTTAGACTACATTATTTGCTCGGGCTGGTCTGTCCGAATACGTAGGGAGAAAATAATAAATAGACAGACACTATGGAATATAAGAAATTTTGTGAGATCATTTATAGTGCGACAGTATTAAACTGAGACAATTAGTTTCCGCCAACGTCTTCGTAGGTTATCGGTATCCTTCTACGATCGAATTTTATATTTAGTAGAAGAGGGTATAGATGGGGTTTATTGATTGCCTATTAATGGCCTAATTTTTATTGACTGCTGATTTGTAGCCTAACATCTAGGCGGCCGCTTACTTTTGTGATGTTGGATTTAACGATTTAGCTTAAACAATCCTAACTATATTATTTTTTGTGAATATAGCTTTGTCGGTTACTGATTGGGGAGCAAGGCTATATTTTTACCCCCTCCAGACCCTCATAATTGTTCATAGCAGTTATTCAAGCGAGACTATGGTGTAATGGTTTACCACAATGTATTGTCATTCGGAAATAGATGATTACCGAATTTAGTTCACGGAATATGCTAATGTCTCAGTTAGATGTTGACACATTATACGTTAATATCAGCTGCAAGTATAAACGCCGTATTTGCTCTAAATATTTAGATAGACAGACACAAGCAAACAGTAAAGACCCAGATCAGACGCTGCAGAATACGGCGTCTGATCTGGTCTACACTGTTTGCATTAAATACAGGAATTTCTGTAAAACCTTGTCATGATAAAAACCAAACAAATACCCATTCTGTTGGAAAAGATCGGTCCAAAGTGATATCAAGATGGTTCAAGTCAAAATGATATGTTTAAAAAAAAACATGACCACTAGAGGAGGGGCTTGTTTTCCCTATATATTTTATATAGAAAATCTAAACAAAATCTTCTTTTTCAAAAAAAACACTCGACCGATTTCAATATAGTTTTGCAGAAATGTTTCTTTGATGATCCTCTGTCAAGATTGTTCAAGCAACAATGATTTGTTTGCCTATTTGTTTGTATAGAAATTTAAAAACAAAATCTTGTTTCAAACCGCTAGATAGATTAAAATATAGTTTAGCAGAAATGTTTCTTTGATGACCCTCTACCAGCATTGTTCAAGCCATCATGATTCTTTAAACAACGTTCCGGGGTTGGGGGTGGGGGTGGGGGGTGGGGAGAGGTGCTTATTTTCCTTATTTATTTCTATAGAAAGTTTAAAAACCAGATTAAAAAAACATTGAGATACTGCTTGCCATATACACCATTGCTACACCATTTTATAGGACCATCCCAGTTAGCATTCTACATAAATCTATAGCGGGCCGTTATCGGCCCGTCAGCCACCCTGACGGGCCGATAACGGCCCATTATAGATTTATGTAGAATGCTTATTGGGATTATGTCACTCTTGAACATATGGTTTATGCAAAAATCTTAGAGCTTGGGTGAAACTTCAGTAGTAAGTATGCAAATCTGTTTGCTGAGGTGAGCGATATAGGATCATCATGGTCCTCTTGTTATTAAAAAAAATCGTCCCATGTATGAGCTAAATACAGCAGTTTTCAGCTCATATTTGCACCTTTATAAATCCAAACACATTGATAAAACATCAGGATTTTTCCATCTTCCTGTTGGATGTTTGCTACATTCAAGAGCACATAACTCATGTCTCAGATGGGATATAGCAAAAACACCCATTATTTTGCAATACCATGACATCAACACCTACTATCATGAAAAGGCGTTTATTTCCCCTCAGGATTCAAGAAAAAGTTTCTGGGTTTTAGTAAAGATGGTAGATGTAAACTTCATGAAAATCTATAACAGCTTGTGGGTTGGCAAAGAAAGCCCACAGAAGTTATTACCACATGCCACTTAAATATGTGTTTATAGCCTAGTTATTATATGCCATAAAATTTTGTCAATCTGTAAATAAAACAAAAAAACAGGAGGTTGCATTTGTAATCTCTTAGATAGGACGGCAATGGGATTCCACACCCATCTTTATGTTGTGATTCTCGCTGAACCAATGCTCCGATTAGCAAATAATTGCAAGGATAAATGGCCCCTACATAAGGCTTACTGACAATAAAAATAATTGAAATCCCTTTGTTCTGGGAATATTCGAATTATATATATCCATAATTAGTACACTGAATACTGGATATTTATTTTCTGGTTCTTTGTGATCCATGAGCTCCGGAATTTTTCGACGAAGTAGTATAAGATCATATGTGACCTAAGCCTATAATCCTCTGTATAGAAGAATGTACGTGCCTTGAAGCGATGATAATTCTCATTAAATGGTTATGTTTGTCAAACACTTTGATTCAACTTTCATTGTGTGCATTTTAAATCATCTTTACAATATGATCCTAAAGTTCACGCAAAAGTCACGTTTTGAAAGTCCAAGAATACCTCCTCTATTAAGAAGTTACAATTTGATAAAATCAATGATGTTAATAGCGCGAAGGTGCTTTCGTAGAAAATGATGTCCGTTGAAACACACCAAAAACAGGTCAGAGAAAAATCCAGGGAGTGCCTAAATCAAAAACCGCAGCCCTTCCCAGACCCCAAGAGGAAGAGGAAACCGACAAATCCAAACAAGCACAAATCGAACAAACGTACGAAAAGCACTAAGATTAGCTCTCTCTTCCCCAAGCGAGGTAATCGCAATACTAAAAAGACTAAAAAACACAAGAACAAAATAACACATGGAAAGACATACAGCAAATCGCCTCGTAGAATAAACCACAAAGCAACAAAGAGTAAGACTAACACCGGGACCACCGCCTTAGAACGGGCAGTAAAGTAAACCACCGGGGGGTTTAAAGCACTTTTACAGCTAGGTAACTTCACCCTGGGTCCCGATGCTACTCTTAATACAGAAACACATAAAAAAAATCGGTACGCATAAAGGCTCTCAACTCAGTCAATGCATCAAAGCGAAAACACAAAAATCAAATTAATCACTATAATAAACAAAGACGAGTACTCATGGCTAATTCTACTGTATGCCAGAGTAAATGAAAACCAATAGTAGAACCACGGCGGGCCAAGCCAAAGACATATCGTCAAGCCCAAACCATCGTAGACAACCCCCAAATACCCCAAACCACTTTATTCATTTACCTTTCACACCAAACCACTATCGTTATCTTTTTTTCACTCTAAATTACTTTATTTAATTATTATCTCAAGTGGAATCGGGTATCAAAGAGGTTTGATAGCTCAGTATAATGAGCATCCATGCAGTTTTATCTGGGTCTTTGCAGCAGATATTGGTAAATGAAATATGGGCGGGTCAGGACTTTTTGAAAATCAGAAAAAAACTTAAATAAATAGAAAGTGATGCACGTACATGTGCGCAGTCTGATCAAGGTCTTTGGGTCTTTATAGTATAAAAAGACTTACTGGAAATAAGGGACGGCGTCCAAGAATACATATGACCAACAAAGTTCCAGATCAGCATGTGCATGTGCATCCGCACAGTTTGAGCAGCATCATTGCAATAGAAAAACAAAATACAAACAAAAAAAAGCGTTAGGCCGTTGTTTCATGGCACCTGCTCAGTCTTCCACTGAACCTGTATGTGACGTCTGCATTCTTAAAAATCCACACTTGACGAACATGAACGATCGCATGAAAAACAAACAAATAAATGAAAGAAAGGATAAATAAACATTTTGCCCGGTAATTTCACATCCAAAGAAGCCGAACCATTATAAAAATTCACATATTGCATACTGGCGAACAAAGACAGTCATTAGGTAAGGTGCTTTCAATCAGCAGAAGCTATGTAGAAATGCTTTGTTTATTCTTTAATAATGAGTGTAGATGATAAATCAAATAATATTTATTTATATTTGATTTTTAAATCTTTGATTTGTGACTCAATAAGTTTAAAACGTGTTTTGAGGTATTGAGTTTGGGTGATTTTAGTGTAGTTTGGGGTGTTTTAGGGTGTTTCAACGGACCCAGAAAGAATAAATCATATGATCATATGCGTTTTTGCCGACCCTAGCGGGGAACCAAAAGGGTCAAAATTATGAAGGACTTTGTTATCTTTAAGTTATCAACATCAGGGCCCAGTTGTTCAAAGCTAACGATGTCGTTAGTTAACGATTCGTTAAAATTTACATCGAGTGATACGCAAATATGCTGAAATTTTTTGCTGAAAAAATGTGAGTAGCTTTTGCAGTGCAAAAGCTACTCACATTTTTTTCAGCAAAAAATATCAGAATATTGTATATTGAATCTGCTAAAACAGTTAACGAAATGACCCTTAACAAGCTCGTTAAGCTAACGACGCTTTGAACAACTGGGCCCAGAAGATAAAATGAAATTTTGACTGTTTTTGTTTTACATGTTTAGTACCCTAATTCAGAGAAAAAAATGAAACTTGCAACTGTGCAACGTGAGAAGGCCTTTTTGTTGACACCAAGAAATATGTGGTCTATGTACCCATGTCATAAACATTCATAAAATGTTGTACCAGTGACATGTCTCAATGCTCAGGTGAACAGACACGGACCCCAAAAGAAAGGGCGCGATCAGGCGTCCTAGGAATTTAAGGATTGCGACAGTCATTCCTTAGATTTAAATTGCGATGTGTCAAAACGACAATGAGACGCTATAAGTGCGAATACATGATTATTTAAATTAGGGATGTCAAAATAACTGAGGAGGATGTGTCGAATTGATTGATTTACCGTACATGTCCAGCTCATTCGGAGAGACAGGCCCGAACAACCAGTGTTCAACCAGATAAGACATAAAAAAAAGCGGCTGATTAGTGTCTGCACTGTTTCTCCACAAATCTATATCTATACTGCATCACTCCCTTGCGGGGATAGTGTGCAAGTGCGCGTCAGTGCTATGTTAGTAGAATATGGATTGTAAAACTGAAATTCCTAAGAGCTGTTTAAAAGATGATAGGGTTAGAATATTAAGATGATAGAGTTAAACTGTTAAAGGTCAGACAGGCTGACAGTGAGAGCTAAAAGATAACAAGAAAAATATGACAAAATACGTCACAGCTGGGAAGTTACCAGTGGTCAAGGGCAATGTTATGCAGAAATGAATTGAAGCAAAGATATATTTGTGAGAACATAAAGATGTAAACAAAAGAGTAACTATAGGTTTGCAAAACATTATGCAGAGGGTATGTTAATACTATGTCACGGGACAAGCCCAAAATTATGAAACGGGACAATATTTTGAAGCCCTTGAACTTTCATGGTACAGATAGCCTTGCTCTAAGGATGCTTTCCTTCTGGCTTACTTGCCCGTATAACGTTCTCGTAAAAAATGGGCCAGGTGTTATATATTAGGAGTTAAGAGTAAGTGAATGATTTGTGGGACTTGAGTTCTCTATTTTGAAGGTGCTTTTTTATGTGAGAGCTGCAGTAAAAGTTTTCTTTTTGCTCTGGTTTAGTGATACCTGCTTTTCACTTGGCACTTTACGGTATTAAGTGCAACCTTTTTAATTTTGGAGCTCTCCCATCAGAGAAGAGCACGAAAGTCGTATGATGTTTTTGCGCTTTAGTTTTGCGGTGAAACTTCTAAATTTAAAGAACATTTTGAGTGAAAAGACTTATTTATGTGTTCGTCATTCATTCCGAGCTAATACTACGACATTGTGAAGAATCCAAAAATGTTCTCACGATGAGGGTTTTACCGGTTTCTTCGTAAACTGTATAGAAATTGACTTTTCAATGCACGAGTTGAAACCCCGCAAGTGCTCAAAACCAGACATTTTGCCGTCTAGACGGGACACGTGGTTCAGCATTCCCATTGTTTTATTATTATCGTGGTTCAACTATTGGTTTTCATTTACTCTGGCATACAGTAGAATTAGCCATGCGTACTCGTCTTTGTTTATTATAGTGATTAATTTGATTTTTTATGTTTTCGCTTTGATGCATTGACTGAGTTGGGAGCCTTTATGCGAACCGAATTTTTATGTATTTCTGTATTAAGAGTAGCATCGGTACCCAGGGTGAAGTTAGCTAACTGTAAAAGTGCTTTAAACCCCCCGGTGGTTTGCTCTACCGACCGTTCTAAGGCGGTGGTCCCGGTGCTAGTCTTACTCTTTGTTGCTTTGTGGTTTATTCTAAGAGGCGATTTGTTGTATGTCTTTCCATGTGTCATTTTGTTCTTGTGTTTTTCAGTCCTTTTAGTATTGCGATTACCTCGCTTGGGGAAGGGAGAGCTAATCTTAGTGCTTTTCTACGTTTGTTCGGTTTGTGCTTGTTTAGATTTGTCGGTTTCCTCTTCCTCTTGGGGTCTGGGAAGGGCTGCGGTTTGTGACTGTGGTACTCCCTGGACTTTTCTCTTACCTTTTTTGGACAATTACAGGCTATTGAAGATTTTTATGCAGTGGTAATCGACAAAGGTCGAAAAATAAGGAAAAGTGATGCTGATATGCTAAATAAATTTATAAGTGGATTGTCCCTTCAGTTAGCATTTTTTGTAGGAGAAGGCCGTGTAAATTGTCTACGTGAGGCTCTACAATCAGCTAAAGTTGGAAAAGCACATTGGTACAAACAACAAAGTACTACTTATACAGGCATCACTTAAACAGTATCACTACGCGTTTGTTACCGCTGTAAGGGGGAGAGACACATCAAAACAAAGTTAACTGGGATAGACAAGGGGAACCACACACCCCCCCCCCCCCACCCCCAATACCAAGTGTCAACTTTGCTTTCAGATGGGGCATGGGGCCCTACGGTGTAAAAACTAAATGCTTGTACAAGAAATACCGTCACTACGTGTCAGCTCTGTAATCAACCTGAACATTCTGCTGATCAATGTCCACATTTAAATGGAATGGGCCTGGAAACACAGCGCACCTCTCAGGCCTAACAGTTAACCTAGATGACACTGAATTGCGCACAGATTTTTCTTTACAGCATAATTTTATGTACTTGAACTGTCAAATGGGTCAGATCTCAATGACTGCACCTGGATTCGGGAAGTTTCATTGATATTATTTCTACACAATTTTTTTATGTTGTCCCTGATATTTGTAAATAGGATTATCTCCCTAGTGATGATCAGATTACCATGGCTGATAGTAGTTCGGTTGCGGTCGATGGAACAGCTCGGACTCAGTTTTGCACACCTGGCTCTAAACCTTCCTACAGGGTATCAGTCTATATTTTAAAGATTACCTCTCATCCATTTATTTTAGGTAGTAATTATATGAAAGACAGTGACATTGTTTTGGATTTCAGCAAGGCCTGTCACTCTGTAGTATAGTCAACGACAAAAAATGTTTGTGATCATTCCTGTGTTTTATGCAAGGGAAAGTGTACAAAGATTTGCATATTGGCATGCAAGGTCAGTGTTTGGGGCATACTGAAATGTGTCATAAAGGTTTGCTGTTATCCAAGGCAGCAGTCACATGTTTGCCCGATCATCAAGTTCCAGTTAAAAGTTTGAATCCCACTGCTGATTCAGTACATATAAACAAAGGTGCTTATTTAGCCACATTTGAACTTTGTGACAATTATACAGATATTTTCTCTGTCACTACAGAGGTGAAGCAGTGTATGCATGTAAAATTACAGTCTACGTCACAATCCGAGGCGCATTGAGATTCTCATTTTCCTACCAATGGTGTTGGCAGCCTTTCTTCATTTGATGGAGCACAATCTGATATTTCTAGAGAGAAATTCTATTCAAATTTTGTGGAAAATGTTTCCAATCAACTTAATGGTGAGCAAAGAGAAGAATTATTAGATTGTTTATTTGAACATAAAAAGGTATTTGTTACTCCTGAAAATTCCAGTCTAGATCTTACAAGGGAGGTTGAGCATGTAATTCATTTGAAATTTGATGCAAAATCAATGCACCACAGGCCTTACAGATTGTCACCAGATAAAAAGCAGATTTTGCGCCATCATCTGGATGAATTGCTCAAGCGGAGAATTATAGTTCCGGTGTTAGCAGAGGAAAGTGTTCCTATAACCAGTCCGATAGTTCTTGTAGCAAAACGCAATAAACCGAAACTGGACCCGAAAAGTATTACTCCAGAACAGAGTTTTTCATCCTTTCGTTTCTGTGTTGGTTTTAGGTATTTGAAAACACAAACTGAAGAATTTCGATATAATATGCCAGACATACAAGAACTGACGGAGTCGTTTGCAGAGCACACACCCAAATTTCTGACTACCATTGATATGAGTCAAGGTTACTTTCAGATGCAGATTTCTTCATACTCATCCAGATATACAGCATTCAACACGTCATTTGATACTTTCAAATTTTTACGACTTTCGATGGGCCTACGACAAAGTCCGAATTTGTTTCAGCTTTTGATGGATAAAATACTAAATGGGCTAACTTTTGAGTCGGTATTGTGTTATCTGGATGATGTGTGTATTGCATCTGAAAACTTTACGGAGCATATTCACAAGTTACATCTGGTATTGGCAAGATTTGAAGCCGCAGGTTTGGAGCTGGGACCCAGTAAATGTAAATTCGCCTTGTAAAGTGCATATTTTAGGGCCACGAGATTTCATGTAAAGTTATCCGCCTTCCTTCCCAGAAGCTAGAAATTATCAAAAGCTACCCAGTTCCAAAAATGCTAAAGAGCTTAAACGTGCTTTGGGTCTTTTTAATTGGTTCAGGAAATTTATATAAAAAAATACAGTGTCATAGCTAGTCCTTTGTTTTATTTGCTTAAGAAAAACATGCCGTATCAGTGGGCACAAGAATGTGAAGATTTTCAACAACTTAAAGGCTGTTTAGTAAATTCTAGTGCATTAGCATTTCCCCGATATGACCGAGAATTCATATTAGCTGTTGTTTCATGATCCAAAGCGGTAGGTTTTATACCAGTATGATGAAAATCAGACTCCTCGTGTAGTACGATTTGGTTCAAAAGGGTCACGTTGGCAACAGTCATATGGCCCGACAAAGTTAGAATTGCTTGGACTGGTTACCGCAGTGATGGTCTGTGCTTCTTATGTCAGGGGAAGACATTTTGTGATAGAATGTGATCATCAAGCATTATCACCTATTTTTTCAGAAAAAGCTTAAGGGTCAAATTTATAAACGCTGGATTGCAATATTACAACAGTTTGATTTAGGTATAGTCTATATACCAGCAGCTGAAATGGTTGTCCCTGATTCTCTGTCGAGGAGCGCAGTCTGTCCTGAGGTACTGCATTCTAGCCCAGAGTAGGAAGATCCATTCTTTCCATATGTACAGAAACAACCCTCAAAAGTAAGAATTATCTCCCCACCCCCCGAAGATCAAGTTATTAAGGCATACCGTTTTGCCAGTCATGCTTGAGTTCAAAAGTATGACGATAGCTACGATTTATATGATGCAGATACTGAGGATAATATTATTCAGGGAGGCGTTTTGAAACAAAGACTGATTAGTAAAGGCCCCAGAGATAATAGGTTTAGTAAGAGGAAGTCAAATAATGGACAGAAAAGTCGGTTCAGAAAGCTTGAGATTAATAAAACATGTATTTCAGAAGTTGAAAGTCAGTTATCAGGAGATGATAGTCAGTTTTCAGTTGTGGGAAATCAGAAATTAGAAACAGAAAGGAATTGCTACAAAATAGTCAAATTTTAGGTGAGGAGTCTTCTCAGATCCTATTGACTGATCAAGAACAGTTGACAGAAAATCAGGAAATGTCTCAAAATGAGACTGTTAGGGCTATTTCAGCTTCATTGCAGGACCTAGACATGACTGTAGTATTCATAATTGTCAGTACGCAGATACCGAGTTGACGCCAATTATGCACTACTTGAAAACAGGCATTTTACCTAAATCTCAAGTCAAGACCAGAAGTATCCTGTTACAGCAATCTGATTATCTTATGGTACAGGGAATCTTATTTCACAGTCGAACACCAAAAGCTAAACGAACAAAATTATTGTGTAAATATCAGCTTGTGCTTCCTAAAGCTCTGATTCAGACAGTTTTGAAATTATATCATGATTTCCCATTAGCGGCACATGCCGGTATACAGGATACTATTGACCGAGTCAAAGATAACTATTTTTTCAACAGACTGTCACAAATTGTGAGTGACTATGTTCGGTCATGTGACCAATGTCAGAATAGAAAGATCATTAAAGTTCATAGTAAAAATGCCATTGCGGTTTATCCTACGCAACAAAAACTACTTTCTGTATGACAAATAGACCTTTATGGAGTTTTACCCATTACCATTCGTTGGAACGCTATCTCTTTACAGCTGTACAATTACGTAAACCCGTAAAATCTCCAAATTTTTGTATGCCAAACCCATTCCAAATAAAGACGCAACAGCTGTTTCAGAGGTATTGATGGATCTTTTTGCTCAGTTTGGTACATGTGATACTTTAAATTGTGACCGTGGATCTGAGTTTACTGCTAAAGTGACGTCAGAGCTTCGTAAAATGCTGCACATTCAACAACAGTTTACACCGAGTTTTGTGCATCATTGCTTCGGTGCATGTGAGCGACGGCATCAAACATTAGCGACCAGACTTAAACCGTTTATGAATGATAAATGTAATAACTGGGACCAAATGGTGAATTTGGTAGTATTTTCCATGAACAACTCAGTCAATGCAAGTTCGGATATTCACCATTTAAAATTGTATATGGGCAGAGGCCAAAGTTTCCTCTATCAGCCAACAAATATTCTCTTAATTTGAAATCAATACCCAAGGATTTGCATTTTTATCTTGAACAGAAAGAACAAACTTTGAATTTCATAAGAAATGATGTTAGGGATCATTTGGTAAAGTCAAAAGAGGATATACTAAAATGTGCCAATGAAAACGCCAAGATGTTACAAATGAGGAAAGGTGATTATGTGTGTTCGGATGATTTACCGTCAGGTGCGGCAAAGAAAGTGAGAAATTATTATTCAGGACCCTACATTATTGATGCAGTTACGAGCCCAAATACAGTAATGCTGTTTGATTCCAGTGGAGTTAAAACATTTACAGAGCCAATTCGTATTGACATAATCAAAATAGCATCGGTTCGCATATCAGAATCTTTGAATTTATTTAAAGTAATTACGAGAACACCTGATATTGTAACAGTCTCTACGTCGTGTCAGACAGAAATTGTGAATCAGAAAAATGAGCCTGTAATATCAGAGACTTAGATAATTTAGTTAAAGCATTGAATAATCAGAATGAGCATGCTCACACAGAGACTCCACATAGTTCGGTAAAATCAACAGTGAATGATAATCGTCAACAATATGTAAGTTCTCTAGCGCTCACTAGGCCAAAACGGCAAATTCGTAGGCCAGCACATCTCAAAGATTATGTTACAAGTAGTTCCGGTCATGGTACCAAAGCCGTAATCCAAACTCATAAATCCATAAACAAATGACAAATTAGAATGTTCAGACCAACAGACATGGACCCCAGAACAAAGGGTGTAATCAGGCGTCCGCGGATAGTAAGCATTACTTGGTAAGCAAGCTTCGCCCACCATGCCCATAGGCCTGAACGAAGGAAATATCGGTAGAAGCGTATATCCGGGATTTGGGAATTCTACTTACGGCGCGTCACTGATCATAAGGACTCGTATTCATACTTGTCATCAGAAGAGTAAACCCGTAAAATCAAACGTGTATTGACACAGAAAATACAAGCAGTGGCATTCAGTATCTTATTTAGTATGTAGGGGAACCAGTTAAAAATGCACAGTTGTTTCTAGGTTCAAACCTTCCAGTCAAGGTAAAGAAAACAATCAAGCAGAGGCCACCACCTTGTATTTAGGTTATTTAACAGTATAAAATTTTGCAAATACAATTTACTACCTATTGTTGTGTCTAAAGGTTGCTGGATAAATAGCAAGGTTGCTGGATAAATAGCAAGTGGTGTATATCTTGATGAGATGCAGCGTTCTGTGGCATCTCATCTGGGTCTATACAGTTTGCTCAGGTCTGTCAGTCCGAGTACATACTTTAAATGCGGTGATGTAAAAACAAAAGTTGTTTTTGTACTGGTAACCCTGCACAGAATTCAGAGTTGCAAGGTTTATAATTTCTTTAGCAAAGAAAATACCAATTTTTTCATGTTTTGAATATGATTATGTTTTATGATTTTTTTTTTTTTTTTTTTTTTTTTTTTTTTTTTTGTAATCATAGACATTATTTCATTATTTGATAATTGGCAAGGATCTAAAATATCATAGTTTATCGATGATTTGCATTTTGGTTCCTAACATGTTAATATTTTGCAGTATAAGTCATGTTAGTTTACCCATACTATTGACAATTACATGTCAAGATTCTTGTTTCGTTTTGCTCTGAAAAATTCAGTGATGTGTGAAATCATAGTCGAGCTTAGCAGGCTTTTCAATTTTCAAGTTGAAATCAGATGGTTGCTTTCCCGTCAGTGCAATTTCATTGGTAATTTGAGAATTTGGCAGTTTTTTGAAAGTACAATGTCATGTACAGTAATGGTTCAGAAGCTCAATTTCGCTGATCATTTAATGTCAATGGTTTGAAGATACAGTAATGTTTTACAAGTGCATTTTCGTACTGTCATTGCGTACAGATTATAATGCAAAATAGAAAGGAAGGCAATGATCAGGAATCGATACAATTATCCCACACCTCCCATCAGAGACATCAAAGGGAAAGAAACACAAACACGAATTAACTGGACCCTAATGGAAACATCACTAGCAGAAAGCCAAACGGACAGTTACTTTCCCACAAAGTGGTCAAATGGCTATCCAAAACAAAAAGATGTAAGCGACACATACATTCAAAGACAAACTGTAACAAAAATAAACCATGACAGAAGAACCGCCTTGGAACGGTCAATTAAAAGTATTTCACTGGGGGCTTAAATCAATTTTACGTGACCACAATCCTCGCCCTTACTTCTGCCGCGGTTTAGACACATAATTTGTTCAGTCCGCATGAAGGCTTCCTAATTCATCAGTGTTTCATCTCCGAGAAGACAAAAAAATCAACAAATTACAGAGATAAAACAACGATGAGGACTCGACAGCACGAAACAAATGAAAATGCTAGAGCAAAAGAAAACCAACAGTAAGACTCCGGTGGGCCCGACCAAAGATAGAGCATCAAGTACCAACCAACATTACCCAAAATTAAATTTCAAGTAAGCCTTTACGCTGGAACCATCATAGAATCTGAGGTCTAACCCGCCGGCGTGCAATTAAAGAGGGAAACAAAGTTATTAACCGTGACTGGGTTAACAACCATGCATGCAGTCTGTCGTATAACATTTATGTTGGACCCAATCTTTTTATATCGAAGAATGATTTTACGAGATTGGGTACTGAAGTCATTGCAAGCACATATTTTTCTGAATTTAAGTACTAAGTCACCATAAAATTCGGGTTCCAATAGGCCTTGTTGCAGAAGAAATGTAGTACATATTATAATGATTATCTTCATATTGACAAGCTGAATGAGTCGTACATGTGTATATATGATTTTCTTTTTGGAACACAAACTTCTTAAATTTTGTTTAGTTTATAACGAGAGTAATCGTTAGTTGCATATCATTAGAAGTCAGGAAGAGTAGTCATATCTAGATGACAAATTGCATGGTTATATTGCTTTGTCCTTGGATCTGGTTCATTGTCTCTGCCTGATATTTTTTTCGAGAGAAAGGATAGCGATAGTATTTTATCTCTGCCCAGGATAAAATAAGTAAACATGTGAGAGTGGGTCTGACTTTACTGTCGGCTGCGGACATGATGATGCGGATTCATTGTGCAGTTTATGGACACGATAACTTTGTGTTTTATTCTACGAGGCGATTGGTTGTATGTCTTTCCGTGTTTCATTTTGTTTTTGTGTTTTTCAGTCCTTTTAGTATTGCGATTACCTCGCTTGGGGAAGAGAGAGCTAATCTTAGTGCTTTTCGTACGTTTGTTCAGTTTGTGCTTGTTTAGATTTGTCGGTTTTCTCTTCCTCTTGGGGTCTGAGAAGGGCTGCGGTTTGTGATTGTGGCACTCCCTGGACTTTTCTCTTACCTTTTTTCCATATTGTAACCATGTTGTTTGTTGTTTGGTGTGTCGTATCCGATGACACAGGTCCCCTGTAGCAAATTATTTGCCATCTGTCCGTCATTGCCGCTATTCCTGTGGCTAACGCCATCCCAGTCAGTACCCAAGAGGTAATATGAAAACTACATCATCCTAGATCACAAACGGATACTAGTACTGCGTGTAGGAAACAAAAGGTAAGAGAAAAGTCCGGGGAGTGCCACAATCACAAACCGCAGCCCTTGCCAGACCCCAAGAGGAAGAGGAAACAAGCACAAATTGAACAAACGTACGAAAAGCACTAAGATTAGCTCTCTCTCTTCCCCAAGCGAGGTAACCGCAATACTAAAAGGACTGAAAAACACAAGAACAAAATGACACACGGAAAGACATACAACAAATCGTCTCGTAGAATAAACCACAAAGCAACAAAGAGTAAGACTAACACCGGGACCACCGCCTTAGAACGGTCAGTAGAGCAAACCACTGGGTCGGGGGGGATTAAAGCTTTTTACAGCTAGCTAACTTCACCCTGGGTCCCGATGCTACTCTCAATACAGAAACACATAAATATTCGATTCGCATAAAGGCTCCCAACTCAGTCAATGCATCAAAGCGAAAACATAAAAATCAAATTAATCACTATAACCCTGCTTGGAAATATAAAACTGGACGGACAAATGTTTCTATATTTGAGCTTGACTTAATTCTGGGGAATTTAAAAGAAAATATCATGAAAACAGTTCATTAAAAAGATACGAAAAAAGTGACACATTGACCATATCTTCCAGTACAAATACGTGTTTAATGAGAAAGTAGGTAATTATTGCTTAAACATAGTACTTTTCAGCAAGCTAACTCCTGCGATAATACATGGTGCCATTACAGAGGGTTTTAGAGTTCTCTCCCTTCAAGAAAATGCAGTTTCATGACAGCCAAATGAACACAGATCTTATGTAGAACTAACTTCTAAAGTAGGTGTTGAGAATATAATGTCAGCTGACTTTTCTCAAAATTAAAACTCGGTGTCACCAGAGAGAGTTAATATTTTCAAATATAGAAAATTGAATAAACTATAAATAACCTTTACTTAATAACACAATAGTGCAGATTACATTTTATTTCCTTATGAATCATTAGGCCCATTGTGGTATATTTGAAAATGGAGTTCTGCAAATATATATGTACGCTAGAGGGCGTAAGCAGTGTTGCATACTTCATTATGTCTTTTTGACGTTTATTTTACTGTTAATGCCGTATGGGGGCGGTAGAACATCTCCCCGTACATCACCATAGTGCCGATTATATTTCATTTTCTTTGGAATCATTGGGCTCATTGTGGTATATCTGAAAATGGAGTTCTGCTAATGTATACGCTAGAGGGCGTAAGCAGTGTTGCATACTCCATTACTGCTTATGAAGAGCCTCTATAAAACCAAGTCTCCCCTTTTCTAATCTGTAGTGTGTTTTTTGTTTCCAAGGGCAATCCCTTTGGACGTTTATTCGAAGTATCAGTATTTCCACTTCAAATGTTTTTTGTTTGTGTTTTTTTTTTTTTTTTTTTTTTTTTTTTTTTTTTTAAACTCTGCATTTCAGTGGAGGTAATTACGATACTATACTTGTTTAAATCCAGACCTATTGATAACAACCGATCTTCCTAGTAGAACCTGCAGTTTTAATACTGTAATATTGTGGCAAATTGAAAATGTGTTGCTTCATAAGTATTTCAAATGTTAACCAGTGATAATTTGCCATTGCGAGCATGTTTTTATGTCAGTTCAGATAAACAGTTACAAGCGCATTAACCATTACATTTATAAAGTCCTTTCTTGCTTCCCGTAAGTTCTCTGTTTAGTTAAACAAGTGTGTATAATTTTTAAATTTGAAAACATTAATGATGCACAGATCTGTTCTACTTCTACGCCATATTCATACACTGTTATTTGGCTCCCCAGACTAGCCACAAATTTCTTCTAGAAATATTTTTTCTCATACAAATACTTACTATTCTAAAAGAAAACAGATCGAGTTATTGGTCTTGAATAAATTAGTTCAAAACTACCAGGTTAACCAGTAAAGAAATTAGAAATCTGGCTTTTTATTTCGCACACCGTGTACAACAAATATCATACAAGTATTTGATTTAAGTCTACATTAACTGCCGTACAATCTGTAATACATTTTTCTACTTTCTTTTTACTTAAAAAGATATATAAACAGTTGTTTCAGGAATTATTTCTTATCTCGCAGTTTCTGCCGAATACAATATGGTACTCTAATGATAGTGTAGCATGTAGCCTTGCGAATTGTCAGTTATAGCACACGTTTTATGGCTTCCTTGCCAATCAATTCATTAGAATGTTTAGAAATATATAAATTTTCCTCCGGGCTGCTTCGCCGCTTGATTAGTACTGATAATATTTACAACTGATGGACAAAGTAATCAAGTAAAAGCACTGATTGGTTTCATAAACTTTAACGAATCAGATTCACAGACGCTCAACTACGTAAAGGGGTATTATCAGCTCTATGGCTCCAACTCTAGATAGTTTCTACTCAGGAGAAGAAGCTGTGCTTTCAATCCAAGCGTCTATGCTCTAGAGTTACAACACAGAGTCTCAGCTTCAACTCTGTTGTTCCAGCCTTAGCGTCTACTGCTCCCAACACTCTCTACAGAAGCTGTGCTTCGTAAGAGAAATAGAAGTAAGCTCGAGACGCGTCAGACTAAGTCAATAATTTCTTTGCGATGTGTACTCATTGCTTGTCAACGACAAAACTGAACCAGAGACTCTGAATTCACAGCCTTTTATACCTGACGCTGTTACCCGGCAATTTACCGCGTTCTAATATTGCCAAAAACCATCTACTTTCACTTTACATTCTTACTGTCGCTATTCACTAATAAGCGTCTATCTGATCATTCGGTTGTCTAACGTTTTGACACCTTTAAACTATCAATCTGTATCGGGGACGCCTACATCCGAAGACTTGGGTACATAAGGACCAACATACATCAACAATAAATGTAAATTACCTAGTATTTTGAACACAAGCAATCTGCAAATATTGTCGTCTGTAAACAAACTTACTTTCGCTTTTCCGAGACGGAATTGAATAGAACATCTGTCCGTTGACATTAGCAGACTCGGGCCTTAAGCACTACAATAGTATACGAGACTCTAGTTGATTTTTTTTTTCAGAATCGTAACTACCAAAAAAATCCAAACGTTTTAATGAACATCAATCAAATATTTTGCAATATAATATAGTCAGAATCAGTTATTGGCAATATCCGTTACAATACATGTCATGTGACACTAAAAGGGCTCTCCGTGTAGTTTAGTCTTCATTTAAAGCAATTTATAATTTCTGGTCTTTTGTGATCACTGTTCTCATTTCTGGATTATTTAATATTAATATTAGGATCACTGTCTGAGGCCTATAGGTCTTTCCCGAATTTAAAACAAAGTAACTGTTGTGAGGCGTGAGAAACCCACTTTTGCTATAGTTGAACGCACATTAAAATCGTTACATTATCATGAAAACCCGTTTTGTCAAGGCAGAGCGCTCACTAACCCATGTAATAACATGTCCCATAGCACTGATGCAATATTTACACGCTAGGAAGAATTATCTGTATTAATCTTGCTATACTTGCCCCGCCGTGGTTCAACTATTCAATTTGGTTTTCCTTTACTCTGGCATACGGTAGAATTAGCCATGAGTACTCGTCTTTGTTTATTATAGTGATTAATTTGATTTTTATGTTTTCGCTCTGATGCATTGACTGAGTTGAGAGCCTTTATGCGAATCGAATTTTTATGTCTTTCTGTATTAAGATAGCATCGGTACCCAGGGTGAAGTTGGCTAGCTGTAAAAGTGCTTTAAACCCCAGGTGGTTTGCTCTACTGACCGTTATAAGGCGGTGGTCCCGGTGTTTGTCTTACTCTTTGTTGCTTTGTAGTTTATTCTACAGGCGATTTATTTTATGTCTTACCTTGTGTCATTTTGTTCTTGTGGTTTTCTGTCCTTTTTGCATTGCGATTACCTCGCTTGGGTAAGAGAGAGTTAATCTTAGTGCTTTTCGTACGTTTGTTCGATTTGTGCTTGTTTGGATTTGTCGGTTTTCTCTTCTTCTTAGTGTCTGAGAAGGGCTGCGGTTTGTGATTGTGGCACTCCCTGGACTTTTCTCTTACCTTTTTTTTTTTTTTTTTTTTTTTTTTTTTTTTTCATAAGGCTTAAAAGTCAGGGCCTAGTTATTCAAAGTGTCGTTAGCTTAACGAGCTGGTTAAGGGTCATTTCGTTAACTGTTTTAGTGGATTCAATACACAATATTCTGATATTTTTTGCTGAAAAAATGTGTGTGCTACTGCAAAAGCTACTCACATTTTTTCAGCAAAAAATTTCAGCATATTTGCGTATCACTCGATGTAAATTTTAACAAATCGTTAACTAACCACATCGTTAGCTTTGAACAACTGGGCCCAGATTAGTTCAGACAAAAGAGCGTTATAAAGTAGCTTATTTATATTGCATCTTATAATTGTTCCAAAATGACTGAATTACAGATGATGGGACGTGTACACAACAAAAATCACATTTCCAAACTACTTAACAGTAATTTCATGATTGAATAACAAATGATTGGACAGGATTCTGTATGTTATAATTTTCGCACCTTTCGGCATGTATGTACATCATTACTCCGTACTCCGGGATGCCAGAGATTAAACTACAGACGCACAAAGAAACAAAGAAGAACTGCAACATATGAACCGCCTTGAAATACAACGGCACAGATGCAAGAACCGACGTACAAACAAAGAAGAACGGCAATGGAGAGGAACAGCCTTGGAACGTTTAGGAAGTGATATTTTGGGAAAAGCATTGTGTTCATTGGTGACTCTTTTAAACTAAGAACAATTTTTAGTATGAATGGATTAGCCAGACAACAAATGGATTAGTCTTTGACCTTGACCAACGTTTCAAGAACGACTGCTTTCATTTGTCCTCTTAGTGTACTGTTAATTTTGTGAATGAAGTGATTTCTTAGATTCTGTTTATGTTTGGAAACTGTAATGCTACTTTAAAATGCATGAACTTTAGTACTTCATCATTAACAATGCTGCGATGCACTTAGCATTGATATATGGCATGCAAGTCAGACTTTTAGCTTTAACACTTCTCCGAGCGTAAGCAAAAAATAAATATCACCCAATTGCCGGGCAACTCGCCCCAAGACAAGTGAGACCTGTTTTGGGGTCAATTTCGAGACAGCTTGGACCCATTTGACGCGTCCCGGATCCACTATCGACAATCGGGACTATTTTACCCATGCAAATAGCTTTACGTCTGAGTTACCATCTGCACTTGCTTGTACATGTCTATGCAATTCTGACGTCATAACCAATTCTGCCACCTCTAGCTGATCATATAATTTTCTGGCATTAGAAAGCAAATACATGATAAATACAAAATGCAATCTGATTAAAGCGGTATAAAAGTAAACACGGTGTTTTTTTTGTTTGTTTTTTTTTTTTTTTTTTTTGTTTTTTTTTGTTTTTTTTTTTTTTTTTTCTTTCTCGAAAATAGGATTTGACACTTTGAAATTTCAAAACCTATTTTAGGGTGCGTGGGGAGGGAATAAGAAAAATAATTCAAAATGTCGTCTGCTGTAAATTTTACACAGCATGCCAAGCGTTAAAGGAAAGCTACTTATACTGACACTAATATACCGTCACTGAATATTGAGATTGAGGTGATTTCTTGTTTCCGTTTGTTGTCTGACTAATCCATTCATACTGGAAATTGATCTGAGTTTTAAAGAGTCACCATTTTTCCAAAAGATCACTTCCTAAACGTTCCAAGGATGCTGCTCTCGATTGCCGTTCTTCTTTGTTTGTACGTCGGTTCTTGCATCTGTGCCGTTGTATTTCAAGGCGGTTTCTCTGTTGCAGTTCTTCTTTTTGTCTTTGTGCGTCTGTGGTTTAATATCTGGCATCTGTGTTGTCCTTATTTGTTCCTCATCTCTCCTTATTTTTGGTGCCTCTGGAGGGCTGTGTTTTGTAGTTGTGGCATTTCCTGGGTATCTTCACCTACAGTTTTATTGTTTTTGTTCCTTATTTCTTCTTCTTTCGATGCCTCGAGAAGACTGTGCTTCGTAATTATTATTTTCCTGGATAACTTTATTTATAAATTTAAACACGAATTTAAAATACCATCTCAGCAAGCTTACACTGATTAAAAGCAATTTTTATTGTAAACTGTATATGTAAAAAAACGAAAACATTCTAACTTCGTAGTGGTACAGATAGGCATCACCCAACCCGGAGCTTAATCAAACTGGAAGTCACCCTCGGTGTATCTTGGTCGCCTAGAGCGTACAAATTATAACGCAGTAAAACAGACGAAAATGCTGTTGTATTTTTCCGCCTATGTTTGAATGAATTGTGCTAAACTTTTGACCGTAATATATGCATTTACTTTTTTTTATACTCCGCCACACGATAATGGCGGGGTATTATGGTTTCTCGTTAGACGTCCGTGTTTCTGTCTGTCCGTCCGTCAGTCAGTCAGTCGTACGTCCGTCCGTCCGTATTTTGTTTCCAGATCATAACTTGAGTAAACATCAATGGATTTTCACCAAACTTGATATGTGCAGTGATATTGTAGAGATCTGGTTTGGTATTGCTAATGGGCAATTTGTGTCAAATTTTGAAGGAGTTATCCCCCCGAGAAACGCCCATATTTTCGTTTCCGGGTGATAACGAGTAAACATCAACGGATTTTCACCAACCTTGGTATCTGCATTGATATTGTGGATATCTGGTTTGGGATTGCTAATGGGCCAATTTCGTCAAATTTTGACTGATTATCTGCCCGAGACACGCCCGTATTTTCGTTTACGGACGATAACTTGAGTAAATATCAAGGGATTTAAACCAAACTTGGAACATGCATTGATATGAAGGAAATCTGGTTTGGGATTGCTGATGGGCAAATTTCGTCAATGTTTGACAGTTATCTGCCGACCCAACACGATTGTGGCGGGGTATTATAGTTTAACGTTTTTATTTTTATAACGTTTTGGTCGCGAGAAAACGACATAACACCGTCTAAGTAAAAGAAGAAAAGAAATGACATTTGAAACGTAACATAAAGCAATGCTTTACGTCGCACCCTTCTGCCCAGTTACCTTGTTGTAAAATGAAACACAGGTCTATACCGTTGCCAATAGAGACGTGCTGCAACAAAGCGCCTCTATAGGCAATGGTAAGAACCTGTGTTAGAACTGACTTCACTGCAGCTGATATTAAATGCCGTCGTGCGACAGCCGTAAAACGTCTCTCCGTATGCAGTATAATGCTTTCGCACGAAGAGTCTTAACTCTTTCACTGCCACAGACAATAATAATAGGCTTTTGCAAACAGCGTAGATCCAGATGAGACGGCTCAATGAGCCGTCTCATCTGGAGCTACGCTGTTTGACATTCAGTCTTTCAAGCTTACATATTAAACGTCTTTCCGAACAATAGTTTGTTCAAATAAAAAAGCAGACGACAAATGTCGTCTGAAATTTGGCACCGAAAGAGTTAATTAAAGTGAGACTTCGATTTTCGTTCTTTTAAGTGTATTGTTTTTTTTTTTTTCTTTTTTTTTTTTTTTTTTTTTTTTTTTTTGTTTTTTTTTTTTTATGTTTTTTTTTTTGTTTTTTTTTGTTTTTTGTTTGTTTGTTTTTTTTTCTTTCCTAAGAGCAATCTTTATGGATTTTAATTGGCATTTCATGCAGTAGACGAAATTTAAAACATTATTTTCTCGTATAAATAAAATAATAAATAATTACAACGTCGTCTACTACCATTTGAATGACGCTATAATTTTATCTCGTGACATGACGTTGCTTTTGATGAAATTCGAGGGCAGTGGCACCGCCAAAATTTCTCACGCATTTGTGCAGGCTCTCAATTTTAGAAAATAATAATGTCTATGTTGAGGCTACAAACAACTGAAAATGACGCAAAATATTTACAGCTATATATTTTGACATTACCTTGAGCATTAAACCAATAAACTACAAGTATTTCGCGACGTCGACCTAGTGTGTGCAAAAGGCCGCGCTAGATAACGTCGCATGTAAATGTTTTCTTCTCGCGACGTCCGCTGCAAAAGAGTTCTTCGGAAAACATTGCCAAAACATCGATTTTACTTTCTGTATCATGTTTTATTGGAATAATTTTTCTGTACTGTGAATTATCGCGACTAGCGCATGGTGTTGCATATTAATTTACTCCGATTTCGCGGTCGGTCGTGAATTAATACTTTGCAAGCTGCATTCCAACACTATGCTTTATTTGCGATAATTCACAGTGCAGAAGAGTCCTTCTCAAGTAAAAGCACAATTATAAGCTAGATGACGTCGCATGTAAATGTTTTCTTCTGGCAACGTCCGCTGCAAAAGAGTTCTTCGGAAAACATTGCCAAAACATCGATTTTACTTTCTGTATCATGTTTTATTGGAATAATTTTTCTGTACTGTGAATTATCGCGACTAGCGCATGGTGTTGCATATTAATTAACTCCGATTTCGCGGTCGTGAATTAATACTTTGCAAGCTGCATTCTAACACCATGCTTTATTCGCGATAAATCACAGTGCAGAAGAGTCTTTCTCAAGCAAGCAAAAATACTATTATAAGCCCGTGTCCTTTGATATATCAACTCGGGAAATAATCACCAATATCAGTGCAATAATTCTACAAATTCATAGCCTGCACAAATACGCGACAAATTTTGGCTCGGCGTAATTGCTCCAAGACGTCATCAAAAGCAAGGCAATATAACGGTAACATTCGAAGGCCTCCGAGTAAGCACGCAAAATCAAGCAAGCGTGACGATATCGAGTGATACCTATAGGCTTGCTCCTCGAATTTTATCGCACAGCTTTGACCTTTCACTACTTATAGCCATATATTGATAGAGTCTACATAGCTGAAATATTGCATGTATGAGTAGGGGACATATAGGTCATGGATTGCTAAAAGTAGCAGAGCACCGGGTTTTGCTCCATATGAATATAGTTAAATATTAAAAAGTTCCAAATACTTGCCGGTTTCCAAAGTGCTTTTTGCCTGCTTTGATGTAAGAATTGCCCCCGAGGTTATAAAACCGTTTTTTTTCATGCTCAACTCAGCTGAGCATGAAATTTTCTCTGCTAATAGATTTTAAATGTGGTTGTTCGATTTATTGTTTTCCTCAGTTCCGCAAATCTGATATGTCGAGGTACGGATGTCTCGAAGTGTTTCAGAGAGTCCCTTTGGCTTCGAGATAACGAGAGTCGACTGTATTTTGAACATTTTAGAGGGATTGCTGTCAGACAAGAACCGAGTATGGAACATTGGAACTTAAAATATTTACAATTTATGTGTAAGAAAATCAACTAGAGATAGTGTTTATAAAACACTATGCCCCCAATTTGAACTTGACTTGCACAGAACTTGTTTGTAAACAGATTTATAATTTAAAGCAGCAAACCTAACAAATGCCATTTACAAAAGGCCATAGCTCATGAAGTATTTTTTATACTTTTTCAAAATTAATCAGGTCATCTACTCATCACTACCTATCTATTCACCAGGTGTCAAGGCTCTAGCCCGGCCTCGGTGGCTCAGTTGGATGCGCCGTCCGACTGGAGACCAGGAGGTCGCGGGTTCAACCCCCGCCGAGGTCGGCAACATTCTTCGTAGAGATTGATCATGAAATATTTTCTACGGTCATTCTCTCCCTTCCGCTGATTCAAGAAGGGCAGTTGTCAGTTTCTTGCGAAAGATTGTGCACAATACTGGTTAACCGCTTAGAGGACTGAGCCTGCCCAGTAAACGTGGGGTTAGGTAAACTGACCGCGCTCGACATGACCCCATTGGGTTGACTGGGCCGCAAAACCTCTACACAAACAACCAAAATCAAGGCTCTAGCTTCAATAGCTTTTGATATATTTTGCTGACAAGATTTCCTCCGTATTTTTGAAAGGGTCGTTACTCGGAAAAGGGGCATAATCCTGATGCGAAAAAAATATGTGTCACATATTTTTTCATAAGAAATCCATATATGAAATTTAAAACCATAGCATACACGGTTCAAAAGCTATGCTATGCATAAAAAAGCATGCAATGTAAAATGGCAAAAGCTATAAAGGGCCATAACTTATTAAGTATTTTTCAGAATTTATCCAAAAGTTAATCAGGTAATCTACTCATCAATACCAATTTATTCATCGGATTTCAAGGCTCTATCTTGAATGGTTTTGGCGATTTTATACTGACAAAAGTTCATCCGTATTTTTTAAAAGGACCATAACTCAGGAAAAGGGCATTTTTCAGAATTTATTCAAAAGTTAAGAAAGTTAATTCATCTACTTAACACTACCAATCTATTCATTAGGTTTTAAGGCTCTACCTTTAATAGTTTTTGGGATACTTTGCTGCCAAGATTTCATCCGTATTGTTTTCAAACAGCCATAACTCAGAATAGGGACATAATCCTGAAGAAAAAAAAAATACGTTTCACCTATTTTTTTGCATAAGAAATCCATATGTGAAATTTCAAAACCATGGCATGAACGGTTCAAAAGTTGTGCTATGCATAAAAAGCATGCAGTTTAAAATGCCCAAGATTATAAGGGCCATAACGCATGAAATATTTTTAAAAATCTATTCAAAAGCTAGTCAGTTCATGTACTCCTTACCACCAATCAATTCACCAGGTTTCAAGGCTACATCTTGAATGGTTTTGAAGATATTTTGCTGAAAAGTTCATCCATATTTTTTCAAAGGATCGTAACTCAGGAAAAGGGCATAATCTGGATGAGAAAAATATGTGTCAGTTATGTTTTTCATAAGAAATCCATATATGAATTTTCAAAACCCTAGCACGCACGATTCAGAAGTTATGCTTTAAATCAAAAAAAAAAAAAAAAAAAAAAGAGACGCAATGTAAAAATGTCCAAAGTTTCATAGGACCATAACTCATGAAGTATTTTCAGAATTTATTCAAAAGTTGACCAGGTCATCTACTTATTACTAACTATCTATTCGTCAGGTTTCAAGGTTCTAGCTTTAAACGTTTTTGAGATATTTTGCTGACAAGATTTTATCCATATTTTATCAAAGGGTCATAACTCATGAAAGAGGCATACTCCTGATGAGAAAAAAATACGCATCAGCTATTTTTTCATGAGGAATCCATATATAAAATTTCAAAACCCTAACATGCACGGTTCAGGAGTTATCCTATGCCTCAAAAAGCATGCAATGTAAAAATTCCCAAAGTTACAAGGGGCCATAACTCATGATATATTTTTCAGAATTTATTCAAAAGTTAATCAGGTTATTTACTCATCAATACCAGTCTATTCACCAAGATTCAAGGCTCTAGCTTTATTTGTTTAGATATTTTGCTGACAAGATTTTATCCATATTTTTTCAAAGGGCCATAACTCAGAAAAGTGGCATAATCCTGATGGAATAAAATACATGTCAACTATTTTTTGATGAGAAATCCATATATGAAATTTCAAAAAAGGTAAGAGAAAAGTCCAGGGAGTGCCACAATCACAAACCGCAGCCCTTCCAAGACCCTAAGAGGAAGAGGAAACGGACAAATCTAAACAAGCACAAACCGAACAAACGTACGAAAAGCACAAAGATTAGCTCTCTCTTTCCCAAGCGAGGTAATCGCAATACTAAAAGGACTGAAAAACACAAGAACAAAATGACACACGGAAAGACATAAAACAAATCGCCTCGTAGAATAAACCACAAAGCAACAAACAGTAAGACTAACACCGGGACCACCGCCTTAGAACGGTCGGTAGAGTAAACCACCGGGGGGTTTAAAGCACTTTTACAGCTAGCTAACTTCACCCTGGGTCCCGATGCTACTCTTAATACAGAAATACATAAAAATTCGGTTCGCATAAAGGCTCCCAACTCAGTCAATGCATCAAAGCGAAAACATAAAAATCAAATTAATCACTATAATAAACAAAGACGAGTACTCATGGCTAATTCAACTGTATGCCAGAGTAAATGAAAACCAATAGTTGAACCACGGCGGGCCAAGCCAAAGACATATCGTCAAGCCCCAACCCACTGGTTAAAGTTTTACGAAGAGGCCGTCATTGAGTCTGAGGCCCAAACCGCCGTTGTGCAATTAAAGAGTGAAGCATAGCCATCAACAATGATTGGGTTGACAACTAGGCATGCAGTCTGCCGCAAAATATCCAGGCTATAGCCAATTCTTTTATAACGATTAATAAGTTTTCTGAATTGCTCCGAAAAGTTAGATTTACCTACAATTTTTCTAAATCTGTACACCAAGTCACCGTAAAATTCGGGTTCCGATATACCTTGTTGCAGAAGTGTTTTCAGACTGACGCTATTTTTTCTAACAAGGCACTGTGTCTGCGATAAAATTTCGAAAAATTCTAATGATGTTCTCAATAAATTTAAATCTAATAACTGTCAGGCTTCTAAATTGTCTACATATGATTTTTCTACACTCTTACTACGTTACCTCATCATCTTATAAAAGATAAACTTATTGATTTAATTAACCGAACGTTTATTCGGGAGAATACCCAATATTTGGCTTGCAACGAAGAATGTGCTTTTTTCACTTCTGATGTATATAATAATCACAATTTATGGTCGTGTCAAAAAGTCTGTGTTTATCTTTTGGATAATATTTTTATTAGATTTGGAACTAAACTTTATAGACAAACTATAGGTATTCCGAAGGGAACTAATTGTGCTCCTCTTGTTGCAGATTTGTTTCTTTTTTGTTATGAGAGAGATTTCATGAAGTCTCTCTCACGTGAAAATCAGGCTGACATTATTGAGGCTTTCAATTCAACTTCAAAATACCTTGACGATTTATTAAATATTGACAATATTTACTTTGACCAAATGGTGGACCGGATATACCGTACAGAACTCCAATTAAATAGAGCAAATTCTTCCGATACCGAGGCACCTTTTTTGGATTTGAATCTATGTATATCTAATGGTACAGTTTCCACCAAAATTTATGATAAACGGGACGATTTTGATTTCGATATAGTCAATTTCCCTTTTCTGGATGGCGATGTCCCCCGGCGTACCTCATATGGGGTATACATATCTCAACTTATAAGATTCGCCAGAGCTTCTTCAAATCTTAATGACTTTAACTACCGTAATAAAGCCCTTACTGCAAAACTTCTTAGGCAGGGCTATCGTTATTTTAAACTTCGTAAGGCGTTTTCGAAATTTTATCGCAGACACAGTGCCTTGTTAGAAAAATATAGCGTCAGTCTGAAAACACTTCTGCAACAAGGTATATCGGAACCCGAATTTTACGGTGACTTAGTGTACAGATTTAGAAAAATTGTAGGTAAATCTAACTTTTCGGAGCAATTCAGAAAACTTATTAACCGTTATAAAAGAATTGGCTATAGCCTGGATATTATGCGGCAGACTGCATGCCTAGTTGTCAACCCAATCATTGTTGATGGCTATGCTTCACTCTTTAATTGCACGACGGTGGTTCGGGCCTCAGACTCAATGACGGCCTCTTCGTAAAGCTTTAACCAGTGGGTTGGGGCTTGACGATATGTCTTTGGCTTGGCCCGCCGTGGTTCAACTATTGGTTTTCATTTACTCTGGCATACAGTAGAATTAGCCATGAGTACTCGTCTTTGTTTATTATAGTGATTAATTTGATTTTTATGTTTTCGCTTTGATGCATTGACTGAGTTGGGAGCCTTTATGCGAACCGAAGTTTTATGTATTTCTGTATTAAGAATAGCATCGGGACCCAAGGTGAAGTTAGCTAGCTGTAAAAGTGCTTTAAACCCCCGGTGGTTTGCTCTACCGACCGTTCTAAGGCGGTGGTCCCGGTGTTAGTCTTACTCTTTGTTGCTTTGTGGTTTATTCTACGAGGCGATTTGTTTTATGTCTTTCCGTGTGTCATTTTGTTCTTGTGTTTTTCAGTCCTTTTAGTATTGCGATTACCTCGCTTGGGGAAGAGAGAGCTAATCTTAGTGTTTTTCGTACGTTTGTTCGGTTTGTGCTTGTTTAGATTTGTCGGTTTCCTCTTCCTCTTGGGTTCTGTGAAGGGCTGCGGTTTGTGATTGTGGCACTCCCTGGACTTTTCTTTTACCTTTTTTTAAATCTAGCAGTAGAACGGGGAATCTGTAAAGAAGAAGCAGAATGTAGCCTAATAGGAGAAATAGTAATTTTTAATCTGTTAGTGATACTCATATAGTTGTATAGGAAGTAATACCATTAGATAAAAAGCAGTATTCGTACCGGCTATTATAGGCAGTAAGTAGCGATGCAAACAGGCGGTAGGACCGATGCATACAGAGTATAGCAACAACCGACAATACATAACTAAGTCTAATACAAGTCCAAAGAAACGTAAAGTAAGAAATTGTTATAAACGGGATACGAATACCGGTAAAAATCTAACCTTCAATGAGGTATAAATTAGAATCATGAGGAAGAGGAATACGAAAGGTGATTGTAAAGTGCAAATTCTGGCACTTGAAATAATAACACCATTAAATGAATGTACGGGGAGACTTTCTAGGGTCTCCACACGGCACAAACACAACAGGCGTGGTATGCAAAAAAAAAGAATAAAGTCCAGGGAGTGCCACAATCACAAACCGCAGCCCTTCCCAGACCCTAAGAAGAAGAGGAAACCGACAAATCTAAACAAGCACAAACCGAACAAACGTACGAAAAGCACTAAGATTAGCTCTCTCTTCCCCAAGCGAGGTAATCGCAATACTAAAAGGACTGAAACACATAAGAACAAAATAACACACGGAAAGACATACAACAAATCGCCTCGTAGAATAAACCACAAAGCAACAAAGAGTAAGACTAACACCGGTACCACCGCCTTAGAACGGTCGGTAGAGCTCTAGCATGCACGGTTCAGAAGTTATGCTATGCATCAAAAAGCGTAACGGACGCATGAACGTACGGACGCACCAAAAAGCGTAACGGACGCATGAACATATGGATCTCTTTACTGTCAATTGCTGGGAAGATCCTTGCTAGGGTCCTACAGAACTGATTAAATGAACACCTCGAATGGTCAGGGCTTCTACCAGAAAGCCAGTGTGGATTCAGGAAAAACAGAGGAACAATAGACATGATCTTTACAGCACGACAACTTCAAGAAAAATGCCAGGAACAGAATGTGGACCTCTACATGACCTTTGTGGACCTTACCAAAGCATTTGATACAGTCAGTCGTGAGGGACTGGAAAATTATGGCGAATTATGGCTGTCCTGCCAAATTCATAGCAATGGTGCGGCAGTTCCATGATGGTATGCTTGCAAGGGTCCAAAATGATGGCGAGTTTTCAGATCCATTTCCTGTGACAAACGGAGTTAAGCAAGGCTGTGTACTAGCTGCAGCACTGTTCAGCATGATGTTTTCTGCCATGCTTACAGATGCTTTCCAGGATGGTGACAATGGTATACCTATTAGGTATCGCTTTGATGGGAAACTTTTCAACCTAAGAAGGTTGCAAGCTAAATCTAATGTGCAGACAGAGGTGCTAGACGAGTTCCTCTTTGCTGATGACATGGCAAAGGGTGCTCCAACAGAAGAGAAAATGCAAAAAGGTGTGGATCAAGTATCTGATTCATGTGACAGCTATGATTTCACAATAGTTATCAAAAAGATTGAAGTAGTATATCAGCCAGCACCTGGAAAGCCTTACAAGGAGCCTACCATCACAGTGAAAGGTCAACGACTGCAAGTGGTAGACAAGTTCACCTACCTTGGAAGCACGTTGTCTAGCGTTGTGCACATTGATGATGAAGTCAATGCTAGAATTGCCAAAGGTAGTGCAGCATTTGGCCGGCTATGTGGAAGTATTTGGGATCGAAGTGGAATCAGACTTGACACAAAGCTGAAAGTATATAGATCGGTAGTGCTGCCAACACTATTATACGCATGCGAAACTTGGACAGTCTCCCAACGGCATGCCAAAAGACTGAACCACTTCCATACAAGTTGTCTAGAAAACTTCTAAAGATCAAGTGGCAAGACAGGATTCCAGACACAGAAGTCCTGAAAAGGGCAGGAATGCAGAGTGTACATACTCTTCCGAATTGGCACAGTTAAGATGGACAGGCCATGTTACCAGAATTCCTGATGAACGTTTGCCAACGAAAATCCACTATGGAGAACTTCAAGTAGGAAAACGCTCCCATGGTTGTCAGAAGAAGCGATACAAGGACACTCTCAAAGCCTCCCTTAAAGACTTCAACATACCAACAGAGTCATGGGAACAGATTGCACAGGATCGTACAAAGTGGCGAGGCCTCATAAAACATGGGAGCTGGTGAATACGAAGCAAAAAGAATCAGCGAAGCCGAGCAGAAACGTGCACAGCGGAAAGCCAGAGATAAGGCATCACCAACAGAGCTTTCTTCCTCAGACCTCTCTTGTTCTATCTGCAACAGGCAGTTTAGAGCTAAGATTGCTCTCATCAGTCATCTTAGAACACACAAATAATATCACATCACATAGCTGATTAGGATTGGTCAGTGTCAGTAATGACGGACGAACGAACACGGACGCACAAAGGTCCCAGAAGTAATATGCCTCTCAAACTCCTTCGAAGTTGGGGGCATAATTATAACTTTTTAGACATCGTTTGGAAACGCGTTTTCATGTGGAAAATGATTTATTATCCATCCATGTGTAATAAACTATAGCTCTACATATTTGAAACCATTTGTTGTCTTTGAAAGAAATGCATTAGATCTCTGGTTTTCACTTGGCAAAACAGTTATTCTTATCTTTAACCCTGAGGTCAGACTTTTGTGTTGTCTACATTCCTGATTCTAGATGTCGTTCCTCCATGACGTCATCACCAGTATAGGCCATTTTTGGGGTGTTACGGTTTCCTTTTATGTATAATATTGCTTATGCTTATTTTGTTACAGTAGTCCATAATCATAGTATCCCTTTCTCAAAAGCTTAATGCCGTTCTGTTGGTTTTATCATGAGATTGCTCATTTTGGAATTTTCTGTCTTATAAAAGATAAATGGATACACTTCCAGCGGATATCACTCTAACCGAAAAGAGACGAACACTGACTCTCCTTTTCAGTTTGTAATCCAAGCAAATGAGACACCTTTTAACAAAACCATCCAAATGGATGTGCAGCCTGCGAAGACTTAGATCAGCCTGGACATCTGCGCTCAATTGGTAGCCAAGGACCCAAGCTTTCTCAATGCGGACAGGAAAGACTCTGATCAAATTGGGCGGATGCCCAGGCTAATCTGAGTCTTCGCTTAGTGCACATGTAATTTTGTTGGGTTTTGTCATGATGTGGTTCAAATGCCTTTACAAGCAGTGTAGATCCTGATGAGATGCGCTGTCTCTTCAGGTTTTATATTTTAACTGACACTCCCATTTGCAATAATGGATGCATCCAAAGCCAAAGAAGGAAGAATCCACTTGAGAAAAACATGGGCTTATGTGTTATAAATGTGCATGGTAGTTCAACGAAACAAACGCTGTGCAAGCAAACACAGTATATCTAAACATTATTGGTACTTCAACTGTTTTTATCTTTGTATGTTGATCTCAAGGTTCATGGGTTTTAGAATCTCTTTTATCTTAACCACAGCTTGTGATAGCGCTAATATAGTGTAAATCATCACCCTATACGTCACTACGAAATCTATATTTTATGGTTCGTAATGATCATTGATTTTATATGTTGGTCATCGACGAGGCCTAATTGGCCGAGCCAAACTGGTCTGTCCCAGAAAAAGTGATACTTCAGCAGTGTATAGCTTTGTTGGTGTGTTCATCGCTCTCAAGATCTATAAATGATCGACTGTGAAAAGGGCCATTAAATTCCAGAACGTTACGCAACAAATCAGAACGCAAAAAAGTAAATCAATTCGTTATGTCATTATTTTTTTATTTGCAAAAGACATGCTGTCAGTAACATCAGATGGTTGATCTATCCACTTTGTAACAACAATACTTGACTGGCTATCATCCTGGAAATTAAATAAATAAGGCTGTGATGTGAGGAAATGTTTCTTAACACATTACGGATATTGATGGTTAAGATCAGCATGCACATGCGCAGAGCCTTATAAAAGCCATCGTCATTTGCTAACTTTGTCATTTGAGGCTTCAGAATACACTGACGAAAGGTGAAGATCACACTACATGGAATGTGCATTCCAAGCAGTGACGGGAGAAAATGTTTCTAAACACAATGCGAATAATGATGGCTGAGATCTACTTGCGCATGCGCAGAACCTGATCAGCGCTTTCCCTTACCGTATGTTGCATAATATACTGATTAAAAAAAGACTGTGATCAAACTATGTGGAATGTCCATTCTGGGCCGAGTCTTCACTGCGTGGACTTACAATAAGGGACATTTACTTACTTTCCGAAGAATAAACAACCAGAGAAGCTTGTGCGTCCGAGCAGTCTGTTCAGGACCACTATACGATCCGCAGTGTGAGAAGTTGGACTGTATTTACCCTAAGTATTCAGACTGAGGAACTTGAGCAAAGAGTGCAAACCCAGATCACTGTTTGCCACACACTCATCAAGACACAGCCCCGAAAAGGGAGTTGCTCGCGAACGGTTTACCCTGGATTCCCGGTCTTATTGGTGCTCATCATTAGGTACAGGGATCCAGGGCTAAACGTTTTCGATTACTTTGCGCTTCTGAATGCAGTCATGATATTGTGAACACTTTTTAAACTGGACGTAATCCGAAGAGTCGGACTTGGTCTCTGGAAGGCTGTTTCATGATTGTGGAATTAACTACGTATCTACACATAGTTTTGTACATTTGATATGTAAATAAATTATATACATGCAAATTATTTGTCGTTGTAAACATGTGCAGATATATGTAATATTTGATAGCAAACGGGACGACTTTGATTTTGATATTGCAAATTTTCTTTTTACGGATTGCGTCATCATATTATATATATATAAATGTATCCTTTGAGTAGTTTTGCTAGTCACTTTGCTAGTCACGTCAGTGACATAAATAGTCGAGATATTTTTTAATTGCTAAATTTCTGCCGCAAGGATACCGGTATCATGATTTCAAAAACATTTTCGTCATTCTGAATAAATGTCCTAATATGATATTAGTTTGAAAACACTTCTGCAAGAAGGATTATCGGAACCTGAAATTAAGACGACTTAATAATTAAATTAAAAGTGATTGTTGTAGTTTAATCATTAAATTAAAAACGATTTTTGGAAACATTTAAAACGATTTGCAACAAAAAGTAGGTATCTAGAGGAAGAGCAAAACGTCCATGATAGACAGTACACAAGCCACAGACATCAGAAAAGCAAACCAACCATCTCCCTCTTGTCCAACAACGTGATCACAATGCTCGACAAATCCACTAAACACAGCAATAAGAAAAAGCCCAGCAGCGAACAGCTACACAAAGAACCAACATCAGAACAACCGCCTCGGAAGTAAGATTTTTAATGGTACCAAATTATTAGACTATGTTTAAATGTTCTAAAAATACAAAATGATTATTCGGATTTTTCACTCAATCAGTGAAACATCTCAGTAGAAATGTGTATCAAATTAATTCGCGGTGATTAAACAAAGATGCGGGCAAGTCGCAGTCGCATCAAACCTTTGGCGCTAGAGACAAAGAAAGCCACTAGATGTACTATGAACGGTCCAAATATTACGTGAGGACATCAGACATATGAGGGTATTTGATGATGCTTCACTGGCCGAAACAAGCCTGTCGGGCTTAGGAAAACTTGACACTTTAACTGTTTTCAGTTTTGTGAGTGTGTTTCTTTGGGATCATAAGGTCCATTGTGGAATCTTGGAAAATGGAGTTCTGCTCATGTATACGCTAGAGGGCGTAAGCAGTGTTACAAACTTCATTACTGCTTATGAAGAGTCTCAATAAAACCGAGACTCCCATTTTCTTATCTGTAGTGTGTTCTTTGTTTCCAAAGGCAATCTTTTTGACGTTTATTTTACTACACTGCAGCTGGTATTAGTGCCGTGTGGTGGCGGTAGAACGTCTCCCCGTACTTTACCATAGTGCAGATTATATTTCATTTTCTTTGGGATCATTGGGCCCATTGTGGAATCTTGGAAAATGTAGTTCTGCTCATGTATACGCTAGAGGGCGTAAGCGGTGTTGCAAACTTCATTACTGCTTATGAAGAGTCTCAATAAAACCGATACTCCCATTTTCTTAACTGTAGTGTGTTCTTTGTTTCCAAAGGCAATCATTTTACGTTTATTTCATTGCTCTCAAGTTTCCTTCATTTTATTTTTATAGTCCCAAATTATAATAATAAAACTAATGGTAATAATAATAATAATATATATATATGTATATATATATATATATATATATATATATATATATATATATATATATATATATATACATATATATATCAGGAAATGATAATTTCACACGCGACACGGCTATCTGACATATTTAAATGAAGTTACCCTGGAGCGACCACGCAATGAAGCACAGACTTTCCGAGGCGTCAGAAAAATAAACATAAAAATGGCAAAATAAAAATAAAATATTGCTTTTGGGAACAAAGAAGCCACAAAATCACGAAAATCAGAGACTCGGTTTGATTGAATCTTTTCATATGCAGCATTGTAGTTTGCGAGGCTGCATACACCCACTAGAGCCGGCTTGAGCGGTATTCGATTTTCCAAACATCCAGGATGGGCTCAATGATCCAAATGGAAATAAAATTATAAGCTGCACTATGATGATTTATGAGAAGACTTTTCACGGCCGCCACACGGCACAACACCAGCTACAGTAGAGTAAGACACAACGGCACATATGCAGTACTGGTCATGCAATCAAAGAAGAACTGTAAACGAAGTTGAATTTTAAATGCTGTCTAGGACAATAATATCTGAAGATATCAAGTAATTTTGCAATTTTTGGAGAAAATAATACACGTAGTTTGAGCTGAGTTCTATTTTCCAATTTAATGTATGAGCCCAATTGTCCCTGAGAACCTTACAATTCAATAATATCAGCATTCTGTAGAAGTATAATCTTTTTTACGGCCTCCCACACAATCACATGAAGAAAACTGCTGCGATCACAAAATATTCTGAAGTAGGTGTCCTCTGGTGATTCAGAACAAATCGAAATATGAATAGATCAGATTCCTTTTTTTTTCTAAATCACAATAACCAGCAACTACGTTTTGCACTTTACAAAAGCGTAAACATGCCATGTAATTCCGCACAACCACCACTGCCATCCTCAAGATATCTAGATGGGCATTCACATGTAGCGAACCCTCGTCAACTACACACGCTTTCACACCAGAACAGGATGGGCACTCTGAATTTAAAGAAAACTCATCAAACTAGCGATGTCGTTTATGGTGAATACTTGCATATGGGCCGCGACAACAACGCACTTTGCCATCGGAGACAACGTTTGTACTTTGGCTTTGTCATAATTTGTACAGTATTGTTTTCATGATATTTTACCTAAAACATGTGGGCAGACATAAAGGAGCAATTCAAATATTTTGAATCAAGTTAAATCTACTCCCACATGTTCCGAACTATGGATCGTTTGTTTAAACAAAACAGATTACAATCAGAACATACCGGACTAGGTTTTGTAAAGTATGTTCATTAGAAATAAAGTGAAATGCAATATCCGTCACGTTCCCAAGCAGTTTTGAGCGAAATTTGATTTACATATATAATGTATGGGCCCAATAGTCCCGAGGACCATACAATTGAATAACATCAGCACTACAAATCAAAATCAGACTGGATTTGATTTAGTTTGATCACTAGAAATAATAAAAAAAATGCAATTTCCATCACGTTCCCTAGCAGGTTTGAGAGGAATTATATTTTCACATATAATGTCCGTATAGTCAAAAAGAGCCATACAATTGAATAACATCAGCACCATATAGAAGTTGGAGCGAAATACAGACTAAATCAAAATCAGAAAATCGCTGAGCCGGGTTAAATGTTATTTTGTCATGCCACAATAAAAAGCAGCTGCGTTTTACACTTTATAAAACTATGAAAATACCAGGTAATGACACGCATTTTCCACTGCTATCTTTAACATATCCAGGTGGGCATATACAAGAAACGGATCCACCGTTAACTACACGCATTCTCATACCATAACACGAGGGACACTCTGAAATTTAAAGAAAAAAGAAACATCAAACTAGCAGTGTCGTTTAGGGTGACTAAGTGCACAAAAATGCATATTTCAATGGAGAAAATAATTTAACACAGGCTTTGACATAATTTGTACAGTATTATTATCATATTAAATCTAAGATATGTGGGTACAAATATATGTATATGAACAATTAGAGTACTTTAAATCCTGTTAAGTCTACCCAAAATGTTCAGAAAAACGGATCGCTCGTATGAACAGTACAAATCAAAATTAGAACACTGGCGTCGTCTACACATCCAGATGAGCATTTACACGTAGCAAATAACCCTTAACTATACGCACTTGTATACAAGAACACTCAGGAAACCCTGAAATTTAAGAAACATTGGAACTTGCAGCGTCATTCACTAGCAATTAAATACGCAAAACAAAAAGGAAAATGACTCGATTTTATTGTCTGTTCACAAGAAGTAATACAAATAATGCAACATATCTCACATCGCTAGCACTCTGAGCGAAATTTTATTTTCATAGTCTCATAAAATTTGCCACAAAATCCGAATGTTTCCTCTTTTCCGTATAGTTAGACAACCAATCAAACTGACGTCTATAAACAATATTTTATCTACCTATTCCGCCATGGCCGCCATCTTGGAATTCTATTTTGCGCTTTTCTTCCAGACCCGAAAGACTAATTATCTTAACTTAGTAGGAAGTATCGAGACAACTTGTAGATCTAACATAACTGCAATCAGCCTCACCGGAAGTCGTAGATAGCTACCATCTTGAAAATATAGCTAAAATTATTCCGATCGGAAATTCAAGATGGTCGCCATAGCCGCCATCTTGAATTTTTTTTTGCACCATCTCCTGAACAGAAATGCAAACTGACTCGAAACTTCCAAGGAAGTATCGGGACAACTTATAAATAAAAATAGCTAAAGTCTTTTCGATCGGAAATTCAAGATAGCCGCCATGACTGCCTTCTTGAAAATCTATTTCAAAATACTTCTCCTTAACAGAAAGACCGACTGACTCGAAACTTTATAGGACACATCGGTTATTTGTATATGAAAAATAGCTAAAATAGTTCTGATTGTAAATCCAATATGGCCACCACAGCTGCTATCTTGAAAAATTATTTCAACCCTCTTCTCCAGAACAGAAAGGCCAATTGACTTTAAATGTCATTGGGAATATCAAGTTGGCTTTTTCCAATTAAAGCCCATGGTTAGAAAGTGACCCAACCCGGCGGTCACTTGTCTGGTACACAGGTGAGAGATACAGGGTAATTTTGGCCCTTTTGTTGATCTTTTATTATGGGAAGTTCAGTTCTCGGAATTCATGTTCAATGCCATTTTGGATTTTTTTTTTTTTTTTTTTTTTTTTTTTTTTTTGTTATCCAAAAAGTGCAGATGTCAATTGCAAAATTGTATGGTATACTAAAATTCGAGTGATTTTGATAATATGATTTCAAAAAAAGGTAAGAGAAAAGTCCAGGGAGTGCCACAATCACAAACCGCAGCCCTTTGCAGACTCTAAGAGGAAGAGGAAACCGACAAATCCAAATAAGCACAAATCGAACAAACGTACGAAAAGCTCTAAGATTAGCTCTCTCTTCCCCAAGAGAGGTAATCGCAATACTAAAAGGACTGAAAAACACAAGAACAAAATGACACATGGAAAGACATACAACAAATCGCCTCGTAGAATAAACCACAAAGCAACAAACAGTAAGACTAACACCGGGACCGCCGCCTTAGAACGGCCAACTAACAAAACTATGAACATACCAGGTACTAACATACATGCACCACAAAAGTGTAAACATACCACTTTACAAAGCTATACCAGTTATACTAACATAAAAGATCATAAAAGATCTATCATCTTATAAAAGATAAACTTATTGATTTAATTAACCGAACGTTTATTCGGGAGAATACCCAATATTTGGCTTGCAACGAAGAATGTGCTTTTTTCACTTCTGATGTATAAAATAATCACAATTTACGGTCGTGTCAAAAAGTCTGTGATGCCCTTGTTTATCTTTTGGATAATATTTTTATTAGATTTGGAACTAAACTTTATAGGCAAACTATTGGTATTCCGATGGGAACTAATTGTGCTCCTCTTGTTGCAGATGTGTTTCTTTTTTGTTATGAGAGAGATTTCATGAAGTCTCTCTCACGTGAAAATCAGGCTGACATTATTGAGGCTTTCAATTCAACTTCAAGATACCTTGATGATTTATTAAATATTGACAATATTTACTTTGACCAAATGGTGGACCGGATATACCCTACAGAACTCCAATTAAATAGAGCAAATTCTTCCGATTTGGATTTGAATCTATGCATATCTAATGGTACAGTTTCCACCAAAATTTATGATAAACGGGACGATTTTGATTTTGATATTGTCAATTTCCCTTTTCTGGATGGCGATGTCCCCCGGCGTACCTCATATGGGGTATACATATCTCAACTTATTAGATTCGCCATTCGCCAGAGCTTCTTCAAATCTTAATGACTTTAACTACCGTAATAAAGCCCTTAGTGCCAAACTTCTTAGGCAGGGCTATCGTTATTTTAAACTTCGTAAGGCGTTTTCGAAATTTTATCGCAGACACAGTGCCTTGTTAGAAAAATATAGCGTCAGTCTGAAAACACTTCTGCAACAAGGTATATCGGAACCCGAATTTTACGGTGACTTAGTGTACAGATTTAGTAAAATTGTAGGTAAATCTAACTTTTCGGAGCAATTCAGAAAACTAATTAACTGTTATAAAAGAATTGGCTATAGCCTGGATATTATGCGGCAGACTGCATGCCTAGTTATCAACCCAATCATTTTTGATAGCTATGCTTCACTCTTTAATTACACGACGGCGGTTCGGGCCTCAGACTCAATGACGGCCTCTTCGTAAAACTTTAACCAGCAGGTTGGGGCTTGACGATATGTCTTTGGCTTGGCCCGCCGTGGTTCAACTATTGGTTTTTATTTACTCTGGCATACTATAGAATTAGCCATGAGTACTCCTCTTTGTTTATTATAGTGATTAATTTGATTTTTATGTTTTCGCTTAGATGCATTGACTGAGTTGGAAGCCTTTATGCGAACCGAATTTTTATGTATTTCTGTATTAAGAGTAGCATCGGGACCTAGGGTGAAGTTAGTTAGCTGTAAAAGTGCTTTAAACCCCCCGGTGGTTTACTCTACTGACCGTTCTAAGGCGGTGGTCCGGGTGTTAGTTGGAAGCCTTTATGCGAACCGAATTTTTATGTATTTCTGTATTAAGAGTAGCATCGGGACCTAGGGTGAAGTTAGTTAGCTGTAAAAGTGCTTTAAACCCCCCGGTGGTTTACTCTACTGACCGTTCTAAGGCGGTGGTCCGGGTGTTAGTCTTACTCTTTGTTGCTTTGTGGTTTATTCTACGAGGCGATTTGTTGTATGCCTTACCATGTGTCATTTTGTTCTTGTGTTTTTCAGTCCTTTTAGTATTGCGATTACCTCGCTTGGGGAAGAGAGAGCTAATCTTAGTGCTTTTCGTACGTTTGTTCGATTTCTGCTTGTTTGGATTTGTCGGTTTTCTTTTCCTCTTGGTGTCTGGGAAGGGCTGCGGTTTGTGATTGTGACACTCCCTGAACTTTTCTCTTACCTTTCTCATGCACCACAAAAGTGTAAACATACCAGCTACTGACGTACATCCTCCACTGCCATCGTCAACATATCTGGATGGACATTCACACGTAGCGGATCCACCGTCAACTACACACACTTTCACACCAGAACACGATGGGCACTCTGAAATTTAAAGAAAAACATCAAAATAACAGAGTCATTAAGGGTAAATAAATATATATGACACGACAAAATGCACGCTTTCAACGGAGAAAACGATTGAACATAGGTTTTGTCACAATTTGTTCAGTAGTGTTTCCATAATACTTTGCCTTAAATATGTGGGCAGACATAAAGGAATAATTCGAATAGTTTGAATCCAGTAAAGTATACTTAAAAAGCTTGTGAGCTATGGATCGTTTGTATAAACAGAAAAAATAATAAAATCTGAACATACCGAACTGAGATATTTTCTAAGTATGTTAATTAGAAATAATGAAAAATCTAATATCCGTCACGTTCCCCAGCACGTTTGAGTGGAATTCTATTTTCACATATAATGTATGGATCCAATATTCCTAGAGGACGATGCAATTAAATAACATCAGCACTATATAGAAGTAGAGGCGAAATACAGACTAAATCAAAGTCAGAAAATTGCTGATTCGGATTTAAAGTTATTATTCATGGCATAATAATAAACGATGTTTTACAACTTGCAAAACTATGAACATACCAGGTACTGACTTGCATCCTCCACTGTCGTCGTCAACATATCCAGATGGGCATTCACAAGTAGCTGATCCACCGTTAACTACACACACTCTCACACCATAACACATGGGACACTCTGAAATTTGAAGAAAAAAATATCAATCTAGCAGTGTCTTTTAGGGTGAATAAGTGCACAAAAACGCACATTTGAAGAACTTTAATACATATTTTGTCATAATTTGTACAGTATTATTATTATCATCTTAAATCTAAGATATGTGTAGTAGACAATAAGGAACAATTAGAATACTTTAAATCCTATCCTGTTAAGTCTACACCAAATGTTGTGAAATACGGATCGCTTGTATTAACAGGACAAATTAACATCAGAATACTGGCGTTGTCTACATATCCAGATTGGCATTTACATGTAGCGAATGAACCCTTTATACGCACTTTTATACAAGAACACTCAGAACACCCTGAAATTTAAGAAACATTGAAACTTGCAGCGTCATTCACTAGCGATTTCATACAGACAAAAAAAAAGGCAAATGACTCGATTTTATTTCTGTTCACGAGGAATAATAAAACAAATGCAACATATCTCACGCCGCCAGCACTTTGAGCGAAATTCTATTTTCACAGTCACAGTCACCCTACACTCCCTCACAATCTTATAAAAGAAAAACTAAATGATTTACTTGAATGGACATTTCATACAGAAGAGTCCCTCTACCTTGCATGTAATGTAAGAATGTTTTTTTCACTTCTGAAGTGCATAAAAATTACACATTATGGACATGTCAGAAAGTGTGTGAAGCTCTCACCTTTCTACTTGACAATAGTTATATAAGATTTAGATCTGGACTTTTCTCTTACCTTTTTTTTGGTACTAAGTTATTTAGACAAATTGTGGGTATTCCGATGAGTAAGAATTGCTCACCCCTTGTAGCTGATATGTTCTTGTTTTGTTATGAAAGAGACTTCATGATGTCCCTTTCCGTTGAAAACCACTCTAAAATCATTCAAGCTTTTAGCTCGACTTCAAGATATTTGGATGATTTATTGGATATTGACAATACCTACTTAAATGGTTTTAATCAGTCAAATTTACACCCCCCCCCCCCCCCCCACACACACACACAAGAACTTCAGTTAAATAAAAATAAATTCTTCTGATACCGAAGCCGCGTTTTTGGATTTACATTTATCTGTTGTTGATGGGTTTGTTTCCTGCAAAATTTACTATAAACGCGATGATTTTGATTTTGAGATTGTAAATTTTCCTTTCTTAGATGGTGATGTTCCTCGTGCGGCATCCTACGGTGTTTATATTTCACAATTAATTCGATTTGCCAGAGTGTCTAGTCATGTAACTGACTTCAACACTCGTAATAAATTGCTAACTGCTAAACTTCTTAATCAGGGTTATCGGTATCATAAACTACGTAATGCCTTTTAGAAGTTTTATAGACGTCATTCCGATTTAGTTTCAAAATTCAATGTTGGACTAAAATCTCTTCTGCAACAAGGCCTATCGGAACTAGAATTTTATGGTGACTTAGTGTATTCAGAAAAATATATGCTTGCAATGACTTTAGTACCCAGTTTCGTAAAATCATTTTTCGATATAAAAAAATTGGGTACAACATAAATGTTATACGACAGACTGCATGCATGGTTGTTAACCCAATCACGGTCAATAACTTTGCTTCCCTCTTTAACTGCACGCCGGCGGGTTGGGCCTCAGATTCTATGATGGTTCCAGCGTAAAGGCTTACTTGAAATTTACTTTTGGGTAATGTTGGTTGGACCTTGATGCGCTATCTTTGGTCGGACCCAGCTGAGTCTAACTGTTGGTTTTCTTTTGCTCCAGCATTTCAGTTGTTGAGTGCTGTCGAGTCCTCATCGTTGTTTCATCTCTGTAATTAGTTGATTTTTTTATGTTCTCGGAGATGTAGCACTGATGAGTTAGGAAGCCTTCATGCGGACTGAACAAATTATGTGTCTAAACCGCGGCAGAAGTAAGGGCAAGGATTGTGGCCACGTAAAATCGATTTAAGCCCCCCACCCCCACCCCCACCCCCGCCCCAGCAAAATACTTTTCACTGACCGTTCAAAGGCGGTTCTTCTGTCTTGGTTTATTTTTGTTATAGTTCGTCTTTGTATGTGTGTGTCGCTTACATTTTTTGTTTTGGATAGCCATTTGGCCACTTTGTGGGAAAGTAACTGTCCGTTTGGCTTTCTGCTAGTGATGTTTCCATTAGGGTCTAGTTATTTCGTGTTTGTGTTTCTTTCCCTTTGATGTCTCTGATGGGAGGTGTGGGATAATTGTATCGATTCCTAATCATTGCCTTCCCATCTATTTTTTTTTTATAAAATTTGCCACAAAATCCGAATGTTTCCTCTTTTACACCCTTTATTCTGGGGTCCATTTCTGTTGGTCTGAACCATCTGATTCGTCATTCGTTTACGGATTTATGGGATTGATTTATGGCTTGGGTACCATGGCCGCAGGTACTTTCCGCACAGTAAGACGACTAATCAAACTGACGTCTATAAACAATATATATTTTTTTTTATCTCATCGATCTTATTAGTTTTCTATACAAACTAATAAAACCAGTATTCTGGCAGATGGTCTTGGGTTCCGGTTAGTTTGCTTGTATTCATAAAAAACATCTTCCTTCACACCGAAAACTGGATAAAAGGAAAAAATGGATTTCATTTTTCATAAGTTTGCCAAATTATTTAATACTGTGATTTATCTTACATGTAGCTTTTGATCTCCTATTAATGCGCGATTCTTTAAAGATGTTTAGCCAATGTGTGACATCTTAAACTAGTGAGTGCATTATTCCATTACTTTACAGTATCTCTGTTTAATTAAACGCTACTAGGACATATGCTCACATTATATTGTTTTACATTTAAATTGATGTTTGTATAATTAAAACATGATAACTGGTTTATTGACGTTTAGCCGCGACGTCATTTTCAATGTCGATGTTTCCCGGAATTTCATGACGATAACTTGTTGTACATAGTTTTTAGCAACGCCATGCTATTTGGACATCATATTGAAGATCATTTATGTGAAAGCGCTTCAGGATTTAAAAACTTATCAACGGGACTGCTGTGACTTTACTGTAGCTGGTCGCGCCGTCTAAAGTATCGCCGAACATCATCATAGTGCAGGTTATATTTTATTTCCTTTGGGATCATGGAGCCCATCCTGGATATTTTGAAAATCGAGTACCGCCTTGGAAATCTAAGATGGGCGCCAAGACGCCATTTTAAAAATCTACTTTGCATTTCTTTTCCTGAACCGAAAGACCAACTAACTCGAAACTTGTTCGAAAGTATCGGGGCAAGTTGTAGATTTAAAATGGCTAAACTCGTTTATATCGAAAATCCAAAATCTATTTTTCTCTTGAACCAAAACGCTTATTGACGCGAAATTTTGTAGGAAGTATCGGGGCAATTTATAGGTCAAAATATCTAAAATCATTCAAATCGGAAATCTAAGATAGGCTTTATGGTCGCCATCTTGAAAATATTTTTTGAAATACTTCTACCTAACGAAAAGGCCTATGGACTCTTAACTTGGACAAACTACCGGTGCATCTGGTAGATCAACAATAACTAAAATCATTCCTGTCATAAATCGAAGATGGCCGCCATAGCCGCCATCTTCGAATTCTATTTTGCTCTTCTCTTCCTGACCCGAAAGACTAATTCTCAATACTTAGTAGGAAGTATTGAGACAATTTGTAGATCAAACATAACTAAAATATCACTCATCGGAAGTCGTAGATGGCTGCCATCTTGAAAATATAGCTAAAGTTATTCCGATCGGAAATTCAAGATGGTCGCCACAGCCGCCATCTTGAAAATCTATTTTGCACCTTTCCTGAACAGAAAGGCAAACTGACTCGAAACTTGTAAGGAAGTATCGGGACAACTTGTAAGTAAAAGTAGCTAAAGTCTTTTCGATATTCAAGATAGCCGCCATAATCGCTTTCTTGAAAATTTGTTTCAAAATACTTCTCCTTAACTGAAAGACCGACTGACTCGAAACTTGGTAGGAAGCATCGGTTACTTGTATATCAAAAACAGCTAAAATAGTTCTGATTGCAAATCCAAGATGGCCACCACAGCTGCTATCTTGAAAGTCTATTTCAAACCTCTTCTCCAGAACAGAAAGGCCAATTGACTCGAAAATGTTACTGGAAATAACAAGTTGACTTTTTCAAATTAAAGCCCTGTATTAAAAATGACCTAACCCAGGGGTCACTTGTCTGGTACACAGGTGAGAGATACAGGGGAATCTTGGCCCTTTTTGTTTATCTTTTATTGTGGAAAGTTCAGTTCTTGGAATTCACATTTGATGTCATTTTGGATTAATCTTTTTGGGTGGCCTCTGCATACCAAAGATCTGGATAGTTCTTGCAACTTATACCTTACAGTGTTATCCAAAAAAGTGCAGCTGTTACTTGCAAAATTGTATGGTATACTAATATTCAAGTGATTTTGATAATATGATTTAACCCCAGGTGGTTTGCTTTACTGACCGTTCTAAGGCGGTGGTCCCGGTGTTAGTCTTACTCCTTGTTGCTTTGTGGTTTATTCTACGAGGCGATTTGTTGTATATCTTCCCGCGTGTCATTTTGTTCTTGGGTTTTTCAGTCCTATTAGTATTTCGATTACCTCGCTTGGGGAAGAGAGAGAGCTAATCTTAGTGCTTTTCGTACATTTGTTCGGTTTGTGCTTGTTTGGATTTGTCGGTTTCCTCTTCCTCTTGGGTTTTTTTGGGGGAGCGGGGGGGGGGGCTGCGGTTTGTGATTGTGGCACTCCCTGGGCTTTTCTCTTACCTTTTTTTGAAATCTAGGAAATGTTTTGTATCTGTTTCTTTTTGAAAACTATTAGAATGTACTGTATTAGTATATCGTGAAAAGGTAACTGTTCCATTTGTTTCTATTGTAAATTTTATATCAAGTGTAAACTATTCAGAATTTTATAAACATGGTCAAGTTCTTCATATGCTTTAACCATATAGCAGTCATCCAGAAATCTTTTCCGTTGTTTTTTATGTAGTTCGATAATTTTGTATCAGTTTCTTTTCTTTGCGTATCAAGGTAAGCGAGAACAGGGTAAAATATGTTGGTTCAAAATTTGCTTCGTGCCAGTGCCTTCAACTTGATTGTAAAATTTTCCATCAAACTGGAAGTAACTATTCTCTAGGATTGTTTCTACGCCATTTAGAATACAGGAAACTTTTATGAACTGATGATAACCACTTCTTTAGCCAAACCTCAGATGGTTCTACTACAAGTACCTGTGAAACGTTTGTATATTTAAAGCGCTTAAAGAAACTAAACTTGAAATTTTATTGCAGACACAGTGCCTTGTTAGAAAAATATAGCGTCAGTCTGAAAACACTTCTGCAACACGGTATATCGGAACCCGAATTTTACGGTGACTTAGTGTACAGATTTAGAAAAAATGTAGGTAAATCTAACTTTTCGGAGCAATTCAGAAAACTTATTAACCGTTATAAAAGAATTGGCTATAGCCTGGATATTATGCGGCAGACTGCATGCCTAGTTGTCAACCCAATCATTGTTGATGGCTAGGCTTCACTCTTTAATTGCACGACGGCGGTTCGGGCCTCAGACTCAATGACGGCCTCTTCGTAAAACTTTAACCAGTAGGTTGGGGCTTGACGATATGTCTTTGGCTTGGCCCGCCGTGGTTCAACTATTGGTTTTCATTTACTCTGGCATACAGTAGAATTAGCCACGAGTACTCGTCTTTGTTTATTATAGTGATTAATTTGATTTTTATGTTTTCGCTTTGATGCATTGACTGAGTTGGGAGCCTTTATGCGAACCGATTTTTTATGTATTTCTGTATTAAGAGTATCATCGGAACCCAGGGTGAAGTTAGCTAGCTGTAAAAGTGCTTTAAACCCCGGTGGTTTGCTCTACCGACCGTTCTAAGGCGGTGGTCCCGGTGTTAGCCTTACTCTTTGTTGCTTTGTGGTTTATTCTACGAGGCGATTTGTTGTATGTCTTTCCGTGTGTCATTTTGTTCTTGTGTTTTTCAGTCCTTTTAGTATTGCGATTACCTCGCTTGGGGAAGAGAGAGCTAATCTTTGTGCTTTTCGTACGTTTGTTCGGTTTGTGCTTGTTTAGATTTGTCGGTTTCCTCTTCCTCTTGGGGTCTGGGAAGGGCTGCGGTTTGTGATTGTGGCACTCCCTGGACTTGTCTCTTACCTTTTTTGCCTTGTGTTGTTTTGTTCTTGTTTTTTGTTGTTGTTTTTTTTTGTTGTTGTTTTTTTTGTTTGTTTGTTTTTTTGTTGTTGTTTTTTTGTTGTTGTTGTTGTTGTTTTTTTCTTTTCTTTTTTTTTTTTTTTTTGTTTTATTTTTGTTTTTTGTTTTTTGTTTTTTTGTTTGTTTGTTTTTTTTAGTTGTTTTTTTTTTTTCTTTTTTTTTCTTTTTTTTTTTTTTTTTTTTTTTTGTTTGTTGTTGTTTCTTTATCCTGTTGGCATTGCGATAACCTCGCTTGGGAAGAGAGAGCGGATCTTACTGCTTTTCGTGCGTTTGTTCGTTTCGTGCAAGTTTTGTTTTGTCTGTTTCCTCTTCTTCTTGGTGTCTTGGAAGGGCTGCGGCTTGTGATTGTGGCACTCTTTGGTTTTTTCTCTAATCTTTTTTTGCACTTTTTGTCTGTTTCATTTAGTATGTGCAAAAGGAAGTTAATGACCGTACGTAATTTGTACGTGCTTTATGACGGGAATAATACTTAGATTGCTTAGTCCGTGGGTTTAACATGCTTGGCCCTCCATAAAAGATCTGAATTTTAGGTCAGCTGGAACTTTACAGTCCGAAACGATACCACTGGTTTCTTGACATTTTTCCTTAATTAAATTACTTTTATGAATTTTCGGTAAGCCACAGAATGAGTTTGACTTGAACTCAAATTCTAATAGGTACATTCCTTTTCATGTCTTTTTATATCGTTACTTTCTTTTATTAAAACTCTAACTTTTCTAAATGTTTGTTTTCTAACAGTCATCGTCAGCGGCTTTGTCATCGTCGGTGGTTTCCTCTTCCTCTTGGGGTCTGGGAAGGGCTGTGGTTTGTGATTGTGGCACTCCCTGGACTTTTCTCTTATCTTTTTTTTTAGCTTGTGTCATCATTACCTTGTGTCATTTTGTTCTTGTGGTTTTCAGTCCTTTTAGCATTACGATTACCTCGCTTGGGGAAGAGAGAGCTAATGTTAGTGCTTTTCGTACGTTTGTTCGATTTGTGCTTGTTTGGATTTGTCGGTTTCCTCTTCCTCTTGGTGTCTGGGAAGGGCTGCGGTTTGTGATTGTGGCACTCCCTGGACTTTTCTCTTACTTTTTTTTAAATAAAATGTTATATCTTCAGAGCACTTTCATCAGTTTTCTTTTATAATATTCTTTGTAATTTACCCATCTTTGTCCGTTCTTTTTTTTTTTTTTTTATTATTATTATTATTATTATCACAATTCATTATCGTTTTGTACATCTTTATTGCACTTTAGAATTTGGGTAAATTACTTTGAAATTTGGGGTAAATGCAGCGTTTTGGCCTTTTTGTTGGTTCAAACTTTTGTTTCTTACTAAAGAGGTATCATCTTGAGAATCATTACCATCGTTTCTTTGATACGCTTTTGTACCGCGTTATTTCGTCTGTCAACATCTGTGTTAGAACATCCTATGTTTGACCTGTGCATCTTTTATGAGAAAAAGTCCAATATTTCCTTATCACTTTAATCTCAGCTTGGTTTATTTTGTTGTACTCCCCACTCACCCTACCCAACTCAACTGATTCGAGTCAGTCTCAGCTTTAATTGCAGTTTGTGCGTCTGGGGTTTTATGATGTGCGGCGTTTGTGTTGTCGGTTCTCATCTCTTCTTCTTTTGGTGCCTCGGGAGGGATATGCTTCGTGGTGAATGTTGCATTTCCTGGTTATCTTTTCAAAGCATTGATACTCGTTCATTGCTTGGCGTGATCAGACTATCTGCATATCAAACCTTTCATATAAACAGATGTTCTTGTGCGTACAAAATCAGAATACAGAATAAATTCAAATATCTTTAGAATTGCTATTAAGAACCAATAAAGTCATTAATGAATATTAACGAGATTCAGGTATGCAAACACTTAAACATGATAACTTAATGACATTCAGATATGAAAACATTGAAATCCGATAACTTCAGCAAATTAATGGAGGATGGAAAAGGAGTTTTCAATTTTCGTTCTTTTATGTCTTCTTTTTTTTCTAAAAATCACCCCGTATTTCATCAGTGTGCAGTTTTTATTTTTCATTTCCTTGGGATCATTACGCATATTCTGGTATCTTGAAAAATCAAGTTTTGCCTTAACCAGTATACAGCCCTCCAAACTACAGTCCTGTAATTTGAAGAGTTCCAATGAAACCAAGACTCCAAAGTTTGCTCTATAGGGAATGCTATGTTTCCAAGGGCAACTTTTTTTTTACTTCACCACAGCCAAAACAAAGTCTCAATTTTCTTAATTATAATGTAATTTGTATTTTCCTTTGGATTATTTAGACTATTCTGGCATCTTTGGAATACGAATTCGGCTTGTCGGCACTAGTACTGGGGCGGGGTGGGAAAAAGGTATGGTTGGGGAGCGTTTTGTAATATGATGACTACATTGCTGCCATATGAAGAATCGGAATGAAACCCGAGGATCCTAATTTTATTTATTTATTTTTTTTTTTTTTTTTTTTTTTTTTTTTTAATTTTTTTATTTGTTTTATTTTTATTTTGTTTTCTGTGTTCTTTATTTCAAACAGTAAACTTTATAGAGTCGTTCACCTCTGAAATCACACACATACCATTTCGTTTTATTGATAATACAAAAAAGTTAAAGTTTAGAGATTCGTGATATTGACTAACAGCGTATGAGAATGTGAGACTATAAAAACTAAAGCCATAGGCGTTTTTCTTCTTTTTTTTTTTTTTTTTTTTTTTTTTTTTTGGTTTTGTTTTGTTTGTTTTTTGGGGGTTTTTTTATCATGCGACACACATACTGGACCCAATCTACATTTTACATTTCTACCAAGAAACATAAATAATCTGTACGGGCATAAAAGTGACAAACATAACGTTTAATTGAAATATCAGAAGGGAGATTTATCAAAACATAGCAACGCAAAAGTGTTCACTCCTTCGCCCGATAAATCTATCTGATATATTCTACATTTCCCATATGAACCATCAAAACATCAAGGGGCACATGAGTTACACAGCGCAAAATGTGTGCCGTACTTCCCTATATTGAAGTTTGTATTCTCTGGTCCTTTGTGATCATTCAGCTCATTCCGGGATCTTTTAAAATAATATGAGGGTCACTTTAGAAACGGAATTGTTTACCGAATAAAACTTGCCTTAAAAACTGCTTTGATCATCATAGTGCAGGTAATGTTTTATTTTCTTTGGGATCATTGAGCCCATCCTGGCTATTTTGAAAATTGAAAACCCGCTTGCCGGCGCGAGGGGTTGGTGGGTGGAGCGTATGCAGCCTCGCAATCTACAGTGTTGCATATGAAGAAACTCAATCGAACCGAGTCTCCGATTTTCGTGATTTTGTGTGTTCTTTGTTTCAAGAGGCAATCCTTTTTTTTTAACTTTTATTTTACGCTACTGTAGCTGGTGTTGTGCCGTGTGGCGGCCGTAAAATGTCTCCCCGTAATCATAGTTTAGGTTATATTTTATTTGCTTTGGGATCATTGAGCCCATCATGGTAATTTTTATAATCCAATACCGCTTCAGCCGGCGTATGCAGCCTCGCAAACCGCGGTATTGCACATCAAGAGACTCAATCAAACAAAAACAGGTAAGAAAAGTCCAGGGAGTGCCACAATCAAAAACCGCAGCCGATCCCAGACACCAAGAGTCAGAGGAAGCCGACAAATCCAAACAAGCACAAATCGAACAAACGTACGAAAAGCACTACGATTAGCTCTCTCTTCCCCAAGCGAGGTAATGGCAATGGTAAAAGGACTGAAAAACACAAGAATAAAATGACACAAGGCAAGACATAAAACAAATCGCCTTGTAGAATAAACCACAAAGTAACAAGGAGTAAGACAAACACCGGGACCACCGCATTAGAACGGTCAGAAGAGTAAACCACCGTGGAGTTTAAAGCACTTATACAGCTTGCCAACTTCACCCTGGGTCCCGATACTACTCTTAATACAGAAATACATAAAAATTCGGTTCGCATAAAGGCATAGTATTGCGATTACCTCGCTTGGGGAAGAGAGAGCTAATCTTAGTGCTTTTCGTACGTTTGTTCGGTTTGTGCTTGTTTGGATTTGTCCGTTTCCTCTTCCTCTTGGGGTCTGGGAAGGGCTGCGGTTTGTGATTGTGGCACCCCCTGAACCTTTCTCTTACCTTTTTTCCCAACTCAGTCAATGCATCAAAGTGAAAACATAAAAATCAAATTAACACTATAATAAACAATGACGAGTACTCATGGTTAATTCTACTGTATGCCAGAGTAAATGAAAACCAATAGTTGAACCACGGCGGGCCAAGCCAAAGACATATCGTCAAGCCCCAAACAACTGGTTAAAGCTTTTCGAAGAGGCCGTCATTGAGTCTGAGGCCGAACCGCCGTCGTGCAATTAAAGAGCCATCAACAATGATTGGGTTGACAACTAGGCATGCAGTCTGCCGCATAATATCCAGGCTATAGCCAATTCTTTATAACGGTTAATAAGTTTTCTGAATTGCTCCGAAAAAGTTAGATTTTCCTACAATTTTTCTAAATGTGTACACTAAGGCACCGTAAAATTCTGGTTCCGATATACCTTGTTGCAGAAGTGTTTTCAGACTGACGCTGTATTTTTCTACCAAGGCACTATGTCTGCGATAAAATTTCGGAAACGCCTTAAGAAGTTTAAAATAACGATAGCCCTGCCTAAGATGTTTGGCACTAAGGGCTTTATTACGGTTATTAAAGTCACTAAGATTTGAAGAACCTCTGGCGAATCTAATAAGTTGAGATATGTACACCGCATATGAAGTACGCCGGTGGATATCGCCATCCAGAAAAGGGAAATTGACTATATCAAAATCAAAATCGTCCCGTTTATCATAAATTTTGGTAGAAACTCTTCCATTAGATATACACAGATTCAAATCCAAAAAGGGTGCCTCGGTATCAAAGAATTTGCTCTATTTAATTGGAGTTCTTTAAGGTATATGCAGTCCACGATTTGGTCAAAGTAAATATTGTCAATATCAAATAAATCATCAAGGTCTCTTGAAGTTGAATTGAAAGCCTCATTAATGTCAGCCTGATTTTCACGTGAGAGAGTCTTCATGAAATCTCTCTCATAACAAAAAAGAAACACATCTGCAACAAGAGGAGCACAATTAGTTCCCATCGGAATACCAATAGTTTGCCAATAAAAAGTTTAGTTCCAAATCTAATAAAAAATATCATCCAAAAGATAAACAAGGGCATCACAAACATTTTGACACACGACCATAAATTGTGATTATTGTGTACATCAGAAGTGAAAACAGCACATTCTTCGCTGCAAGCCAAATATTGGGTATTCTCCCGAATAAACGTTCGTTAATTAAATCAATAAGTTTATCTTTTATAAGATGATGAGGTAACGTAGTATACAGTGTAGAAAAATCATATGTAGATAATTTAGAAGACTGAAAGTTTTTAGATTTAAGTTTATTGAGAACATCATTGCAATTTTTACGTGTCCAAAAATAGTTGATTCCGTCCCTTTCGTAAACAGTATCATAGTATCTAATCCAATGTTTTTAACAGCAGTAAGGCATGAAGTTAGCAGTTTGAACAAAACAGTAGTCGTACATGAACTAGACCTAGCAATGAAACGTGCTTTATAAGGTCGTTTATGAAGTTTCGGTAACCAATATAACGTAGGAAGTCTGTCTTGCTTTTCTTTAATACTGCAAATTTAGCAGCAACATCGACAGAACGGGCACCAACAACAAATCCCCCGTCAGTAGAAATTCCGGACCGGGCTTTATTAAGTATGTTCATTAGAAATAATGACAACGCAATATCAGTCATGTCCCATAGCAGGTTTGTGCGCGATTCTATTTAACATTTGATGTACTGGCCCATTCGTTCCTGAAGACATTGCAAATGAATAACATCAAGAACTATATAGAAATATGGGCGAAATACAGGGTAAATCAAACACAGAAATAGGAGCCTTTTGACGGCTGAGAACACATCAAAATCAGAAAATATCAGATTCAGTCTTGTTTTTCAAATCACAATAAGAAGCATTACGATTTTTGCAACTTACTAAATTGTGAACGTACCAGGTACTAACGTACATCCACCACTGCCATTGTCAACATATCCAGATGGGCATTCACAAGTAGCGGATCCACTTTCAACTACACACACTTTCACACCAGAACAAGCGGGACAATCTGAAATTTAAAGAAAAAAAACACATCAAACTAGCATTGTCGTTTAACGTGTATATGGGCCGTTACAGAACGCAAATTTCAACGGAGAGAACGTTTTAACATAGCCTTTGTAATAATTAGTAGAGTACTGTTATTATCATATTTAACCTAGGATATGAGGGCAGACATAATGAAACAATTAGACTCATTTTAATGCAGTTAAGTCTTCTCTTCAATAGTCCGAAGTACGGATCGGTTGTATAAAGAGAACAAATCAAAATCAGAACAATGCCGTCGTCAAAATATACAGATGGACATTGGTATGTATGTAGCGAAGGAACCCTTAACCATACACACTTTTATACCAGAACACTAAGGACACCCTTATATTTAAGTAACAATGGAACTTGCAGTCATTTACAGCAAAAACTAAAGATAACAATAATTAACAGGAGGGTCAAGAAGGGCATGTATCGCTCACCTGATTACCAGATAAATTGGCCTTTCGGTTCAGGAGAAGAATTGCAAAATATATTTCCAAGATAGCGGCCATGGCGCCATCTACAAATCAACCTGATGCTTCCTACAAAGTTTGGTTCAGGAGAATAAGTAGTTGCGGTCATGGTACCTAAGCCATAATCCAAACTCATAAATCTGTAAACGAATGACGAATCAGAATGTTCAGACCAACAGACATGGACCCCAGAATAAAGGCTGTAATCAGGCGTCCGTGGATAGTAAGAATTACTTGGTAAGCAAGCTTCGCCCACCATGCCCACAGGCCCGAACGAAGGAACCACCGGCAGAAGCGCATGTCCGGGACCCCGGAAGCCCACCCACGGCGCGTTAGTGGCAAAAACATCAGAAACAGCTCTGGAAACTGCCAAATTTTAGGGATTGACCAGACCATGATGTCTCCCATAGAACCCCCCAAGCGCTGCCACCAGCCTGGCCCCCTGACACCCCCGGCCCAACAACCCCGCAGCGAGCACCACCCACGCCCCACGAAGTCCTGACAACCCGAACAGGCCCTGGCACAACGGATTAACCGTGAAACGCAAACGCCGTATGCCGGTGCAGAAGGGACACCACCGCCCTGGAATGGAAAGTCAACAATGGGAAAACTGAAGTCATCCCGCCTGTCTTAAAGCCCAGCAGCAAGCCCCCAACTGCTAATGTAGAGACAACAACCCAAGTATGGGGAGAAGGCTGCAGTAGTCTCCGTTGTTTCCCTCATCCAAAGTCCACGTGGACAGATGAATTCCAAATACTCCGCAAATTTTGTGTTTCCCAGAGACAATATATCCTCCACACATCCGTAGGCGAAACCGAACTGCTATGCGAGGCGCCCCCTGCCCGCCTGGAGGAGACCCCGCACAAACCCCGCCCCACACGAGCACAAAAACAAGCCGACAAGCAACGGCACACAGCCAGCACCCATCGGCATGCCGACCGTCCGCCGAAACACCCGTCCGCCGAACTCCACAAAAATACCATCGATCAGACACCCCAGCACCCCCACGACATTCGCAGCTGAGCACCCCCGTGGCGCACCGGAGTGATCCCGAACGAAGCATGTGTCCCTGAAGCCAACGACAACACGCCGAAACCGACGGCCACCACTCCTGCGGAGGAAACACTGGCCGATAATTTCCCTTAATTTAGTTTTCAATTGATCATGAGGAACAGCAGTACAAAGAGCAGAGAAATTGAAAGATTTTATACTGTTGACGGAATGAAGAGAGTGTGCCTTTAGGTTTTCTAAAAGCCCCCTTGAGCATCCCAGGACCTACATCTGATTAACACCACCTCCGGCATACGCAGCGTCACAATACTTCCGAAGGCCCTCCCCAACTGCGGCCAGGACCCGTGCTAGAACCAGAGAAAGAGGTTTGGCTGAGCACCTAGCCGAACCCGCAATATATCTCTGCCCGTACGGATTTTTGTCAAGTTTAGGAATCCAGTACAGTTTGAGAAGGTCAATATCTTCCTCTGGGAGGGAAATTCCGAATGTCAGCATCATCGAACGGTTGTTTTGTAGAATTTCGTCCTTGGACATAGCAGTAAGATTATATGTAGGGTATCCGGTCATGGTACTCATAACAAGCTCTTCCATTAAGCAGTTTATATAGTGTGTTTTGCAAACAAACACAATGTTGTTAGATGCCTTGTCTGCTGGAACAACGACAAACTTGTCATGGATTTCAGCTAACTCGGCAGCAACATCTGGATCATCAAAAAACCGATTCATGTCGGCGAGACATGGTTCTGCTGAGTACTGAGACACGTCTGTTTACCAAGGACATTACCGATTTAACCCATTCAGACAGGGTGTCAACCTCCACGTCCTCTTTCTTAGCCCAGCGTCGTGCATACTCTTCAACAGAATCCAAAATTAATTTGAAATTCTCTTTCCAAGTAAAAGACCTGGGTTCCCTGTATTTAGGGCCTTTAGAAAGCAAGTCCCTGAGTTTGCTAATCCTGACTATATTGAGGTCTCCTGTTATGATGTGACCGGCTGGATTATAGCAGAACTCCTATCCTTTACAGGAACACACTGAGGGGTTTCGAGTAATGTTCTCAGTATTTAGCCCTTGCAGAATAAGCGATAAATAGATTTTCAAGATGGCAGCCATGGAGGCCATCTTTGATTTCCGATCAGAATGATTTTAGCTATTTTGATCTACTAGTCACTCCGATGCCTCCTATCTACTATCAGTACAATCGGCCTTTTGTTTCAGGAGAAGAAGCGAAAAATAGATTTTCAAGATGGCGACCTTCTTGGATTTCCCATCAGAACAATTTTGATTATTTTTTACCTACAAGTCACCCCGATGATTCCTACCAAGTTTCATGTCAAATGGCTTTTCAGTTCAGGAGAAAAAGCTAAAAATAGATTTTAAAGATGGCGGCCATGGCGAAAATCTTGGATTTCTGATCGGAACGATTTTAGCTACTTTTGATGTACAAGTCACCCCATGCTTCCTAGCAAGTTTCAATTCAATTGACCTTTTGATTCATACAAAGAAGCGAAAAATAGATTTTCAAGAGCCACCATGGCGGCCATCTTGGGTTTCGGATAGGAACGAACTAAGCTATTTTTATATACAAAGCACCCCGATGCTTCCTATCAAGTTTCAAGTCAGTTGGCCTTTCGAATCAGAAGAAGACACGAAAAATATGTTTTCAAGATGGCCGCCACAGCAGACATCTTGGATTTCCGATCGGAAAGATTTTAGCTATATTTTATTTACCAATCACCTCGATGCCTCCTACAAGGTATCAAGTCAATTGGACCTTCGGTTCAGGAGAAGAAGCGAAAAAATACTTTCGAAATCGCCACTACGACGGCTATATTGTATTTCCCATCGGAACGATTTTAGCTATTTTTGATCTGCAGATCACCCCGATGCTTCCTACTAAGTTTCAAGTCAATTAGCCTTTTGGTTCAGGAGGAGAAGGAAAAATTTTATCTTCAAGATGGCGGCCAGGGCGGCCTTCTTGGATTTCCGATTGGAACGATTTTAGCTATTTTTTATCTAACCCCGATGCTTCCTGCCAAGTTTAAAGTCAATTGGCCTTTTGGTTAAACGATTTTAGCTGTTTTTTTATCTATAAGTCATCCCGATGCTTCCTACCAAGTTTCAGTTCGATTGGCCTTTTGGTTCAGGCGAACAAGGGATAAAATAAAGTCGATTGGCCTTTTGTTCAGAAGAAGAAGTGAAAAATAGAGTTTCAAGATGGCCACTATGGCGGACATCTTGGGTTTTGGATCCAAACGATCGTAGCTATTTTTGATCAATAAGTCATCCCGATGCTTCCTACCAAGTTTAAAGTCAATTGGCCTTTCGAAACAGAAGAAGAAGCGAAAGAATTTTTTTCAAGATGGCCGCCAAGGCGGCCATTTGGATTTCTGATCGGAACGATTTTAGCTATTTTGATCAACAAGTCACCCCCATGTTTTCAACAAGGTAACAAGCCAATTGGCCTTTCGGTTCCGGTGAAGAAGCAAAAAACATAAAGATTTTTAAAATGGCCGCCACGGCGACCATCTTGGATTTCCCATCGGAAAGGTTTTAGCTGTTTGTGATCTACAGGTCAGCCTGATGCTTCCTTCCAAGTTTTAAATCAATTGGCTCTCGGTTCAGGAGAAAAAGCGAAAAATATATTTTCAAGATGACGGCCATGGCGGCCATCTTGGATTTCCGATCGGAACGATTTTAGCTATTTTTGACCATTAAACTTCCGACCAAGTTTTAAGTCGATTGGCCTTTTGGTTCAGGAAAACAATGAAAAATAGATTTTAAAGATGGATTCCGATCGGAACCATTTAGCTATTTTTTATCTACAAGTCACCCAGATGTTTCCTACTAAGTTTCAAGTGAATTGGCCCTTCGGTTCAGGAGATGAAGCGAATAATATATTTTCAAGATGGTCTAAGATGGCTACCGCGGCGGCCATCTTGGATTTCTGATCGGAACCATTTTATCTATTTTTGATCTGCAATCATCCTGATGCTACCTACCAAGTGTCAAATCAATTGGCTTTTTGGTTCAGGAGAAGAAGCGAAAAACAAATTTTCAAGATACCCGGCATGGCGGCCATCTTGGATTTCCGATCGAAACGATTTTAGCTATTTTTGATCTACGAGTCACCTCGATGCTTCCTACCGAGTTACAAGTCAGTTGGCCCTTCAGTTCAGGAGACGAAGCGAAAAATAGATTTTCAAGATGGTCAACATTGCGGCCATCTTCAATTTGCTAACGGAACGATTTCAGCTGTTTTTGATCTGCAAATCATCCCGATGCTTCCTACCTAGTTTCGCGTTAATTGGCCTCTCGGTTCAGGAGAAGTGAAAAATAGACTTTCAAGATGGCGGCCATAGTGGCCATCTTGGATTTCAGAGCGGAACGACTTTAGCTTTTTTTATCTACAAGTCATCCCGATGCCTCCTACAAAGTTTGGAGTCAGCTGGCCAAAGGGTGTAGGAGGAGTAGGCTTTTCAAGCAGTTGTTGACGCCGCACGATGCACGATGCATGACGGACGACAAACGACGGACATTAACTGACCACAATCGCTTACCTTGAGCACTGCGTGCTCAGGTGAGCTAAAACGCACACACATTTCCAAGTAAGGCAACGTTTTAAACTTTAAGTCTATCTTCCGCTACACTAATACCTTTCTGAAACAAAGAAATTTCATGAGGAATAATGTACAATACATCATCTGGCCCTTAGCGGTTTTGAGCAGAAATCTATTTTCACATATAATGTATAAGTTCCATATTTCACGCCCCCACCATCCCCCCTCCACCCCCCCCCCCCCCCCCCCCCAAAAAAAAAAACAAAAAAAAAAAAAAAAACGTCACGGAATCTTATATTATCAGCACTATATGGAAGTACGAGACAACCTTTCACGCCCTCTATACAAGCACTTAACGACAGCTGCTGCTACAAAAAAAAGTATTCTTTGGAAATAAAGAACAAATTAAAACAGTCAATAGCAATCTCTATTTTATTGAGGAATAATAAAACATGCACGCCACTAGCACTTTAAGCGAAACCCTATTTGCAAAGTCTAATAAAATTTGCCATCAATTTGAATGTTTTCTCATTTTTGCGTAGTTACTAACCCAATCAAACAAACGGTTATAAATAATAGTTTCATCTCATCAGATCGTATCAGATTTCTACACAAAACTTCTGGTATGAAAATAATCATCATTCTGACAGATGTTTTTGGGTTCCGTTTATTATGCTGCATCAAATAATGCTGTGATTTTCTTTCAAGTAGTGCATTATGATATTATTATTTTCTAGTATCTAAGTACTGATTGTTTTTCGACATTGCAATGCAGGGTCATTAAGGACCATGATTATACAATATGCACATATATATTTTTTTTTATTTATTTTTTAACAATAAGAAATAAGCCAGCGCACGACAAAACCTACACAGACTTCTGAAATCAGCAACGACTCAGATCAGCCTGCACTTCCACCCAGTATGGCCAGGGTTCTACTTTATTCCTCTTTGTCTAGCCTAGAGACTGTTAAAGGCACAAGCGATCAACGAAAACTCTGATCAGACTGTGCAGATTCGCATGCTGATCCGAGTCTTCGCTGGTCGCAAAAGTCTTACCGTAGGCTTTGTCGTGCGCTGGCTCAAATGTTTTTGTACACGACTCATCAGTGTTAAATGTCAAAAAATGGCAATGTTATCACTTTCAAATGTTTTCTGTGGTAACGTCATATAGTCATATGGCGTCAATCAGGCGGAACTGTCTGATGTTACTGTAAAATATTCAATTAAGTCTTACAATATTTTATAAAATAACTTTTCTTTTTTAACCCAGCAGGAGTCATATCCGAAGTTATCCAATCAGTTCAAACCTTTCCGGATTTTTTGGATTATGAATGATAACGTTTAGTATAATTTCTGTGTCTTGTTAGCTCACCTCAGCACAAATTACTAAATGTGAGCTATTCTGATCGGCTAATGTCTGTTGTCCGCTGTACGTCATGCATCGTCCGTTATGCGTCGACCATCGTGTGGCGTCAGCAATTTCTTTTAAATGTCTACACTTCCTACATCCCTGGGCCAGTCAGCTCGAAACTTGATAGTTATCATTGGGATGACTTGTAAATAAAAAAATGCTAAAATTGTTCCGATCAGAAATCCAAGCTGGCCGCCATGACCGCCATCTTGAAAATCTAATTTGCGCTCTTCTCAAGAACCTAAAGGCTAATTGATTTATGTTTGATAGGAAGTATCAGGGCAACCAGCAGATAAAACGTAGCTAAAATAGTTCCGATCAGAAATCCAAGATGGATGGCGTTTCTCCTCCTGTACCAAAAGACTAAATGCCTATAAACTCGTAAGGAAATATCGGGGCATCTTGCAGACTAAAAATAGCTAAAATCGTTTCGAAAGAATATCCAAGATGGAACTTATTTTACGGTTCCTCTCTTGAACCAAAAAACTAATTGACGCGGAACTTGGTAGTAAGTATCGGGACACTTAGTAGATCAAAAATAACTAAAATCGTTCTTGTCGTAAATCCAAGACGTCCGATATGACCGCCATTTTAAAAATACTTTTTGAAATACTTCTCCTTAACGGAAAGACCAACTGACTCTTAACTTGGTGGGAAGTATTGGTGCAACTGGTAGACCAAATATAGCTAAAATCGTTCCGATCAGAAATCCAAGATGGTCGCCATGGCTGCCATTATAAAAAATAAATTTTGCTCTTTCCTTCTGACCCAAAAGGCGAACTGACTCAAAATTAATTAGGAATTATCGAACTAACTTGGAGAAATAAAAAAAAACTGAAATCGTTATGATCGGAAAACCAAGATAGCATCCATTTTGCGCTTCTTCTCCTGAACCGAAACGCCAGATTACTCGAAATTTAGTAGGAAGTATCGGGGCAATTTCTTGAGAAAATATAGCTGAAATTACTACGATTGTAAATCGAAGATGGCCACTATAACCGTCATCTTAAAAAAAAAGTCTACTTTATGCGTTTTCTCCTTAACCGAAACTGACTCGAAACTTTAAGTATCGGGATAACTTGCAGATCGAAAATCGAGAATTGCCACTAAGTATTTTAAAAACGCTAAAATAGTTCTGGTTCATATGGCCACTGTTGGCCTCTTAAAAATCTAAATCTATTTCGAACTGAAAGTCCAGTTGACTGGAAACATCATTTGAAATATCAAGTGGTTTTTTGTTTTTTTTTTTTTTTTTTTTCAAATTTAAAGCCCTGGGTAAAAAAATGACCAAACCCATGGGGTCACTTGTGTGGTTGACAGGTTGTCTAAAACTTAAACCTTTAACCAGTGGGTTGGGGCTTGACGATATGTCTTTGACTTGGCCCGCCGTGGTTCAACTATTGGTTTTCATTTACTCTGGTATACAGTAGAGTACTCGTCTTTGTTTATTATAGTATTAATTTGATTTTTATGTTTTTGCTGATGCATTGACTGAGTTCGGAGCCTTTATGCGAACCGAATTTTTATGTATTTCTGTATTAAGAGTAGCATCGTGCCCAGGGTGAAGTTAGCTAGCTGTCAAAGTGCTTTAAACCTCCCCCTCCCCCCTCCGCCCTCCCCGGTGGTTTACTCTACTGATCGTTCTAAGGCGGTGGTCCCTGTGTTAGTCTTACTCTTTGTTACTTTGTTGTTTATTCTACGAGGCGATTTGTTTTATGTCTTACCTTGTGTCATTTTGTTCTTGTGTTTTTCAGTCCTTTTAGCATTGCGATTACCTCGCTTGGGGAAGAGAGAGCTAATCTTAGTGCTTTCCGTACGTTTGCTCGATTTGTGCTTGTTTGGCTTTGTCGGTTTCCTCTTCCTCTTGGTGTCTGGGAAGGGCTGCGGTTTGTGATTGTGGCACTCCCTGGACTTTTCTCTTACCCTTTATTACTTTTTTGAAAGTTGTTCTCGAAAAGCCATCGTCAGAAGCTTTATAAAATGTTACATCTTCAAAGATTTTCATAATTTTTCGTTCAAATTATTCTTTGTTATTCCCATACCACATTATCATTTTGTAAATCTTTAATGTACTTACGTTCTTTAAGAGCTATATTACACAGGGTTAAGTGCAGAGTTTCGGCCTTTTAAGGGTTCAAACGAACTTTTGTGTCTTACTTGAGAGTCATCATCTTGAGAATAAATGCCATCTTTTCTTTGATACGTTTTTGTTCCGCATTATTTCGTCTGTCTACATCTTTGTTAGAATATCCGTTGTTTGAACTGCGCATCTTTCGAGAGAAAAAGAAATCCAAAGTTTCCTTGTCAATTCTTTCCCATGTTTGTTAATTTTGTTGTTCTCCCAGTTGATCCCAACTCAGTTTCTGCTAAAGTTGCAATTCTTCTTTGTTTGTGCGTCTTCGGTTTTATATGCGGCGTTTGTGTTGTTGTTTCTCATCTCTCCTTCTTTTGGTGCCTCGCGAGGGCTATGCTTCGTGATTGTCGTATTTACTGCTTATCATCACTTATATGTTACGAACTCGGTATGCTTGGCGTGCTTGGATAATCTGCATTTATAATCGTGCATATAAACAGATGTTCTTCTGCGTACAAAATCAGAATATTTTAAAATTTAAAGATTTAAAATAATTCAGAATTGCTTAAAAGAACCAATAAGCTCATTAATGAACATTAATGATATTCAGATATGCAAACAATTATACCCGATAATGTAATAAGATTCAGATATGCAAAAATTTCAACCCGATAACTTAAGCAAAATCTTCGAAGATATAAAAAGAGTTTTTGATTTTCTTTCTCTTATATGTTCTTTGCTTCCAAGACCAACCTTTATTGACTTTATTTAACTATTACGTTGTAACTGGAGTCAAACGCCGTTAAAAGTCACCCCGTACTTCATCTGTGTGCTGTTTTTATATTTATTTTCCTTTGGATCATTAAATATTTTCTGGTATTTTGCAAAATCAAGTTCCGCTTAAACCGGTGCTAAGGGGTTGTAGACAACCCTCAAATCTATATTCCTGTAATTTGAGGACTTTCCATAAGCCGGGCCCTGAATTTTGCTCAATAATGTGCTTTGTTTCTAAGAGCAACCTTTATAGACTTCACCACAGGTGTAAAAAGTGTCCATTTTCTTAATTATAGTTTCTTTTTATTTTCCTTGGGATGATAAAGACCGTTCTGGCATCTTAGAAAATCGAGCTTGGCTTGTCGGCACTACATTTGTTGTGTGTTTGTGTGTGGAGCGGGGGGGGGGGACAAGGGATGAGGGTTTTGTAATCAGCAAACTACATGGCTGTTATATGAAAACTCTAGATTAAATCTGAGACTCTTAGTTTTATTCATTTTTGTGTTCCTTTTGGCAGCAGATACAGGCCATTTCGGTTTAGTGTATATACATTAAAAGTTAAACTAAAGTGATTCGTTATATTTTCCATCAGGTGGCAGACCTATTCGACCCAACTACATTTCAGGCATAAGAATTCTAAGCACAATGTTCGATAAAAATATCAGAAGGAGAATAATCTAAAGATAGCAACACAAACGTGTTCATGCGCAAAAAGCACAGATTCAGAATCGTCCCAAGTAAGAGATGGTGTCCAACAATTCTCTTAGTGGACAGCGAAGGCCTCAATTAGACAGCGTTGTTGTTCTGGAGTTTCATTTTCCGCATATGCCCGAAGACAGGTTGCCGCATGGCATGGCCATCTATAATAGCATTTAAGTTCGTTTGTATGGGTTTTATCCATGTTTAACCGGCAAATTATTTACAAACAAATAAATCATTCCTGATAATTCCAAATTTTTCATCAAAATGTTACACTTATACAAAACATCAATCTTTTGAGACTTTAGAAAAAAGTAATCCGACAATTACCTGAATTCTTAAATGAATTACTTTCAAGGTGGGCAAAGAGGACTACTTCAGAAGAGGAGAATATTCCAATAAGCTACATTTAAGGGACCACTTTCAAAGCAGACAAAGAAGACCACGTCAGAGGAGAGGAATTATCTCGTGGCTACTCTTAAGGTAGTACTTCCAAACTAGGCCAAAGAAGACCGCTTCAGAAGAGGGGAATTACCGAATTTGCTGCTCTTAAGGGATTACACAAAGCTTCATCATTAAAGCTGTTTTGGTCTTGAAGAAGAAACATTTTAAAAAAAATACTTTAAATTGGCATGCGGCCATCCTGGCCGTGGTCATGTTAATACATTTAAACTTGACCAAGTTATTTAAAATGTTAGGACAAATGGACAACGGACGGAATCTGATTACTAAAGGTCCCATACTGAGCCGTAGATAGATGGCGGATGCCTATGCAAATCAAAACAAGGACTTGTGGATTTATGGGGTTCAGATGAACCCATCCCTAGCATATTTGACTGAACAGTTCATTTTTTATGGGACGGATTGGATAAATTTGACAAATTTTGATGTCAGTATTCTCACGCCTATCTCTTGATTCTATACTGCTAAAATTTCAAAATAAATATAAGTGAAAATATCAAGGAAATGACACAATCACCAAACAAGCAGAGATGAGGAACAATGATATTAATATAAGCGTCACATATGAAACTTGCGACGCATAAAGAAATAAGAACTGCTACAGTGAAACCGCTTTAGAACATAAGTAGAAAATAAGTAATATGGACTAACCAGTTTTACTTGCTCAAAACGGCACCCCTATTGCTGATGCAGCACCAAATTACAAAACTATCCTCGGTCCGCAGAGGGGTCCTCTGCCTTATCTATAATAAATCACAGGGAAACACGTATGGCCGCAGACAATGTGTTGAAACTAAGCAAACGGCTAATTGAGGAGTTGAAGTCCGAATACAAGCAAACCACACACAGGACCATAAATGACATTTGAACGTGTCTAAAACTGCTGGTTGAGTGGTGTTCGATTTAGATCTGTATTGTTTGCTAAAGTCTTTCTGCCCGAAATCTAAGAGAAAGTACGGTAATGTGATTAATTGAACATCGTTTCCATAGAAATCTTGATCTCCCTATTAAATAATTCTAGATCCACCCCTGACGGACGAAAAGCTACTAATGATATTGTAAGAACGAATGAAGAAAGGAAGGAAGGAAGGAAAATGCATTAAAAACAACAAACCAACAGAATGATCAATTAAAAGACAGAACGCAATGCAAATAAGTAGTCTGTATGGCAAACGTACAGAATGAAAACACAGATTAACCGCGCATCCTCGCAGTATTATTAGATTATTACCGCTTATTGGTTCATTGTTTGCTAAACACTGTCGAAGCAAATCTTATGGCTCTCATCCGATTGCTCGGATTATCCAAACTTTCTGAATATTCGTTTTTTCTAAAATGCCCTCGAATACCCATTTAATTATGCGGCTCATTTCTGTTCGTTACAGATCACTGATACTATTATAATTTACATATACGTACCACAATTGCCACTGCTTTTGCTGCTTTTACTATCACTGCTGTCACTGCTACCGCTCGTGTCGCTTTTACTGCCACTATAACTTGCATACTTTTTGTAACCGCCACCGACAGCAAGATGTATAGCAAACAGAGATAACAAAAGGAAAAGTACCACTATTTTATTCATTTCGTCTTTTTGGTCGAAGGTTAGCTGCGAAAACAAATTAAAGCGATTATAAGTTTCATATACTTAAGATTTATTAAGGAGGAGTATATGCTGATAATTCTGTTATAGTACTTCTTTCTTCTTCATAAAAAAGAAAGGATTAACAGACGGGCGGAATGTCGAAAAAAAACTGACGGATATTAAAATTCTGCACTACTCGTATAAACTAACATTGTCATCCTTATACTTATAAAATGGGCTCTTCAATCGTCAAATCCAGTCACATCCATTGTTGCAAATAGGGGTTTCAGTCAAAATTAATAACAGAATGACAAAGAATCCATATCCAGGTATCGTTACGAACTGTCTCATCTAGACATTCACTGTCTGCAAAAGTGTATGTATTAGTCTGCAGGTATGAAAGGATTAATAACCTTAAAATTTTGATGCTTCCTGTCTTTGATGCATGTATTAAGCAAGGAAAGTGCACTGTAAGTACATTGTGCAATTGTTTGTTAACTTTCATAGTAAAGGGTTGGGACATTGCGAAGTAAATGGCATTCTGTTATGAATTATTCATAGGAAACTGGATCTTTAGGTTATATCTAACTAACGAAATGAGTTTTCTTGTCTTATACCACAGACAACAACTTCCTACTTTAATTACTCATCAAGTCAAACAATATAAAACAGGGTGACAATTTGTTACCCTATGCATTAATAACCACTACTTGGGTACTATAACAAAAATTGCCTGTAGTCACACCTTCTGCAATGTCTTAAATAAAATTTATGTTGTTGATATATATAGAATTTTAGAGAGTAACATATTCTTGGAAAGTGCATATGACAAATTGTAACGTATGTAATATTTCCAGAATATATATCAAGAAATGAAAATATAAGTAAAGATGGCCAGGAAATGCCACAATCAAGAAGTACAGCCTTCCAGAGGCACCCAAATAAGGAGACATGAGCAATAAATAGTGACAAAATAAACGTCATATATGAAACCAACGACGCCGAACAAAGTAGAGCTGCTGCTACAGAGATTGAAATCTGGGGTGTCTCTAGCTATAGAGCAGCAGAACACATGTAACTGTTGATTGTTTTTGGAAGCTGTTTGCTCCATAAAATAAAAGTATGGTGATTATGATTAATAATAAGAATGGCAATAACATTTATGTCTGTGAAGAATACATTCTGCAAACATGGTTTTATTTTTTTTTTCTCTTTCACCAAGAGCATAGAGTCATAAAATAAGCGCAGGTGGCTTAATTGATGTCCGAACTTGCTGCCTAAGGGACCAAACCGAGTGTGTGACTAAGTATACGAGCCTTTAGAACCCTTCAGGAAGAAAGATTCCGTTGCTGTCAAGAGAAATTGACATATCTTGTGGACTTGGAAACCCATTTGTACTAAGTCATTAGTGATCAGTTTTCTGTTAAGTACATTACCCATGTAATGTTTTAAAATAAACGCTGAAATACAATATAATTATCATGTCAGTCTGTGATATATAACAGTAAATTTGCGCACAGTAACATATAAAACAAACAAAACATTTAAATACTGGCTGTAGACATGTTTAGTATTAGACTATTTTTTTATATTTTTCTGGTTTCTTTCAAGTAATTTAAAGACACACCACAGACACTGAAACTATATATCATCATTTCTATTGTTAATACAGAAACCAATATATAAAGAAGAAATATTAGTCCTGTTCATCTGCTATTGGATGCTGTATGTTAAGATTACGGTTTGAGTTTAGTTTGTAGAACAGTTCATACGCAAAATACTCATAGAATAAAATGGCACAGAAAAAGGTTTGATGTAAATCTAATGGTACAGTATCCACCAAAATTTATGATAAACGGGACGATTTTGATTTTGATATAGTCAATTTCCTTTTCTGGATGGCGATGTCCCCCGGCGTACCTCATATGGGGTATACATATCTCAACTTATAAGATTCGCCAGAGCTCCTTCAAATCTTAATGACTTTAACTACCGTAATAAAGCCCTTACTGCCAAACTTCTTAGGCAGGGCTATCGTTATTTTAAACTTCGTAAGGCGTTTTCGAAATTTTATCGCAGACACAGTGCCTTGTTAGAAAAATATAGCGTCAGTCTCAAAACACTTCTGCAACAAGGTATATCGGAACCCGAATTTTACGGTGACTCAGTGTACAGATTTAGAAAAATTGTAGGTAAATCTAACTTTTCGGAGTAATTCAGAAAACTTATTAACCGTTATAAAAGAATTGGCTATAAGCCTGGATATTATGCGGCAGACTGCATGCCTAGTTGTCAACCCAATCATTGTTGATGGCTATGCTTCACTCTATAATTGCACGACGGCGGTTCGGGCCTCAGACTCAATGACGGCCTCTTCGTAAAACTTTAACCAGTGGGTTGGGGCATGACGATATGTCTTTGTCTTGGCCCGCCGTGGTTCAACTATTGGTTTTCATTTACTCTGGCATACAGTAGAATTAGCCATGAGTACTCGTCTTTGTTTATTATAGTGATTAATTTGATTTTTACGTTTTCGCGTTGATGCATTGACTGAGTTGGGAGCCTTTATGCGAACCGAATTTTTATGTATTTATGTATTAAGAGTAGCATCGGGACCCAGGGTGAAGTTAGCTAGCTGTAAAAGTGCTTTAAACCCCCCGGTAGTTTTTTCCTACTGACCGTTCTAAGGCGGTGGTCCTGGTGTTGTTCTTATTCGTTGTAGCTCTTTTTGTTTGTTTGTTTTTCTGTATGTGTTGTGATGCTAGCATTGTGGTCACCGTCTTCAATAGCTGCCCACTTTGCTTTCTGTTTTACCAGTTGTTTTGTAATGCTAGCATTTTGGTCACCATCAACAGCTGCCCATTTTGCTTTCTGTTTTAATTGTTGTGATTATAAGTAGTATCGGGACCCAGGGTGAAGTTGGCTAGCTGTAAAAGTGCTTTAACCCCCGGTGGTTTGCTCTACCGACCGTTCTAAGACGGTGGTCCCGGTGTTAGTCTTACTCCTTGTTGCTTTGTGGCTTATTCTACGAGGCGATTTGTTGTATTTCCGTGTGTCATTTTGTTCTTGTGTTTTTCAGTCCTTTTAGTATTGCGATTACCTCGCTTGGGGAGAGAGAGCTAATCTTAGTGCTTTTCGTACGTTTGTTCGGTTTGTGCTTGTTTAGATTTGTCGGTTTCCTCTTCCTCTTGGGGTCTGGGAAGAGCTGCGGTTTGTGATTGTGGCACTCCCTGGACTTTTCTCTTACTTTTTTTTACCCTTGACCCTGCACCTGCATAAAAGGCCAGTCTAAGACAATCGCAATTTGTAAACTTTGTTTCATATGCTGTACAAGGAACAGAAGTGTTAATTGGTGAATCCAAAGGACAAAAAAAAAAAATAAAAACTTTTCAACAGTATGAGATAATCAGGTGATAGCATAGTTTATCATATAAAACCTAATAAAAACTTGTCAGTAATGATGAAAGTAAAATTCATGGCTTAGATAATAGGCAAGCTCACGTAGCATATAAGGAAGGACATTTATCATTCAGATTGTTTGCAAGAGGTTTAATCATCAAAAGATGAGCCAGCAAAGAAAACAAAAGAATATATTAGAACACAAAAGGAAGTGTATTCTGTGACTGCATCAAGAAAAAAGGTGACGCAGGTCTGTTACCTGCAGCGTCCCAGGCGTACAAGCAACTACAAGCAATGCGACTACTACGTTAAATGATTATAACCGTCAATAAAAATACTTCAGCATATATATATATATATATATATATATATATATATATATATATATATATATATATATATATATATATATATATGTGTGTGTGTGTGTGTGTGTGTGTGTGTGTGTGTGTGTGTGTGTGTGTGTGTGTGTGTGTGAAGTACGTAACCAAATGATAATCTTAAGCTTCAACTGCAGATGTCTGTATAAATGCGTGATTCTGTAAAGCATTTTAAAGCATAAATAGAAGTGCAAGCCATCAAGTAGTTATTTAAAAATTCAAACAAAATGTTCCGTTCTTTCTTTGATTTGATGAAGTACGCATTATAGTTTATACAATTCAATAAACGGTTATTAGATTTAACAGTATGTTACAGAAGCTTGATTCTAACAAAAAGCAACTCTTCTACCAATCGAAAAAAAACGGCAAATAAAGTTGTTGTTTTTTTTCTTTTGAAAATATTAAGATTTACACAATGTTCTCATTGCTGTTTTTTTTTTTCCAAATAAAGCACCTTTAAGTGTAATATTGACTTTCTATGTTATGGTGATGGTAGAAATTCCAACATAAACAACACTATTCTACAACCAAATATACCAGACTTAATTTATAGATTTGTCTATATAGAGCTTATGCATAAAAAATGATGTTTTTCAGATTTATTATACTTTTTACAAAAAGAATAATAATACGGTATTTAAGAGTTGATTTGTTAGCATTACTTTTTTATACACTTAAATGTATACGGTTAATAGATTTAACGGTATTCAACTCAATTTTTTTAGATAAAAAAAAAATTCTTATTGCAATTTTAAGCGAGCAAATAAATACTATTTTACAAGTATTAGCATTAAGACCGAATTCTTCCTGGTGAATTTTCCATAGTGAAGCATTTTGAATGTACTTTGACTTTCTATGTTATGATGGAAAATGTAACGTTAACAACACTGTTCGACAGCCAAATATACCGAAAAATACTTGAAGGTTGTCTCTGTTTATGTAATGCTAATATGCGAAAAAAAATACTTTTTTTTTTACATTTAATATGATTTTGACAAAAGGACAATAATTTTGTAATTCAGCATTAGTTGTTCAGTATTACGCTTCTTACAATTCCATACAGTTACTTGGTTTAATGGTGTGTTACTAAAATTGGTTTTGTATAAAAAGAATTAACTGCAATTTTAAATGGGCAAATAAATGCTGTTAAGGAAAATATTTAGATATATACCAGATTCTATGATATCAGTTAATCAATTAAAAAAAAATAAAATAAAATAAAACATCTTTGAATGTAACATTTATTTTCTATGTTATCATGGAAACTGTAAAGTAATTAACTCAGCTCAACAGCCAGATATACCGAAAAATATTTAAGGTGTCTGTATAATACTAATACGTGAAAACAAAATAGATTTTTCATGTACTATGGCTATTATAATATTGGATTTCGGTTTTGATTTTTCAGCAGTACTACGGCAACGAACTTTACAGTCGTACAATTAAAGAGGTTATCAAACTGGGTTAATACCATGCATGCAGTTTATCGCATGTTGCGACTTGTCAATTCGTAGCGAGTGACGATCGTTTTGAAATGTTCCGAAAAAAAGAAAAAGTTTTGCCAACATTCGATCTGAATTCATAGACTTGGTACAATAAAATTCTAGTTCCGATACACTTTGTTTGCAGAAGTGCTTTTTTTAAAATCGATTTTATATTTGGACATTTATTTAGAACGACGTCTATTAAACTTAGAAAATGTTTTCATTGCTTATCATACCGGTACCCCTGCCTCAGATGCCTAAGAATGTTAGCAGTTGAAATTTTATTTCCATTGTTGAAGAAACTGACTTCACAAAATTCTCTAACAAAACGTATTAACAAAGAAAACCATATAACATAATTTGTAGCACGAGTGACATCGTTGTGAAAGAGTCCAAATATAGCAGTTTTTAAATAGCTCTTTTTAATGCTTGTGTTAGTTCAAGCATCTGTTTTAGTAAAACAAATATGTCTTTTTGTGTTTAATAACAGAATCTTTCCTCATTTTCCATATTATATGATGAAAAAGCCACACCTTACATAAATTGTAGCTCCTGATAAAATATGATTGTAAAGATAAAACGTTCTCTTAATTATTTCCAAAAGAATATGTTAATCAATACCACAACATGTTCTGTAGAGAAATGAGAGATAATAAAAAGAATTTTGGGTTTAAATGGCCTATCTACTATAAATTCAATATAGATGTGCTAAAGCTAGCTTTACGGGAATCCATCATTCGTCCTCAGCTTCCAAAATGGAAAAAAAAAGGATATATTTGTCGGTCCGTATAGAGGCCTTCTAACTTATCCATGAATCATTACGGACAACAGATGAATCACGGATAAAGCTCTCAATAAAGCAAAGATAAGGACAGAATTATTGTGTTGAAACTTTTGGAGATCCTTGGGTTCAGGAATTAAACTCTGAATTAAGAAACTTCAAATTGTGGGATCAGAACTGTTATTCTAATGATTTATTTTAGAAATTCTAAAATATATGACAATAAGACTCGTAAGGTACTGTTTACTTTTTTTTTTTTTTCTGTTTCGCACATCGTCTTACTTTTTAATAAATATTGTAAATATTTTTAAAGCTTATTCTTTTTCACTTTCATTCCTCTCTCGTTACACTTGGCTTGTGACAGAAATTGTGCGATTAAACCAGCAAAAAGCAATAGTGTCATTTAACCATCTTGCTTTCACAGCTGCATCTTCATACGAGCTGTTAACTTTGGCCGAAAAGTCAGATTTGTTGAACTACCGTCAATGATTGAGCAGGATTAAAAAAATGTTTTGGTTCAATGTTTGGTTGATAAGGAAATGCCTGTTGTTTTCTTCTTTATCTCTTGGTCTCGTTACACAGACATGTTTACAAATGCAAGAGCTTGAGAGTCATCGTTAAACTTAAAAAAAAATAAGATTTGAGCAAAACAAATAACATAGAAATGGAGCAAAGAATTCAGAAAACAAAATAGAAAAGAAAGACAGGGAAGGAAAGAGACATCTTGATTTAAAAGAACAATTCATTCGGCATGCACAACAAGACAGTACAACCGTTGCGCTTTAGACTAAGGCGTTTATTTTGATGTTACTAAACTCATCAGATCAGTGCCTCTGTTTCAGGAAAAAAAAGAAGTTGACAAGTATTCTCTTCATTGTGAACTAGAGAAAGTGCCCAGAGGGTCACGAATACCCCCGGCCGGCGCCATTTCTTAATTATAAAATATTTTAACGTTAATGACAATGATATAAGGCAAGATATAGTTTACAATGTCAGTCTCTGAGTGACACTGATCTATCATCCCAAGTACAACTTTCCTGGAGTAAATAGTCTTCAAGACATGAAGCAAATTTGCTGGGCCGTAAAATATAGTGTTGTGATTAATGTCTTAGATTGGGGAATAAAACACAGAATAATACAATCTTCTGAAAACTGTCTCTCTTTATTTTATATTTCGCGCACACATCTACCCAGAACGCAATGCGACAGTAAGGGAGCTAATTCTACTTTCATTTCCCCAAAGCATGGGAAGATAACCAGAGGAGTCAATGACAACTACAACTGTACTTGTTGTCTCCCTTATACTATTATCAAAGCTCTGCTCGTTTTTCACCCATATATACAACATCCCCCCGTGAAAATGAAAATTGATCTTTCAATTTTAACCACGAGCAGAGGTTTTTGGAAAGACAGCAAGAACAAAAATTATGGATATGAAATGCAGTTGTAGATATCGAAACCCAACTGAAATCCGTTAACTTGATATTAAATGTTCAGACCTCTATGTTTAAAATTGGAAGCAAATATGAACTTGAACATGTGTATGTTAAGACTGAATGACAAGAGTTTAAGATATATAGAATCACACTCACAATTATACATGTCAGAGCTGGCCAGGCAAAGACAACAAATGCACACACTTTCTCACAGTGTCAAACTCTTATCAAAACAGTGAACATGTATCTGAACCTCATATTGAACTAAGACTAAATGAGAATAACTGAAATAAACTTATAATTACCTCCCTTATACTGACAAAGCAATCTAAAATCAAATCAATGTTCACATCAAAAGCAAGTACAGTATTTTGGCAATCATAAAAGCATATTAGGTATATGACATTAATAACCCATTCCAAATCATTGACCAGCCTATATTTTCCCAGACAGTGTAGAGCCATAGATTAATAGCAAATAATATGTGCTTTGAAAGGCATAGACGTCATGTTGGAATGTTTTATTTATAGTCAGTACCATCATTAGAAAGTGTCTCTTTACTCAATGTGCCAAATATCAAGCTATTTTGGTGACACAAAGATTATTCTTTCAGCTAAAATTCACCATAAATATTGCCTTCTCCTGAGGCTTATAACTGAAACACTGTCGTAGGCTCAGAATACCATATGAACTTCAAAACCTTGTTCAATAACAGCAACATACAACTTCACTATGAATTGACCAATATTTGTCAACATGACTCAATCAAAACATGTATGGCATCAATCATGAACAATATAATCAAACATATTCATGTATTGTACAATCACAAGAAAAGACAATGTATCAGCTTTACTTATTCAAAGCAAAATGTAAAAATGTGCTTGATTATCATTCACTATTCTGAATAAACTTTACAGTATAATGGAAAATTTATGCAGAATTCACGAAGTCAATATAAATGAAAAGCTCAAACATCAGAAACACATTTTTTAAAACAAAATGTATCAATGCAAAAATTATTCAACAGCTTAATCAAAAACTGAGCATTGTGATGTGATAAGAAAATTTGACAATTAAGCTTAAATGTCAGTGACTTTAGTTCTGAACTATAATTGCAAACATGAAAGTACATTGTACATGTCTAACTTTCAGTGCAGAAAACTTGAACTAATTTCCATGAAAGCTATAAGAGAAGAGAAAGAAAAAAAATATGCAAAATTTTGCAACATATTTACATGTAAATATTTTAGCTTTGACACAAATTCAAATGCTATCTCCAAAAATGCTTTTAATGCATTTTCAGACCAATTTCAGAGACAAAAAAAAATCGCATGTCGCAATAGTATCTGAATCTCTGTTCAACCACTGAAAGGAAAAATTGCAAAATACTAAACAAGTACAGGTGCACATATTTGAATCAAGCCGCAAACACATAAATTATGATTGCAGGCGAATTCGCAAAAGTGTCTATTGACAATTCTATATGCATAAAACATGTAGTGAAAACAAACATAAATGTATGCGTATTGTGATCAAAACATGTGAACATGTATATATATAAAAAGTATATGAAATACTGTAAATTCACAGGGAAGGCGGTGGCCTTCTGGTAGCCTTAGTTTTCGCCTTCTTATCAAGACTGGACGCTAAAATCCAAGCAGTACTTTGTGCTGGCTCGCCTACAATCTGAACCAAATACTGAAGACCATATATTGAATGCCTTTGGGCCAAAACACGTTTCACTTTTCGTATAATCTCATTTTGATCAGTCGCTTCTGCTTGTATTGCGAAAGGATCAACATGATCCGAATCTCTGTACCTTAATGGTTTGCGAATTGTTCGCCTTGATTGCCGAGTAACAGGTTTAGGCTGATTATGATCTGGTGTAGACTCTGACGATGATTTGTGTGTACTGTCTAGATCAGTGTCGGTCAAAGTCTGTGCACTGTCATTAGCATCAGGCAACATAACATTATCTCTGTCTGTCTGAACTTCATTTCTGTCCGTCTCAACTATAGTCTGAATGTCAGTCTGAGTTGACTGAGATGAAAATATCTTGGTCGGGATTTTTGTCAATACTTTGTGGTAATTTGTGGGACTGGGGTGCCTTACATATGCAAGTTTGACTCTATTTATATGTATTGGCTGAGGAAGGACTTTGTCATTGGATGGGTCCCGTAACTGAACTAAATGTGGACTCAAAACCAAATCAACAACATAAGGTCCATTGAAGTTGTTTCTTAGTTTCCTAGCAGAACCACACGATTCATCTCCCTCTTAGCATTTGCATGAGAGATCATACTGTCCTTGTATTTGACCAAATGGTCATATATATTGTCACGAATCAAGGTCAGTAACTCTTGTTTAGACTCAATATAGGGGACAATATCCTTGGGAAGCGTCTGGAAATATTGCCTGGTAGGAACAGCTAATGGAAATTTGGGTCTCTGAGCAAATATCACCTCAAAAGGGGAATAACCTAGACCAGCATTTACGGAGTTGTTCATTGCAAAGACAACACTATGGAGATATACGTCCCAATTATTGCAGTTTGCATTCATGTACGGTGTAAGTCTAGCTGCTAAAGTTGCATGAGTGCGCTCTACCGCACCAAGACAATGATGAACAAAACTGGGAGAAAACTGCTGTGGAATTTGCAGCAATTTGCATAACTCTGAAGTGACACGGGCAGTGAATTTGGTGCCTCTGTCTGACAAGAGACAATCACAACAACCAAATGTAGTAAAAAGCTCAAAGAGGGCTTCAGATACAGTAATAGCATCTTTGTTGCGAATAGGTACTGCATACAGATACTTGGAAAACATACAAAGGGCTGTAAAAATGTATGTATTAGCTCTAGATGTGCAGGGTAAAGGGCCATAAAGGTCTATCTGCCAAACAGAAAAAGGAGCCACTGGGGTGGGGTATGCAACTATGGCATTCTGAGTATGCACCTTTGTGATTTTCCTAGCCTGATAAGCATGACAAGACTGTACGTATTTGGAAACAATGGTTGCCAAGCGTGAAAAATAGAAATGATCCTTTATCCTGTCAATAGTATCTTGAATTCCACCATGTGCTGCTAAAGTAGAGTCATGAAACAAGTGTAGAACAGGTTGAATACATGTCTCTGGCAAAACTAATTGATACTGAGACAAGGCCTTAGTCCTTTTTGCCTTAGCAACACGAGAATGAAACAAGATCCCGTCAACTAAAACAAAGTCTGACTGCTGAAGGAGAAAATACCTGGACAGCTTCTGCGACTTAGGTAGAATACCTGTTGTTAAAAAGAGAATGATTGGTTTCTATTCATGATCACGATTCTGTTGTTGTCTAATGTTGTCTGTGGTCAAATCTAGCAATGTCAAAGCTGGTAAACGGTCAATTTCTGTCGCCGTCAGCTTGTTGTCAGAATTGTCATATATTTCTCCTGTCGAGTCCTGTTGTAGCGATGTATTGTCCGGTAAGTCATCAAAAGATGAATTGGAAATGGCAGGCCGTTCTGAATCAGACAAACTATGTACCTGACTGCTATTATGAGGTGTTATCTGTGTAGCATAGCTTGGCTGTTCAGGGTCACTATGACTGCCACTGAGAAAAGTCTTGGATATTGAACTGGCATCGTTCAACCGAAATATTTCACTTTCTGAGTGGGACTGTGAACTTTTGCGCGGTAATCCAACTAATAAATCAGTAGACTGCTGATTGTCACTACATGTAAGTGAATCATCGGGTTGATGGTCAGCATGCGAGTTATCGGGCTGTTGATAAGCCTGTAAGTCTCCCAACTGTGGGTTAGCCTGTAGGTCAACTGGCAGTTTGTCGGCCTGTGAGTCAACTGGCCATTGGTCAGTCGTTAAGTCACCCATCTGTAGGTCAGTCTTTAAGTCACCCATCTGTAGGTCAGTCTGTAAGTCACCCATCTGTAGGTCAGTCATCTGTCCATCACTTTGCAAGTCATCACACTGTCTGTCTAGTGTGGAAAACAACAATTTTGGCTCCTTAAATGCATTAATCGGGAGCTTGGTTGACTTAGCCTGAAGATAGGTGCTTTTACGATGACGGTTAGTGTATCTCTTACTGGGAATAATGATGTTATCCTCAGTGTCTGCATCGTAGACTTCATTATCTTGTACATGAGACATTGTTGTCATGTGGTTTACCTGTGGTATGGTATGAAGGATCTGCTTGTCTGCCGAGACTAGCTTAATGCTAGTAGGTTTTTCAGCAGTATACGGAAAGTGGGTATCATCCTCCTCAGGGCTAGACAATAAAATATCCTCAAAATGCGGGTAACGAGATAATGAATCTGGAACTGTCATCTGGGATGCTGGTTTGTACAGGATATCAAAATCAAATTGCTGTAAGATGGATAACCATCGGTCATATATGGCACCTTTTAACTGCTTTTGGAAAAGGGGCTTTAGGGCCTGATGATCACATTCTACAGTAAAATGATGACCACGGAGGTATGAGGCACAATCCAGTATACTAGTTACTACACCTAGCAGTTCCAATTTGGTTGGACCATATGAATATTGCCATTTGGACAAACCCTTTGAACCAAACCTTACTATCCTGGGTTTCTCATCCTCATGTATTTGGTACAGCATGTAGCCAATTCCCCTGCTACTTGTATCAACAGCAAGATGAAATTCTATGTCAAACCTTGGAAAGGCTAGAGCCTTTGAACTCAAAAGACTGTCCTTAAGAACTTGAAAACTGTTTTCACAGTCTGTACTCCAAATATACTGTGCTCCTTTTTTCAGCAATTTATGCAACGGACCTGTAAGAACACTGTAATTTGGAATATATTTGCGAAACCAATTGAACATGCCTAATGCCCGCTGTAATTCCTTTCTGTTTTTGGGCACAGGATAGTCTTTTAAAAGTTCAATTCTGTCACTTGGCGGAGAAATACCTGCCTTGCTAATTGAATGCCCTAAAAATACACATTCAGGAAATGCAAATTTGCACTTGGGTTTTGCCTTAAGCTTCAAACCAGCTGTTTGTAATCTAGACAATACTTCATGTAAATCTGAAATATGCTGTTCGAATGTCTCAGAAAAGATACATATATCATCTAGATAGCACAACACACATGTAAATGTTAGATTATGTAATATTTTATCCATAAGAAGTTGGAAGCTATTTGGACTTGTCTGTAACCCTTGAGGCAGTCTCAGAAACTTAAATGTGCCATAGCAAGTATTAAAAGCAGTATATCTCTGAGATGGGGATGAAATTTCCATCTGAAAAAATCCACTAGTTAAATCCAGGGATGTAATGAAATTTGGTGTCTTTGCTGCAAAGGACTCTGTCAAATCTTGCAAATCTGGAATCGTGTATCTAAAATCTTGAGTTTGAGAATTAAGATACCGAAAATCACAACAGAATCTGTATGAAGAAAGACTCTGTTCCTTTGTAATATTTGATGGATCTACTTTTGGTTTATTTCGCTTTGCAACAAGGACTATGGGACTTGTTATTGGCACATCTTCCGATTCCGAGACAGGGGCAATAATCCCTTGAGCAAGTTACTCATCTAGCTGATGTCGTAGTACCTGCTTTTTGTCTGAGGGGTAGCCTGTATGGGCGCTGATGCTTTGATTTAGCATCTGGTTTCAAGTGGATTTCATGTTTGACAATCGTGGTATGCCCTAAACCAGGATTGTCTTTAGTAATGAACAAATCTTTATGTTTATACAAACACTGATACAGCTGTGCTTTGTGCTCAGGAGATAAATCAGGGTTAATGTCAAAATTAGACTGAAATTCTGTTGAAGTGTCAGCAATACCCGAAATATCAGACTGTTTCTTCACATATGAACAAGACGATGGCACTAGATCGACAGAGTTGTCACAAAGCTAAAAAGTTGCTAATATAGTCCCTTTATGAACATAAACTGTCTCATTTCCAGGATTCAAAACCTTAACTGGAATACGGTAATCAGTATTGCACGTGACCACTGACTTAGCAACCATTAAGCCCTTATTAGACAACTTGGCATGGCCCAATACCACTCCTTGCATCCCAATAGACAATTTCTTTGATAAAGAACCCATAATAATACACTCAGAATTTGGCAAGACTGTAAATGTATTTGAACTTCTGATTTTCGTACTGCTCTTCACTTGAGAAAAGCATGTACTCTTTCTAAAATCAAGAACTATATTGTTTGCTCTTAAATACTCTGTACCCAAGATAACTGGATGGGAAGCTTCCTTGAGAATATGCACAGTCACATTGTTTGATTTAGATGAATTAATTTGGCTGATCTTGATCACAGCAGTGCCACAAACAGTTACTGTGCTATTATTGGCCAATATCAAGGAATCTGTGCTTTCCTGATATTGCAAAATGCATGACTGAGGAATAGAATCAAAGAAAGACTTTGAAAAAATGTTAATGGCACTACCACTATCAAGAAGAGCCGTCACAGAAAGATAACCAACTTGTATTTGTAAGTACATAAAACTGTGATGATCATGTACCACAGGTATGTCTTTATTTGATCCGGCATCTGAGGTATCTGACTGACAACTAGAGTTATTGCCCTTACATGCATTCACATTTAAGCCTGAGAGTTGGGCATTGGTCCCAGGCTCTTCTTGTTTAACTCACAGTCACGAGCTGAGTGACCTGAACTATTACACAGTTGACAAATAACATTACTGGAAGGCTTCAAAAAATTTTTACAATTTGGGGCTATGTGGCCCTTCTGGAAGCACAGCTGACATGTTTTATTTGGTTCGGGTGAACCCTGACCAATCCAGTTGCATCGCGTTTTGATATGGCCCTCACCGTTACATGAAAAACAAGTGCGGGGAGGTTTCCTTGAATAACTGGTACGTTGTCCCTGAGCCACAGCTGAAGCAGGTGTAAGGGCATTTACTGGTGGTGGTACATAGGGGGTAGCACTGGGGTTTAAAGTGACACTGGGGGTGGAGGTAGGCAGAATATTAGGGGGTTGAGTAACACTACTATGAATCCGATAACCATGAGCCTCTCCAATTTTAGCGGAATGTAGGGCTTCCCTGAAGTTATTTATGCGTCCCGCACGCACAAAGAATGCTAGTTGGCTGGGCAATCCATTGATAAATTTATTACTCATATCTCTGTCTGATTTTTTTTAAGCGTGTTCCCTTCTCCAGCACGATGGCGTGAAACTCCTCTATAGCCTGTCCTGTATTTAATGTTAGGTTATCAAAGGCGGCGGCCTCAGATATCAGCCTAGGATCATTCACATTGTTCCCATATTCAGTGTTAAAAGCCTCTTTAATATAACTCCAACTGTCTCTGGATGGCAGGGTATGGAACCAAGTAAGGGCTGGACCTTTCAAATGTAGGTGGAATGCTGCTATAACACGCTGTTCATTATCAATACCCGAAAGTGTAAGATATGACTCAAATTCCTGCAAGAACTTTGGGCCATCCTCATGCATATAGCCAGAGAATTTACGTATGATTTTGTCTGACAAGGGGGCCTGAGTTTGTACATAAATTGTCTGTAGTCCTGATGCTGCTGCAGGTTGTGTCGTAGCTGCTTGATATGTTGTTGGTTGGGGAGTACTGGCCGTTTGCACAAACTGATGTAACTGGTGATTCATCATCGTATGTGATGGGGTTTCCAAGCCAAACTGACTAAAAGAGTCATCCAAAACACCATTCAAAAATGGGTTAAGAGAATGATTCATAGTCCTGTAGTCCGCAGTGCAGAGGCAGAGACAGTAAATAACAAGAAAGAGTTCAGGCATATACATATGAATTGTTCTTGTGATGATAACTTTGGGGCTGTGAATTGTTCTTCAAACTATGGCAGCCACGAAAACTGATGACTTAAAACATCGTGGTTTCAATATTCAGTTCAGGAAAAAAAATGTCATCCACATAAAAAAAAACTACATCAGTTCTGCCAAAAGAAAAGCTTTGAATTCTCCACCATGTTGTGTTTAATGTCTTAGATTGGGGAATAAAACACAGAATAATACAATCTTCTGAAAATTGTCTCTCTTTATTTTATATTTCGCGCACACATCTACCCAGAACGCAATGCGAAGTAAGGGAGCTAATTCTACTTTCATTTCCCCGAAGCATGGGAAGATAACCAGAGGAGTCAATGACAACTACAACTGTACTTGTTGTCTCCCTTATACTATTATCAAAGCTCTGCTCGTTTTTCACCCATATATACAACAATAGGTTACTGACCTACATATACTTGAGAGGTTAATCTGATGGTCACACTGATACACTATACCAAGTATATGTTGTTATTCCATTAAATAATCTAAAAGATATTAAGCAAAATCACTAAACCATGAAATATAGGTCATACTGATTTATATTTACTTTGAAGTGAAAGTTTTGGTCACACTGTGTCACTATATGGAAATATGACATTTAGGTATCATATAGTGGGAGATATATTACAAAATCATAGGGCTATGAAATATAGGTCACATAATCCCAAAATATGATAGTAATACATCAAATTGTCTTCAAAATGTAACAAAATCACTGGACTATGAAATATAGGTCACAGTGACCTACATTTACTTTTAGGTCGCGTGTTGGATCAAACTAATTCATAATCCCAACGAATGATGTTCATACATCAATTAAAGCCCCGGTCCCACAGAGCTTGCGACCGCGGCGCAACTAAAAAAATGACAATCGCAGAGAGGTTGCAGAAGTCGCGGTGAAGTTTTATAATGGTCGCAACGAGGTCGCTGATAGGTCGCCGAACAAAATTAGTCGCAGTCAGTCTTTTGAACATGCACAAATGACTAGCCGCGACTGATTCTGATCGCAGACTGGTTGCAATGGTTGCAATGGTTTTCTGGAAGTCGCCGATCAGTCGCCGACCAGTCACCGATCGGTCACCGATCGATTTCATCAACACTTTGGCTCTGAAATCTGGCAACCTAGCAAAGACCTATCGGCGATCAGTCGCCGACTGTTCCGCAATTGCTCGTCGACTGTTCGGCGATTGATCGGTGACTAGTCGCTGACCGGTCGCCGATAGGTTTTAAGGAGGTTTCAAGCGTGCGCCAATAGATCGCTGAAAGTTTGCAGTGCCAATTGCAACGAAAATCTGTCTTCACGTCCTGGCATCATTTTATCACCAGCGTTCAAAGTGTTCGCATCATGGTGCGTAGAGGGAGCCAAAAAAAGATAGCGGCGCCAAAACAAAGAGCAGAAATGACTCCCGAAGTTTGGACGCCTGCTTCAGATGAGGAATCACAGCAGTCCAAGGAGGACTCTCAACAGTTAAAGAGACAAAGACCGGATGAAGTTGAGCCGGACATTTCAGATGCTGAAAGTGTAAGCTCAGAGGTGGCGGGTCCCAGCAGGAGCAAAAGATCTCAGGCAAAGAAAACAGGGGTAGAAGCTACACGTATTATTATCGACCCCGAGGTGGAAGATCATCTGGCAGAGTGGATACGGGCCAACCCTCTCTTCTACGCTAAGACCGATCGAGATTTCAAAGACACTTCTAAGAAAAACCGGCTGATGGAGGACAAGGCCAAGGAATTTGGCTTAACAGGTATAGTCATTTTTTTCCAGATTTCAAATAATAATATTTTGTCTACATTCTTGATCTAAGCATAAAAAGTGATTCTAGAGTTTTATCTGATCTACTGTTTCAATTATTTGATATACACAAGGAACCATGACTTTTTATAGTATGTGATGTTTTCTTTCTCATTTTTCAGTAAGATTTATGTTTCTTGTAGTCTTGTTTTACAGGGACACTGGTCCAGTTGTGGTTTCGAAACATGAGAACAGTGTTTACTAGGCAACGCCCGCAGTAAAAAGTCCGGCAGATCCGTAGCCAAACTGACAGCACGCCAGCAGTGGACTATGCAGAACTTCGCTTTCCTGAAGGGAAAGTTGACATCCAGCACACTAGGTCAGGTCAGCATCTTTAGCTTGATGTTCATGAAAACGGTTAATACAGTATGATCAAAACATGGTGTATTTTCCCCATTTCACAAATATAGTTCCCTGTTACACTCCCAGCAGACACAGGACGTCTTAATGACGTCAAATTGACGTCGATGCAACGTAATGACGCCGCATCGACGTCAGTGCGATTTCATTTCAGCGTCATGTGCCTGTCGGGACTGGTAGTTTAAATGATTGCAACAGTTAAAATGCATTGTAGTTTTCAAGCGAACAGGTGAAACTCAGTTATATGTTTTTTTTTACAGCAAAATAAAAAATCTCTTTCAGGTCTTGGCTCCAGATGAAGCGGGGACGACGACTCTTCGATCTCGCAGTCTACAATCTCCAGTGTCTCAAATGTGGTGGCCCAGTCCACTCAGCCATGTGCTCTTGCAGTGACCAGCAAAAAAAAAAGGAAGGAGAAGCCGAATACCCTTGAGGATCAACTGTCTACATTCGTGACGAACATTGCGCCAGCAGCAAGAGCACATTAGAGGTATGTATTATTAAACAAATGACATCGTTTAGTTATTAAACTTTCATTTTCACCCATTTTTTCATTAAATACATAGACATGGCGGCTGTAATATAATAGGCAGGTGATTCTTACTACCGGCGATCACCTGATCACACTCTGTGTATCAAATCATATCGGATTTGTAGATTTTGATAGGGTTTCTGAGTTTGTACTTTTGATTTTGGTACTTGACCACTCTACTTAAATGGTAACGTAAAGTTAGTACATTGTTTAGAGCCAGAGCAGACTCAGTAAACCAAGTCTGGTTTAGTATTTTTTTTCCGTTTGAGTTCTTTTCAAAGAATTTACCTTTTGATTCTAACAAAACATATTAAGTACATGTATTATGTAAAGGTTAACTTTAAATTTATGGAAAGTACGCAGTCTGTTTCAAGGTACTCAACCTTGGTATGCTTTGCAGGCAATCAATCAACAACAGAGCAGAGAGCAGAGCAGCCTCAATGTCCGTCAGCTATTCTGCAAGTACCTCTCTGCTGAGATCGACCTTCTGACAGATGAGCAGTTCTACTCCTTCCAGAGTGAAAACATGTTGATGCTCTCCCGATTCAGACAGTCCCGTCAGACTCCATCTTTCCAGCAGATGGTCCCCGTGCAGCCACCGAGACCACTCAGTGTTCCTCAAGCACCTTGGACTCAGCAGCAGTGGCAACATGTTCAGTCTCAGCCATTGATCCACCAGTATCCCCATCAGACAGTCGGGCCTTCCTCATCCTTCGCGGGCACTTCATCCTCCGAGTTACCATTAATGACTTTCTCATCTGGTTTAAACCCCTTCAGCGCTCCCGGAGGTATTAGGTTTGCATCTGCAGGCCAGCAGAGCAACACTAATAGGTCCGAGAGTATGACAGGGGAGTTGGTAACTGCGGTATCTAATGTTTTAGAAGATCCCTTGAATCAATTATGTTTTATCTAAACTTTAACATTTAATATGACTGACGGAAGTATAACTATATTGTATTTCAGCGTTGATTTAACAACATTTTCTAGTTGACAATATTTATATGAGATTTGGTACCAAGCTATTTACCGGCCTCGGTGGCGCAGTTGGATGCGCCGTCCGACTGGAGATCAGGAGGTCGCGGGTTCAACCCCGCCGAGGTCTGCAACATTCTTTCGTGGAGATTAATAATGAAAGATTTTCTACGGTCATTCTCTCCCTTCCGCTGATTCAAGAAGGGCAGTTGTCAGTTTCTGGGGAAAGAATGTGCACAAAAGAAGGTAAGAGAAAAGTCCAGGAAGTGCCACAATCACAAACCGCAGCCCTTCCCAGACCCCAAGAGGAAGAGGAAACCGACAAATCCAAACAAGCACAAATCGAACAAGCGTACGAAAAGCACAAATATTAGCTCTCTCTTCCCCAAGCGAGGTAATCGCAATACTAAAAGGACTGAAAAACACAAAAACAAAATGACACACGGAAAGACATACAACAAATCGCCTCGTAGAATAAACCACAAAGCAACAAAGAGTAAGACTAACACCGGGACCACCGTCTTAGAACGGTCAGTAGAGTAAACCACCGTGGGGTTTAAAGCACTTTTACAGCTAGCTAACTTCACCCTGGGTCCCGATGCTACTCTTAATACAGAAACACATAAAAATTCGGTTCGCATAAAGGCTCCCAACTCAGTCAATGCATCAAAGCGAAAACATAAAAATCAAATTAATCACTATAATAAACAAAGACGAGTACTCATGGCTAATTCTACTGTATGCCAGAGTAAATGAAAACCAGTTGTTGAACCACGGCGGGCCAAGCCAAAGACATATCGTCAAGCCCCAACCCACTGGTTAAAGTTTTACGAAGAGGCTGTCATTAAGTCTGAGACCCGAACCGCCGTCGTGCAATTAAGGAGTGAAGCATAGCAATCAACAATGATTGGGTTGACAACTAGGCATGCAGTCTGCCGCATAATATCCAGGCTATAGCCAATTCTTTTATAATACTGGTTAACCGCTTAGAGGACTAAGCCTGCCCAGTAAACGTGTGGTTAGGTAAACTCACCGCGCTCGACATGACCCTCAACACAAACAAACAAACCAAGCTATTTAGACAAATTGTGGGTATTCCGATGAGTACAAATTGCACGCCGCTTGTGATGTCTCTTTCTGAAGAAAAGCAATCTGAAGTTATTGAAGCTCTCAGCTCGACGTCTAGACATTTGGACGATTTATTATTAAATTAAATATTATTAAATATTGACAATAACAACTTCGATGGTTTGATCAGTCAAATTTATCCTTCAGTTAGATAAAGTAAATTCTTCTGAAACTAAACCCCTTTTATGGATTTGCATTTGCCTATTTTAAATAGGTTTATTTCATGCAGAACTTATAATAAACGCGATGATTTTGATTTTTAGATTGTAAATTTTCCTTACTTGGATGAAAATTTTCCCCTACGATGTTTCCTATATCGCAACTAATTCGGTTCGTTAGAGTGTTTTGTCGTGTTACAACACTCGAAATAAATTATTGATTGTTAGACGTCTAAATCTGGGTTATCGGTACCATAAACTCCTCAAAGCGTTTTCTTCATTTTAAAGACGCCATTTCGATTCAGTTGCAAAATTCAATGTTGGACAAATTTCTTTTGCAACAAGGCCTATCGAAACCTGAATTTTATGGTGACTTAGTAAATAAGTTCAGAAAATATATGCTTGGAATGAATTTAGTGCTCACTTTTGAAAAATCATTCTTCGATATATAAAGCTAGGGTAAACATAAATGTAATAGGACAGACTGCATGCAATGTAATAGGACAGACTGCATGCAAGGTAGTTAACCTAATAACGGTTAATAACTTCGCTTCCCTCTTTGGTTGCACGCCGGCGAGTCGGGTCTCAGACTCTATGACGACTCCGGCCTAAAGACTTTTAAGTGTCGGTTGGTGCCTGATGCTCTGGCTCTGGTCGAGCCCACCGGAGTCCTACTGTTGGTTTTCTTTTGCTTCAGCATTTCAGTTATTGTTTGCTGTTGAGTCATCATTATTGTTTCATCAATAGCTTATGTATACCGCGGCAGAACCAGCGGCGAGGGTTGTGACCACATAAAATCAACGCAAGCCCCTTCCCCGCCCCCCCCCCCCCCCCCCGTCCTCCCCCTCCCTCACCTCACGCACCCCGCAGTAAAATTTTCACTGACCTTTTCAAGGCAGTGTTTCTGCTGAGGGTTACTACTCTATCATTGTATGTCTTTGCATGTATGTTCTGATGGATTTTTAGCTCACCAGAGCCGAAGGCTCCATGGGAGCTTATAGGATAGTGATTGGTCCGTCCATTACGTGGAAACCAAAATGAAAAAAAAAAAAAAAAATTAAAAAATCATCTCCTTAAGAACCATATGCTCTATGAGGCTGAGACTTTTTTTTATGAAATTCGGCTCTTTAGTTTGATTGCTAAAGAAGCTTTAAGTTTCCATAGACTTAAAAAAATGACATTTACTGCCTAGCCTTTGTAGATATTTTGACAAAACTTCATAGAAATGTTACTTAAGCAATCCTCTATCAGCTATATGATTTTAGGTCTGCTGCTCGTTTTTATTGGTTGCCATGGAAATCAAAATGCAAAAAAAAAAAAAAGAAAAAAATCTTCAAAGATCATCTCCTCAGAAACCATATGCTCTATGAGGCTCAGACTCTATGGAAATATTCACCATATTACACTCTACAGGTTTTGTGTTCTTTATGAAATTCAGCTCTTTAGTTTGTTAGCTATGGCAACTTAGAGTTTCCTTAGACTTATAATGTGGAAAAAATGAAAAACGACATTTACTGCCAAGCCTTTCGATATTTTGACAAAACTTTCATAGAAATGTTTCTTAAGAATGTTCTATCTGCCATATAATTTTAGGCCTACTGCTCATTTTTATTGGTTGCGACAGAAACCAAAATTTAATCATCACTTGCAGGACTCCGTTAGAAGTTTCTCAGCAACTTTCACAAGCTCTGCATGTAGTTGGAATAAAAACAAACGGAATTTCATAACTCTTAATACATTTATTTCCATTCAGTGGCTGCAAATAATTCATACACATTAAGTAGAGAACCCCAGGAAGATGCACGATGACAAATTGCAGACCTCTTCTAGCAACAAGAATACGAGTATTAGAAATATGAAATCAAAAAATGTAGATACCAAGCAATGCAGCTAACTTCCTCGTCCACAAGTGAGGTCACCATACTGACACCAACAAACGTTGCTACTGAGCTACTGTAGATGGCAAGACAATCCGTGTCCTGTTAACAGACAACATGCAACTGATTCTGACAAAGGCAAAGTCTGCCCGGGAAAATATCTTGACTATTAATATCAGAATCACTTTAGAATGGCCAGCAATGAAAAACTACGAGGCATAGCAACAGTCGTCGTGAGAGAAAATGCAACGGCGGGTGACGATTTGTTGCTTTTTTATATGGTTTTATGGTCCCCGAGATGATAATGGTCATATGTTGTACGGCCATAGAAGGTACAATTCATTGAAATGCGTATGAGTTATTAAGTGTCATTTCAAATTTATATTGATTTTCTGTTTTTTGTCAAATTGAAAAAAAAATAAATAAATTCACGGACATACAACAACTTTGCAAAATCACAAAGAATTAAAGTTTTAATAACTTCAAATTACATAGAAACATAGAAACATATTATTTATGCAATTTCTCGATCGCAAATAATTCAGAAAAAAAAAGTTATTTACAGACGTCAGGAAACATCGATTTTGATATATTTCCGCTATTGACAGATGTCTGCGTAACTTACTTCGCTACAGACAGACGTTTCGATAACGATAGCGATACTCTTTAATGAAAAGAAAATGTGACATAGGTAGACACTAAAAAATTATTTCTGCACTGAGCAACTTTCTAATAAATAACGTATCTAGTTTTTTGTTGAATAAAATACATTATTAATAATGTAACAAATACTTACATTTTAACGACAAGATATGATGTTAGCATGTCAAAACGTTTACCTAAGAACGTGTTTCCAGCTGCCGTTAATCTGCAAATGCTTTACTGAACTTAAATATATACTTGTACATACAACGCGCGTCACTCAAAAACGGCACTGAACACAAATGAACCGCGTCATGCGAAAACGTACCTTCGGGCATATGCGGACAGCGGAGGCCCGGAGACGACTGCGAATGCGCAGTTTGATCAGGGCCTTCGCTGCCCGCAAACAAAATAATTTGATACTGTAGAACGTTTCCATGGAAAGAAGCAAATGCCCGGATGAGATTTTCCGCATGGTGCATGATGATGTTAATCCGTATAATCTGTCCTTGCCCGAATCCATTAAATCGCTTGACGCGTTCTAAGCTCTGAGGTCTTTTTCGCTTGGCGCAACCCAAGTAAGCCCGAAGGTGAGAAAATGTGCCTTACGTGATTGCCCAATTAACGACTCGATTAAGACTGCGCATCCGCGTTGTCTTATCCGAGACATCGGTTTCTGTTTTAAGATAGAGGTGATCCTTGGTTATCTAAAGAGCGCCCAGCGAAGACTATGATCAGAGTGCGCGCTTGCGCAGGTCGATCTGAATCTTGCTAGGCGTTTATATAGGACGGTATAGTTTTCCACGTTGGGCTCAAATGTGATATATAAAGCCACGATCAGGCTGTGCAGACACAGTCTCACTACAGGCTTTCCAATGGCCCTAAAATTCCTAAAAAATCCTAATTATTTAGGCCTCCCTAAAATTCCTAAAACAAAAAACACTCAAAAAGGGCCAAATTCCTAAAACAAAAACATTTTTTTTTTTAATTTTTCCTAATTTTTTGGAAGTTTTGTCATATTTCAAATGCATGATTGCACACTTGCAATTAATGATTCAATAAACTTACTAAAGTTAATATTCTTTGAGCTTTATTTACAAAGAATGTTTCTATTGGTTTCCATGAGTTCCTAAGCTACAGCATCTTGAAACAGTTATACTTCATCCAGTGATGATGCCAGGCAACAACATATATAATATATGACAGCCATTTCTGGTGAGTAAAATACTTAAAAGTATTCCCAATGAGGCTTATCTGAGGGAAATGGTTTGGTGCTCCTTTGATATTAAAGTGTAGCACCCATTACCTCCAAAATTTTTAAAGCAAACATTGTACTGAGACCAACATTTTTGTTTTATTTTTGGTCTATTCCAAACAAGGATGCATTCTGACTCGAACAACTGTTTGCTTTTAAAGATTTTGAGGTGAGCAGCCGAGGATTGTCAACATTAGTAGCAACAAAACACTCTTTTAGCATTCTGCTTGTGAGAAAAAAAATTGTTTGTCTTGGAAGCACTTTGATAAAAGTGTGTTTGTCCTCATTTCATGCCAACATTCCTGCTGGTTGTGTAGAATGTTGCAATAATCGATTACCTTTTCAGTGTTAAATCTATGAGCTGAAATGTTAAGGGATCACCTATAGTGACTAAAATAACCTCTACTTGTGTTGAAGATGCCACACGGAAGCACAAATTTTAACTTATGTTGGTTAAAGCAAACAGACTCGCAGGGCTTTGTTGTTGGGAAATGGTGTAGGGAAGATGCTCCTGGAAAAGGGTTACTGTATTTTGTGCCAAAAGTCATTTCTTGTAAATAAGTCGGGATTCAAACAAGTTCTTGCTCATTCAAAAGGTACCAAGCACCAGGAACTTGCTAAAGCTAGGTCCTTTTAGTATTGCGATTAACTCGCTTGCGGAAGAGAGAGCTAATCTTAGTGCTTTTCGTATGTTTGTTCGGTTTGTGCTTGTTTAGATTTGTCGGTTACCTCTTCCTCTTGGGGTCTGGGAAGGGCTGCGGTTTGTGATTGTGGCACTCCCTGGATTTTTCTCTTACCTTTTTTGATACCACCCAGAAACATTTCAAAGTGGAGACAATGCCTGGGCTGTTGAAATGTCATTAGCTTCTTTGTCTGCAGCTGAAGAAACCCCTAGTACGTCAGCAATTGTTAAAGATGAACATTCAAGCTCTACGTCCCAGGAAAAGAAACCAGCATCAGTGGTACTTGATCAAAGTGTTCAAGAAAACATGACTCAATCTGAATTACTTTGGGCAATGAAAATTGCTCACAGTGGTTATTCTTATTCCTCATGTGACGATACCCCGTCCCTGTTTAAGAGAATGTTTCCGGGCAGTATCATTTCAGATCATTTCAGTATGGGTAAATCCAAGGTGTCTAACCTTATATCAGATAGACTGGGTCCTTACTATAGGAAGGTGCTTTGTGAAAACATAAGTAAGGCACCAGGCTTTGTAATACAATATGATGAAACAAGTAACTCACAAGTTAGAAAACAGATGGATGTTTTAGTAAGGTACTGGTCAGAAGCAAAAGGAGAAGTTGTGGTTCAGTTCTTAAAGGCAATAATGTTTGGTCATGCCAAAGGAGATACTGTTTCAAGGGCTAGTCTTGATGCACTTCAGGAAGCAGGCTACCAAATGCCTCTATCAAAGTTGCTAAATCTAGGTTCTGATGGCCCAAATGTAAATAAAACAATCTGGAGCAATATCAATGAGGAACTGAAGGCACTAGGATTATCAGGACTGTTGCCTTTTGTTCCTTGTAATATGCATGTGGTGCATAATTCTTTCAGAGGTCTTAAGGTGTATGGCCAATCATCAGAACAGCTAGCTATAGACCTATTCTACTTTTTCAAGAGTTCCCACCTGCAAAAGAGAAGACTTCCTTGATGTAGAATATGAGCTTGGATTTGATGAGGAGCTGTTCATCAGGCATGTGCAATGTAGATAGTTGACTCTTATCCCAGCTTTGAAAAGGATAGTCAAAACTTTTAACCATTGTGTGAATACTTCCTGAAGGAATTGCTATCCAGAATAAGACACTCAAACTGAGAAGAATGAAACTTACAACCGTATCTGCCGTATGCTAAAAGCACCAGCCACACTGATACAGATGAATTGTCTGATAAGCCTTGAACTCTTATTTGACAAGTTTCTAAAGTTGTTTCAAATGGGAAGACCCACTGATACATATTCTGTATTCAGAGATGAAAGATCTAATGAGGACATTCATGCTTAGATTCCTGAAGAATTCTGTTGTATCAGCACAGAACACTAGTAAGAAACTCCTTGAGGTTGGTGTTGAAGAACAGTCAGCTTTCTGATATGGAGGTAGGACAGTCCACAAAAGGCTGTGTTGGACAAGAAGAAAGCTATTGCCAAGATAGAGTTGATGAACATGAGAAAGTTCTATCAGACAGTTACTCAGTTTTTGCAGAGAGGTGAATTTTTCAAAATATAGACGTGTTTTCGTAATGTTTCTAAACAAAATTATCTATGTCTTTCTCATTTCTCCACAAAAACACTGTTGTGGATACTTATTTGAAGCGCCGCTACGAGACACTTCTCATGAGCACAACAACTTGTTTTTGTGAAGAAATAAGAAAATATTTATTTTTCTTCTGTTCCCTTCTGTTCCCTTCTAACCAGAGCTATATAATAAACGTCTAAAAGATTGCTTTTGGAAGCAAAGAACACACTACGGATTTGAAAATGGGAGTCTCGGTTTTATTCTATACAAGCCGCAGCATTTTCAGCATATAATATGATAATATGATAAGGTCTATTTCGATTATTAAACATATAAACTCATTTAATCCCACCCCCACCAATACTCGGAGAGATGAATTTCAATTTTAAGTATGTCAAAATATGTGATTTCGATATTCCTCGAGAAAAATGACTAAACTTTTTGCTAACTGTTTGCAGATTCTGATCAGACGCCGCGGTCTGGGTCTGCATTGTTCGCCAGTTACCCTTTAAGGGGTTTCCAGCTAAAGTGGGTTTAACACATTAAGACTGACTTATACAATAAAGAGATTGCAAGAAGCAATTAACAAGAAAGAAACAAAAAGGTTTACAAACTGCAAGTTCTGAAAAGCTTCCTACTCAGAAATGTAGACTCCTGCTCACCCCTGTTTAACTACATATTACAGTGGAAAATGCGGATGTACATTACACGGACTTGTGTTTGGGCTCATCGTGGTCAGATGTGTGGATTTCTTATGTTCTAGCTTCAGATCGCCATTGTCCTTTGCTTTGTCTCATCAGAGTTTTTTTGATTACATGTTTTAATTGATGTTTCATAGTGAGGTTTCATAGATGAGGTAGAGGATTCCTGTACAGACCAAACACATATTTGTAATTTGGAGCTGCATCAGAATCGTGCAAATAATATAGGGATCACACATGGTTTTTCATGCATTAACATTTCCCGGGTCCCGAGAAAGCTGTTTGTGCACGAGGCCGCTAGGTCGAGTGTTCAAATATCTTTCGAGGGATCCGGCAAATGCTATTGCAATGACATAACCATGGATGATCGTTGTTCTTGCATAACTTACGATTCCAACGGCAAATTGTGACGAAAATGCCCCAAAGCTCCATATAAATTCCATATAGACTCTTCAAATCGACGGCAAATCAACACGGTGGCTAGTTCAGAATATAGGGATCACCTATGGTTTTTCATGCATTAACATTTGCCGGGTCCCGAGGAAGCTGTTTGAACTCGAGGCCGCTAGGCCGAGAATTCAAATATCTTCTGAGGGACCCGGTAAATGCTATTGCAATGAAATAACCATGGATGATCGTTGTTCTTGCATAACTTACGATTCCAACGGCAAATTGTGACGAAAATGCCCCAAAGTTCCATTTAAACTCCATATAAACTCTTCAAATGCGACGGCAAACCAACATGGCGGCTAGTTCAGAATGTTGTTTACATGACGCCAGTTGCGCAATAACCCTCTGACGTCATCATAAAATTCTAAAATGCTACGTTCAGGGCGATAACGCCACGTCGCTCAACGTAACGTAATCAAAGCAATGCCCATTTTGTGATATCAAAAGTTCAAAATCCATGTTCAAACAGCAACTGAATTTCATGATTTGAACATGGATTTTGTTGTTTGAACACGGCTTCTGGTCCATTCAAGAATAGCTTCAAACAGCAGTGTTCATAGGATTTTATGCAATAAAACTTGTTTAGGTTCCATTCAGTAGTTTTCCTACTGACCGTTCCAATGCGGTTCTTCTGTTACTGTTTTTCTTTCTTTGTGCGTATCTGCTGTCATATCATTACAAAAACACGCCTATTCAAATATACTGAAAATTTAACTGATTTTTATTTATTTATTTATTTTTTTTTTTTTTTTTTTTTCAGATAAAAATTCTGATATTATTTTTTTTATATATTTCTGCTCAAAACATAGATTGTGGGTACCTTGTCGAGGAGTTCTAACGAGTCTATGTTTTTGAGAAGAAATAAGTTACATACTGTATACCCTCGTGTTTTTGAGCAGAAATAAGAAAGATATTGTATACCCCTGTAAACCCAAGATTTACTAAATACAAGTGGGGTTTAAGGGGGTCAAAATTATATAGGTATGTTTTCGTGATAGTGCGTTCGTCACGACAACACACCTATATGATTTTGACACCCTTAAACCCCAATTTATTATAGTAGAACTGGGGTTTTCAGGGTACACATTATTTTTCTTATTTTTGCTCAAAAACATAGATTGTGATACTCTTTAGAATCGCCTCGTGGAGGCGATTCTAACGAGTACATACAATCTATGTTCTGAGCAGAAATATGAAAAATTTTCAGTTAAAGTTTTTAGAGGCAAAGCGTGATTCAGTCGAGCTACGCTGTCCTGCGATAGCTCATATATGAAAATAAAAATAATAATAACAACAATAATAGCAACAGTAATAATAATATTAATGAGTATGTAATTTGACTCCTGAAGACAGAGATATATTGAAATATTGTGGAAAAGAGGAGAAATTGTTCCTTTAGAGCAATTTCTCCTCTTTCCCACAATATTTTGTTACCTGTTCTTAGATTTCCATGTTATGTTGTGTTGAGGTTTTACGGCCCAGTCAACCCAATGGGGTCATGTCGAGCGCGGTCAGTTTACCTAACCACACGTTTACTGGGCAGGCTTAGTCCTCCAAGCGGTTAACCAGTATTGTGCACATTCTTTCGCCAGAAACTGACAACTGCCCTTCTTGAATCAGCGGAAGGGAGAGAATGACCGTAGAAAATATTTCATGATCAATCTCCACGAAAGAATGTTGCCGACCTCGGCGGGGGTCGAACCCGCGACCTCCTGGTCTCCAGTCGGACGCGCATCCAACTGCGCCACCGAGGCCGGCAGATTTCCATGTTAAAACGGGGACTAGAATTTCACTTCGAGATAAGCGGTTATTCAAAATAGGCGAGGTCGAGATAACGAGAGTCAACTGTAATTCAAGTTGAAATTTAATGACAATTAATCCATTGAATCCTTAAACTTCTATTAAAACACACAATCCTGGAAGTAACATGTCAATATGTCACTTTCTGCTTGGTTCAAGGACACCAATATGAAATCACTACAGTCACTGCACAGGCCGTATGACACTCCCATCGATTGACTGGATCCTTGACAAAGGGAATCAACCTATCTTTATGAACTCGAACAAGAATAGGGCTGAACTACGCGTATTGTTGGATATGGATAGCCAGGGATGCAAACGTTCTTCGCGGACAACGAAGACTTTAATCAGACTGTGCTGATGCTCATGCTGAGTTAAGTGTTTTAAGGGGGGTAGGGGATGGGGAGGGGCGCACTGTCGGACGATAGGTTATCTTACATTTAGGCTCATATATTTCTAAACAATTGCTCAGGATACAACAACTATAGTGCGTTGATATTTTGTCTTATTTTGTCCATGAAATGCTCATTACAAGCGCTTTGAGGAGCTGCATGAGAAGAATATCCATAACATATGACAAATGAATTTTTGGAGAAAAATGAGCCACCTCATGACTAAAACCAATAAAATTAATGTGCGTCCAGCGAAGACTCAGATCAGCCTGGGCATCCGCGCAATCTGGTCAAAGTCTTTGCTTTGTGCTCAATGGGTAGCAAAGGACACACGCTTTCAAACGGACAGCAATAGCTCTGACCAGACTGGACGGATGCCCAGGCATTAGGTGGCTCAATTAGCAAAAAAAAAAAGTGTTGCTACTCTGGTTAATGCCCATTTGTTTCAAAACCAGGTAACATTATTTTACACCTATACATCACATTTTAGCTGAACAACCTTGGAACGTTTTGCTTGAAACGGAAGCAAAATCGCATGAGTAATGTCCGGGGAATTTGTGTTTAAGGACACAAGTTGTCGGTAATCAAAAATGACAATTTATCGATTATCAATGCATCACAGCGTCGAAACGGTCTGGAGTCGACGACGAAAAGAAGGTAAGAAAGAAATATACATTTTTTTTCACATCTGTTAACTCCACGAACGTCTTGCCTTACTATGGTTTACACAGTCCATTCAAGTCTCCGAGTGTGTTTTGATTTACAAAAGAATGCGTTGAGCCACGTGCAAATCATGAGTTGCAACGGTCCGTTGCCTGCGAGTACTCCAAAGTTTATTTACCTTACCTTTAATACATACACCGTAAAGGCATGAATGAATGGTGTGTGCTATATAGGTATAACTGTGGCATATGTATATATGTGTGTATATGTATGTACCTATTTTAAATGCACAATACATAACCTATAGATAATGTGCTATATTCTATTCTGCCCATACATTCCACAGAAAAAAAAACGACAGGAACGTCGTCCCATAAGGCGAGTTCAGCTGAAACTCTAGAGTCGACTCGATGAACGCGGTTTACAGCAAAACGCTCAGAGTTCTTACTCGAATTACGTCACTTCACCTTTGACGTTAACTCCAATCGAACCCTGCTTTCACGCCGGGTTAATCGAGTGTCAAGATGGCGGCTGGTGGTAGTGAAAAGAACAACAGGTAAGCAAAAGAGCGAGAAAAATAGTTTATTTTAGTTTGCACTTATATATTTGCAGCGCACAAGCAGTAACTACAAATTTTGCAATATGTTTCTGTATGAAATCGCCTTCTTCGTTCAAAAGTTCTTTCAAAGTCACTAACCCAAGCATTTCACTGGAGGCCGCCATGTTGTGGAGTACTGGATTGAAGAGTTCGTCGTTTTGCTGAATCGATGCGTGCGCATCTGTATCAAGTTCTAAAAATAGTTCTAGAGTTTACTCGAGTGTTTCAGATGAACTTGGCCAAAGTCTTATCCAAAAGTCCCTCGGGAAGTCACATGTGTGACGTCACTCCCGCTCTTTTGGTCACGTGTCAGTTTCTTTTCTGTGGAACAAAGAAAGTAAACATGGATTTTTCTCCGGTTGAAAAAAACTCTATTTTCTTCCTTTTTCTCCGGTTGAAATTTAATTCTTTGTTCTTTCTTATGATCTTTTATCATACCTTTCACTTTTCATGCTAAAGTTGTGAAAATGTAACCGTTTGATTTCTTGAAATTATTCTTCACTCATTCGTCGTAATGAGTTTTCGCGACTTTCATGACTATTCATCGTGGTGATTGTGGTCATATAAAAAATAAAAAGGTAAGAGAAAAGTCCAGGGAGTGCCCAGCCCTTCCCAGACCCCAAGAGGAAGAGGAAACCGACAAATCCAAACAAGCACAAATCGAACGAACGTACGAAAAGCACTAAGATTAGCTCTCTCTTCCCCAAGCGAGGTAATCGTAATACTAAAAGGACTAAAAAACACAAGAACAAAATGACACATGGAAAGACATACAACAAATCGCCTCGTAGAATAAACCATAAAGCAACAAAGAGTAAGACTAACACCGGGACCACCGCCTTAGAACGGTCAGTAGAGTAAACCAACGGGGGCATTGGGATAATCATAAAAATGTATTAATTGTTCTCATTGTTCCAGTAAATCTACTTGCTCCACGTGTAGCAGCTGGTCTAATTCCATCTGGGAACTTGCAGAAAAGAGAACAACTTACTCTTCCAGAAAGAGAATCATGTCCAACAGAAAGAAGTCTCTAGATGTGTCTGTTTCATCAGATGAAAGGAAAAGAAAACATGGGAACACTGCCCCTTATGTCCCTGCTACCCGGGGTAAGACCCATATTGGTGGCAACTCCCTGGTTACTTATACCCAAGGGAGTACGTCCACCGGCCAACGGTCACCGGTCACTGGGCATCCGACGACCGACCGACCATTCACCGGGCATGCCCGGTCAACGGCCACCACCGGCCACTTGCCCAATGGACTAGAATACACATCTGACCGACCGGGCATTCCCAGTCACCGGCCACCGGGCATGCCCGGTCACCGGCCACCAGTCACCGGGCATTCACCAACCACCGGCCAGGTGGGCGATATAGAGACTTCCAGCCTTCCAATCACCGGGCACCGACCATCCAGCCACCGGTCATTGGATTCAAAAAGGCTAAATACAGTGGAGATTCAAGAATCACCGACCACCGGGCATGACCGGTCACCGGGCAGCCGACGACCGGTCACCGGGTATCAGAATATAATTCAGCCTACTACTATTGAATCTCATACCTTGGGTACTGAGTTCACTAGTAAACAACCTAGTACATCTAGAGTTCTACTTCCCCTGGAACCGGACTTTAGTAACATGTCCGACCCCAGTGTTGTTATTGAACCGCCAGACAATAACTGGAGGTCGGACAACAACAACAACAATTATGGACAAATTCATCAGACTTCCCTCTCTGGTCGGAGATCCAGGAGGGATCGTTCTAGAAACAAACATAGATCTAAGAACAGGAGGAGACGGAGATCGGCCTCTACATCCTCCTCTTCAACATCCACATCTTCAGACTCTCGCAAAAGAAAGTCAAAAAATCTAAACATTCACACAAGAAGAGAAGGAGATATACATCTCCTTCTTCTTCTTCTTCTTCTTCTTCTTCTTCTTCTTCTTCTTCATCAGTATCACATAATCAAGTACATGATTATGGCAGATACCAGAGCAATAGATACAGTCCATAGGCTGTACAGAATCCGCAAACTCTACAGCCTGAGGAAATACCTAATGTCCAGACAATGATATCTGAACAGACTGCCACGCCCTTCAAGGGACTCAGGATCAGATACCGAAATGGAAACCTGGTCCTTTGATAGGGCAATCAATGAAGTGTTTAGGCTTTTGCCTCCGGAGCTATGCCCAAGGTCTACCGAGGAGCATGCTCAGGCAAAACCCTTATCTGGTATTGAACAGCTAATGGAGTCACAGTCGACTCCATTACTGATATTACCACAATCCAAATTGATTGAGAATACTGCCAGATTTCTCCAGGACAAAATAGACACGGAGAAATTTAGCAGAGACTGGGTATGCTCACAAAGTTTGGTCTCGTCTTTGACGCAGATTAAATTTTACAAAAGTCAGAGTCAATATTTTCCAACAGACAATATTCCTCCGTTAGAATCGGAAGCTTCCCTGTTGGATCTTTCCAACAAGGGAAAATGCTCCATTCCAATGAAGAACTTGGAAATATGGGAAAAAAGAGCCCGCAAACTTATAGCGATCAATTCGCACGCGGATCTATTTTCTTCTGCTGCATACCTATGTATGCAGCAGCAGACAATGTCTGTACAAGCACTTTCGAGACTGTTGGAAGCCGTAGCCAAATCAATAAGACATGCTAAAGCTATGTCTACGATTTTGGCTACGGAAATATTCCAAGCTAGACGCGATGCGGTACTAGCCACATCCAAAATTTTTATTGAAGAATTCCAGCCACGAGCTGCGGAATGCTCCAAATAATTCTAAGACTCTATTTGGTAACAAAATAAGGGAAGTTTCCTAGGGCAATTTTGAGGCCCAGCAGCAAAGGTTCTTGGCAACTTCCTCAGTTACTACTACAATGCAACAACAACAGAAAGTGACTTACCCAGCTCCTCCGGCTTTTAAGAGACCGAAGCAGTCGGCTAAACCTTCTAGGCCTCAACAATCACAATCGTTCAGGCCTAAAAGTCAAACAAAGTCATATTCATCAAATAGGAAAGAATATGCGAAGATAAGCGGGAATCAAAAGCAGTTCCCCTCCTCTAAGCAAAGCATCATCTTCCATAAAATTCTGAAGTCCAACCCTTTCCACTGCCAGTCCTGTCACGTCCAGACATTCCAGTGGGAGGAAAGTTGGCCCATTTTGTGGAACAATTGGAAGAACTGACAGACAACAAGTGGGTCCTCTCTATCGCCCGAAACGGGTTCAAGATCCCATTCAAGTCAGTTCCTCCCTTATCGGTTGTTCCGATAAATCTGAGTCAATCTTCCTGCCCGTTATTGCGAGAAGAAATCGCGGCGCTTCTCAAGAAACGGGCAGTGGAAAGGGTTCGGAATCCGGGAACTCCCGGTTTTTATGGCCGGCTATTCCTAGTACCCAAAAAGAATGGAAAGTTATGTCCCGTAATAGACCTTTCCTTGCTAAATCATTACATACACAAACAACATTTCAAAATGGAGACAGTCAAGTTGGTAAGACAATCGATAATGTACAACGACTGGGCTGTCTCCATAGATCTGACGGATGCATATCTTCATGTTCCGATACATCCGATTTCCAGGAAGTACCTGCGGTTCGTTTACGACCATCAGATTTTTCAGTTCACGGTCTTACCGTTCGGAATGTCCCTAAGTCCGTGGATTTTCACGAAACTGATGAATGTAATAGCAGTACATTTACGCCTACGTGCCGTATTTCTATTCCCATACCTAGACGATTGGCTGATAAGATATCTGATACGCAATCGACATCTCTCACACAAAATACACTATTCAAACGGTACAGAATCTGGGCTTCATACCAAATCTAAAGAAGTCAGATTTGATACCAAAACAACAATTCACATTTATAGGTACGGAATTTCTAACTCAGCAGAAAATAGTCAGAGTTCCAGCGGATCGAGTGAAAGCTCTTATTCTGACCATCAAAACAATTCTTTCTCAGACTCAGGTTTCGGCACGAACTTTCCTTTCTCTTTTGGGCAAACTCAGTGCAGCAGCAGACTTAATTCTTCTAGGTAGATTGCATTTACGACCTCTGCAAATGTGGCTTTTATCGGTCTGGAAACCTCATATTATTCCTCTAGCTCATCAGGTTACGATCAACAGTATGATCAAATTCCATTTAAAATGGTGGATGAACACCAATCGTTTCGTTCAAGGGATGCCCATTCACCCTCAAGACCCCGAAATTTTCCTTTATACGGATGCCAGTCATTACGGTTGAGGGTGGGGTCGGGGGGAGGGCTCATCTCGAACCGATGAGTCTATCCTTTCATGGTCGCTGGTCGGAAGACCAATCACAGCTCCATATCAACATGTTAGAAATAATGGTTATTCGCTTAGCACTGATAAAAGCCTTGAAATATATTCACCATTCTTATGTCATGATAGCTACCGACAACACAACAGTGGTCAACAAGAAAGGGGGAATATATTCTCCCAACCTATGCGTAGATGTATGGAAGATACGTCATTGGTGCCTAAAACATTAGATTATCGTCAGGATTCGTCATATTCCAGGCAAATTCAATGTTTAGGCAGTCAGGTTATCGAGAATAGACATAATAGTCAAAACAGAGTGGGCATTGGATCAATCGATTGCGAATTCAATTTTCCAAATGTTCAACTATCCCAATCTGGATCTGTTTGCGACACGCTTCAATCACAAACTTCCACTTTATGTGTCCCCAATTCTAGACAATCAGGCTTTCGCGATAGACGCATTCTCCATGAACTGCAACCATCTCCATGCTTACGCGTTTCCGCCAACAATAATGATTCCTTCTGTCCTGAACAAGATTCGACAATCTCAGTGCAGAATAGTTCTTATAGCACCTCCTTGACCGCAACAAACATGGTTCTCAGAGGTGCTACATCTACTGGTCTCAGCTCCCGTTCGTCTTCCTCATTTTCCAAATCTGTTAACACAAGCAAAAGGAAAGTTTCAACATCAAACTCTGCCAGCTCTCAACCTTCACGCCTGGTAGTTATCAAACAATCAATTAGAGCAGATAAAAAAAAGTTTCGAAAAACGTTCAGATTTTGTCTCCAAATCAAGACGAACATCAACTCAGAAAGTCTATGAGGCGAAATGGATCGTTTCTACCCGTTGATGTCATAGAAGGAAGGTTAACACGGTCTCGGCCCCTATTACTGTGATAGCCGATTTCCTAATTTACCTTTTTTCTGAGAAAAAGTATCAAATTAGTACTATTAAGGGCTACAGGTCTATGATTTCTAATACTCGCAAATTTAAGACTGGTAATAGAATCGGATCTAACCCTGTCTTATCAGAATTAATAAGCTCTTTTAAATTACAACGCCCTGTACAAAGATCTCTTACTTCTAAATGGGACTTATCTTGGGTCTTAGTCTGTCTTCAGAAAGCCCCATATGAACCTTTACATAAGGCCTCTAAGCTTCCCGTAACGCTTAAGACAGCTTTTCTTCTAGCCCTAGCTACTGCCAAGAGATGCATTGGCAATGGATTCAGAGCACTTAAGATTTAATCAATTTGATGGATCTGTATCTCTCATGGTTCAACCTGGGTTTCTGGCTAAGAATCAACTGCCATCCATTTGCCCAGATCCTATTGTGATCCCTAATTTAGCCCGTATATCTAATAGGGAACACCCGGATAGACTTTTATGCCCGATTAGAGCCTTAAAATTCTATCTTAAAATGACTAAACCTTACCGTCAAAATAGAACTAGACTATTTCTATCTATAAAAGGCAAACAAGATATTTCCAAATCCTCTGAATATCTTATACTATTAAACTTGCCTACAGGAAAGTCACCCGCAGAGGCTTTCCCTTCTTAAAGATTAAAGCCCATGAAGTTAGGGCTCTAGCTTCCTCTTGGGTCTTTTTCTATAAAGTTCCGCTCAATGAGATTCTGAAAGCAGCAGTATGGAATCAATCATCTACCTTTGCTAAGTTCTATCTAAGGGATATGTCTCAGCAACTACAAAACCTACAAGACTTGGGACCAATTGTGGTGGCCCAAAAAGTGGTGGGGGCCTTGGATGCTTAAGAAGACTAACAGCCTCCAAAACAGTACTATGCATATGTGAAGTAATTAATATCTTACATATGTGTATTCGGATAAGCTTATTCTTGGAATTATACCAAGAATGAACTTATTCTAGGAGTTTCCTGAGCCTTAATCCAAAAGTGGTGGGATCTACTGGTTTTTGTATTGGAATTGGGAGCTCCCTCCCACCGTTTTAGGCTAATTCTAGCACATTATCTATAGGTAATGTATTGTGCAGTTAAAATGAAGTTTTCAAAAGTAAAACATATTTTAACAAGCAATACTTAACCTATAGATAAGATAGTCCCACCTCCCTATCCCCGCTTAACTCTAACCTTTTAGGGCTCTACATCAGAGAAACTGACACGTGACCAAAAGAGTGGGAGTGACGTCACACAGGTGAATGCCCGAGGGACCTTTGGACAAAGACTGTATAGGACGACGTTCATGTCGTTTTTTTTCTGTGGAAGGTATGGGCAGAATATAATATAGCACATTATCTATAGGTTAAGTATTGCTTGTTAAAATATGTTTTACTTTTGAAAACTTCATATTTACCAAAAGTTTAACCTATGTTTATAGGTGTTTTATGTTTACTTACTCTCCCATGTTTTTTTGTTTGTTTGTTTGTTTTTTGTTGGTTTTTTTGTTGGTTTTTGTTTTTTTCTTGTTTGTTTTTGTTTGTTTGTTTTTTTGTTTTTTTGTTTGTTTTTTTTTTGTTGTTGTTTTTTTTTGTTTGTTTTTTTATTTGTTTTTTTTTAAACGCTAAACGAGTTCTGTTAGTGTAATGTTCACTCTGCTGCCCGTATATCTGAAAATCCCAATCCGTATATCGTAAAACGCATACGGGAATTATTAACAAAAAAAAAATAGAGTTTCTGCATGTTGTGCTCGTCATCTGCATGCCTATATGTATTGTTTGTTTTTTTCTCATATGCCTCCTGCGTGTGGCCTGAGATTTATTACAAAATAAAGTTGTGTTGTGTTCTGTTCTGTTCTGTTATGGTATGGGCAGGTATCAGTAGCAACGGCAGAACTGCCCTTGACGTCGTGCCTGGAACTTGACTGGTCGTCGGTACAGTGATGAAATTCTTCGACCACATGTTGTACCGTATCTCCGTCAGATGGACCAGAACGCCATCTTCCATGACGACAATGCGAGGTCCCATCGTGCAAGGATTGTGGATGACTTTCTGCGACAGAATGGTGTTGAACGACTTGAGTGGCCGCCAATGTCTCCTGACTTATCCTGCATTGAGCACTTGTGGAATATTCTTGGCCGGGCCGTAAACAAACGACTAGCAGATTTGCAGAGACTTCTTCTCCAGGAATGGGTTGTGATTCCTCAGATTCAAATACAGAGACTTGTGAATTCAATGAGGATGAGGCTGAACGAGTGTCAGGTGAATCGTGGTGGATATACTCATTATTAAGTGACAGATTGTGGTTTTGTCATTTTTGACAACCAACTCCAGGTGACTTTAGCGGATCATTACTCGTGACTCAGCGATGGTATTCTGGTTTTGATTTCAGTTAATGATTATGATTATATTATATTTTCATGTGGTGTAAACAATATGTCTGTACCATTATTTGATCAGGAGACATACCGTAAAACACCCCAGAGTCGCAGAACTTTTTCTGCTGGGTATATTTATCTGAACGCCAACCTTTTTTAGAGCTCTGTTATCTATAAGGTTTCCAGTTTCTAAGAAATAATTAGCAATTAGGCAAAAACAAAGTATAAGATTCTCTCAGTCACCGCCGCACCCGAAAGGTCCCGCATAAATGATTTCTTTTTTTTTTTTTTTTTTTTGCAAGTGGTAATTTTTTTTCCCGACCCACGAAAATACGTGACACTGGATTTTTATTCGCTTATCTGAGAATCATTTCTAACTAAATTGCAATCTAGACCACAAACATTCTTACTTACTTGCAAAAAAAATCGGTAAATTCGCCCAGTTTATGTTGTTTGAGACTTTAAACTTGCATTTTAGGGTGCACTCCACAGTTTTGATTTCCATTTCTATTTGTTCACAGCCGTCACACTAATAAAATGCAATCACAGCAAATATAACAGTACCTGTCCATTAGGTACTGTATCAATAAATTGCAAACATGCCAAATAATAATTTAAGCATCATAAAAATAACTACAATGTACCATAACCTGCTGTTGCACTAATGTAAACAATACCCCACCCCACTCCGTTTAAGGCCAATTTTATGCAAAAAGTGCAGTTTTCGAATGATTATCATCAACTCCAGGACAATGCACTAGTCTGGAACAGTTGAAAATTTGACAGAGCGCCTACAGAATATTATTTTTATCCAGAAATCAATACCTGTAAGCCATCTCGTTTTCAAGATAAAATCCACAGAATAGCACGCTAAAATTTTTGACAAGGTAAAACCGGATACCAGACAGAATTCAACAGTTTCGTATTTTACCTACACTGTTTTATAATAAGGTCATGTGACCTCAAGGAAAGTCTTTTTCTTCAGTGTTAACAAATAACTGACAAGCATAAAACTTCAGTTTAGGTTAAAATGTGCAGCAAGAAGTATTTTCATACTGGTTTCTAGCCCTATCCCTAGTTATTGACATTTTTGCCAGGTTCACAAGAGCGAAACTGTGGAATGCACCCTTTAGATACCATCGCCATTTTGTTTAGCCGAACAAACCCAAATGTCCAAGAATGCACCCAATCGGAAAATAAAAGTAAAATAAAAAGCCGCCCGCACGCATCTATTTATTTGTTGTTTTTTGTTGTTGTTTTTTTGTTTTGTTTTTTTTTTTTTGGAAAAAGTGTCTGAGAATTTAATAACTTTTTTTGGCCTTACTAACCCATTTATGCCGGGTGGACTCAACAACCTCAACTTTTTGGACTGTCCATTTCCAGTAAAAGGGGTGTATATGTAGTTTAATTATTACCATTATTATAGACATAACTGTACTTAATGCAAATAGTGTAGACCCTGATCAGACGCCGCGTTCTGCGGCGTCTGATTTGGGTTTACCCTGTTGGCCATACGGACGCGAGACATAAATGAGTTAGGTCCATGGAGAAACTTGTATGCAGTGTAAACAATCATAGCAATTTAAAAAAAAAGATATTGGGCTTCGGAATTGAAACAGTTCTTACAATTCGCTTATTAATATATATATACTCCTGCATATCCCGATTTTCACAATATTTTATGGAGAACCTTGGGGTATAATTACACGTTTTGAGTTGGAAAACCCTGATTTACTAAAGGGTTAAGAAAAACTGACCTCCATTTGGAAGCAAATTCGTTCTTTGTAGAGTTGGGGATTAGCTGTGCAAGAAAGCTGTGCATAAAACAGACCCCTAAAGTCCTTTTTAGACTGATACCCAAAACCTGATGATTTAGGAATTTTACAAAAGCAACCGGAAATATCGTGCAAGTCGCGCCATGCAGCAACGTGTCTAAAGTACGTAAAGCTGTCAACTTCTAATTAATTCCGTTTGTGTTTCGCTTATGTATATACTGTAGAGTTCTGTGTTTGGTCGGAAACAGCTGAACATGTCAATAGCAAAATCTGTTTACAGTTTTCCTAACAGAAAAGCTGTGAAATGTTCTATAAAGGCCCTTATGCGAACAGCGCTGGTCCGGATCAGACTGCACAATCAATCCCCGGGCAACCCAATCAGATTATTCCATAGACGTCGATATGTTTTCCAGTATGCATTGATTGTATAAACGGGCAATGACTGGACGCCCTGATCAGACTACGAGGACATGCTAGCTATTCCTGTACATCACTGCAAGCATGTGGCATATGGATCATTTTCTCATGTGTAATATGTATGTGTCACTGGTGTCGTGCAAAAAGATGCGTAACGAAGCGAAATCTGTCCGCCATTAAAGATCGGCGAATGTTTACTGTCGTGTTATTAACCCAGGGTCAAGGTAAAGCAGCTGCGGAGTCTGATCTTGGTCTAAACTGTTTGCCATTGTCCCTCTTATAGGACACGAGGCATAAACTGGTTAAGGCAAAATACGGCGGGGTTATATTTGAAATAATAAATTATTGAACCTCAACGTGAGAAAACGTACCTGCTGACATGGGCGCTCAGCGAAGACTCCTACTAACCAACCCATCCGCGCAAATAAGAGTATTTTGATCGCTAAGAATGCAGAGTGTCGTCATGCAGACATGGCGACACTTTGTATCCTTATCGAATGAAATAAATTTATTTAATAACCACGTCCTGTGACTTTTGCCCCAGCAGGTGCGACGCCGCCTTCCGCGGAATTCTGGTTTCTAAGTCTGCCTGTCTAAGTAAACAGACACGCACACGCGCGCACACACACGCTATCTAACGTCTAATATGGTAAGAACCCTTTTTCTGGTGTTATACTTAAAATAATGTATGAGCCTCAACGTGAATAAATCGTACCTTCCGACATGTGCCCTCAACGGACCCAAATCAGCCTGCGCATCCGTGCAGTCTCATCAGTATTCGTTGACAGTATGAACCCAGCAGGCACACTACATCAAAATGACGCCATATCAACGTCGATGCGACGTGATCTCGTCGCATCGACGTTGATACGACGTCATTTTCACGTTTTGTGCCCACTGGGAAGACATTTTCGTTGTCCGCATAAAAACTTTTTCACCCTTGGCTATCCAAAATGAACCCAGTTAAGATTCCAATCTGGGCCCAGTTGTTCAAAGCTAACGACGTCGTTAGTTAACGATTCGTTAAAATTTACATTGAGTGATACGCAAATGTGCTGAAATATTTTGCTGAAAAAATGTGAGTAGCTTTTGCAGTGCAAAAGCTACTCACATTTTTTCAGCAAAAAATATCAGAATATTGTATACTGAATCCGTTAAAACAGTTAACGAAATGACCATTAACGAGCTCGTTAAGCTAACGACGCTTTGAACAACTGAGCCCTGACTGCGCGAATGCGCAGGCTGATCGAAATCTTCGATAGATACACGTCAGAGGAAACCTTTTTCTGACGTTGCGGCGCATGTATAAAACATCTTTTTCTAGAAAACCGGTTAGGGACTTCTTTTCGTATTTCCGACCTCCTATTTCCGACTTCCTTCAATGTATAGGTAGCCAGATAGGTAAATATAAGTGTGTATTAAAATGTACGTAGGTAGCAGGTAAGATAGTAGGTGTATAATAATGTATATAGGAAGGTAGCTGTATAACAATATATGTAGGTAAGTAGGTCGGTAAGTAGGTAGGTGTATTACAATGTTGGTTGGTACGAGGTGAGCAGACAGCTAAATATTGTATGTATGTATGTATGTATGTTCATGCGTTCATTCGTTCAATCCGTTCATATATAGAGAGAAATTTGAAATTGAAATTGAAATACCACTGGGCTGAATAAGGTTCGAACCCCAGAGCCTAGCCTTACAGAGTCAGGAGAATTAAGCACAGCACCATTACGCTTGTTAAAATCAAGTTTCATGGAACAGTATTATGCTTGATTTCTCTGAATGACCCGTCGGAAAGGATATAAATATACCCTGTCCGACGGGTCATTCAGTGAAATCAAGCCTAATACTGTTCCATGAAACTTGTTTTTATGGTTATGTCTCCTGACTCTGAAGGGCTAGGCGCTACAGTCGTAGCTTGCGTGGATTCGAGCCTCACTCAGTCTAGTGGTAGTTCATATTTCTCCCTATATATATGGAATGAAATATGACCAACATCCCAGTCAGCATTCTACGTAAATCTATATCGGGCCGTCATCGGCCCGTCAGGGTAGCTGACGGGCCGATGACGGCCAGATATAGATTTACGTAGAATGCTAGCTGGGATAAGATTGTTTATTCTCCAATATCTGATATTACTTTTTAATAATAATAATTCTTATTACAGTTGTAGTATTAAAATCCTGTTTTAATTTATATTCTTATATTATAACAATAAGAATATGAATATGGTTTGCCATTTTAAGTCCCTAATCATGGGCAGAATAATTACAAATTAAATACAACCATTACAGTCATTTGATAAAAATATCATAAAGGTGTTCTTTCAAAACTACCCAATAAGACAAGAGGTCCACGGGCCACAACTCGCTCACCTGAGTGAAACAGCCACTGCAGATATGCAGATGGCATGCAACATTTTTCCAATACTGTCAAATATTGAAACTTATGACAAGGCAATGGCTTAAACAGTTTTTGAGATATCTTGCTTACAAGGTTAAAATGCTGAATTTTTCAAAATGCCATAAGTAAAAAAAACGTTCAGATATTTTTCAGAAGTCATTTGGTTCATCTACTTATCCTGTCCTTTAAAGTTTTTTTTCTTCTATTTTTAGCTCTGGCAACCATTTTCTTCAGCGGAGCAGAACCATTTTAGCAATTTTGGCAAAGGGGCACAAGAGGAACATTGATGTGAAATTATTTTGTTCACCAGGACTTTTTTAGCACTTTTGGTAAAGGGCCATAAGAGGAACACTTCTGTAAATTACTTTGAAATCAGGACACTGGCTGCGGAGAATCATCATATATTTTAAAGTTATAATTTAAGTGTGAAACGGTTTATGTTTCATTTCTAGTCTTTGTATAGGGACATATAATGAAGGATCCTTAGGATAAAAAGTAATAATTATTCGTCAGGATCTGCACTGTTGGCCTAGTCCTCTTAATTGCAATAAATGATGCGACAAATTTTGCCACTCAAGTCAAAACCACCTCTCAGCATGAGTGGAAAACTGGCTTCGGGACATTTATTGATTTATTGATTCGGGTCACTTATTGACAAGCGTATCCGCCGAACACGACAAACAATCGCGGAACAATGCCGGAAACATCCGGGGATGACTTACCTGTCTGATAGCGACCGCCAATAATCCTCTTCGCTGATAAGGGCGACATGAAATGATGAGATTTCTTGCACATGAAAGTGATCTAAGATTTGAGAAGAGATGTCGAAAATTGATTTGCAAGATGGCGGCTGTGGTGGCCATCTTGGATTTTCTATGGGTTCATTTAGCTATTTTGTGTCTCATAAGCCATTAAGTTTCGATTCAAGTGGATTATAGAGGAGATGTCCAAAATATGAATTCTCAACATTTTTCTCATATAAATGTATAGGGCCCATATAAATACATGGGGAAGCAAATTTGACCTTGCCGTAAAAAGTCAAACATCAATGTAGGAACATCATTTTAGCAATTTTGGTAGATCTCCTGTCCCTGAGGATTTATGCAAAAATAAGGCCCCAGGGCTTTTTTGGTTCTGTAGAAGAAGATGTTTAAAGTTTTTACCATATATGGGCATGGCAGACATCTTGATCAATGGACCGCGACCATTTTAGCAATCTTCTGTTCCCCCAACCTAAGGAGGCTCCACATAAAATTTGAGCAATACTGGCCCAGAGGCTTCAGAAGAGAAGCCGTTTGAAATTCTTAATATTTTCCCATACAAATGTATGGTGCCCATACAAATGCATAAGGAAGCAAACTTGACCTCACCGTAAAAAGGTCAAACTTCAATGTCTGATCATCATTTTAACAACTTTGGTAGACCTCCCATCCCTGATGATTTGTGCAAAGATTCAACCCCAAGACATCCTCGGTTCTGGAGAAGGAGATTTTTAAAGGTTTCTACCATATATGGGCATGGCAGCCATCTTGGTCAATGGACCGCGACCATTTTAGCAATCTTTCGTTCCCCCAATCTAAGGAGGCTTCGTATGAAATTTGAGCAACATTGGCCTAGAGGCTTCAGAGGAGGTCGTTTGAAATTCTCAACATTTTTTCCCATACAAATGTACGGTGCCCATACAAATGCATAGGGAAGCAAACTTGGCCTAGCCCTAAAAAAGTCAAACGTCAATGTACAACAATTATTTTAGCAATTTTGGTAGACCTCTCGTCCCCGATGATTTGTGCAAAGATTCAGCTCCAAGGCATCCTCGGTTCTGGAGAAGAAGATTTTTAAAGGTGTTTACCATATATGGGCATGGCGGCCATCTTGGTCAACAGACCGTGACCATTTTAGCAATCTTTCGTTCCCCCAACCTAAGGAGTTCAGCAAACATTGTAGACTCAGATCAGATGCCACTGGATAGACAGGCTTCAGCAAACATTGTAGATCCAGATTCAGATGTCACTTGATAGGCTTCAGCAAACATTGTAGACCCAGATCAGATGCCACTGGATAGACAGGCTTCAGCGAACATGGTAGACCCAGATCAGATGTCACTGGACAGACAGATTTCAGCAAACATTGTAGACCCAGATCAGAGTTTTTTACCTATAAATTTCAAAATAGACACTGGTTCTCAAGTTAACATTTTGCCATATCAAACTTACACAAAGCTAAATCTACATCACACACTTCAAAAACCTTCAACCAAATTGACCGCCTATGGTGGTAACACACTCAACACATTAGGTTGCGTCACATTCACCTGCAAACGCACAGGTAGAAAGAAAGACCTTAGTAACTACATTGTAGAGACGTACTTCACTCCCATACTTGGTCTAAGGTCAAGTATTGATCTGGAATTGATCAAATTAGTGTTATCCTGTGAGACACAAGCATCTCAACTCCTGGAAACCAAGCATCTCACGAAAGCTTTGACACAGTACATTTCAAGGTATAGGTTTATTTCCAGGTGAATGTACAATTCATCTTGACCCATCCATTTCTCCTGCAGTAAATCCGCCAAGGCGGATTCCTGTGGCCTTGAGAGATAAAGTAAAACAGGAACTAGATCGTATGTTGAAACTAAACATTATTGCCAAGGTCTCTGAGCCAACTGAGTGGGTGAACTCTATGGTTGCTGTTGAAAGTAAACAAACAGGCAAACTCTGAGTATGCCTAGACCCGCAGCGTCTAAATAAAGCTATTCTGCGTCCGCATTACCCAATGAGGACACTCGAAGACATCTTACCTCGCCTCTCAGATGATAAATTCTTCACGAACCTGGATGCTAGATTCGGATATTGGGCTATAAAATGTCAAATCAATCGCCATTCCTCACTACATTCAATACGCCGTTCGGAAGGTAGCGTTACCTCAGACTCGCGTTCGGCTTGAAGTCAAGCCAGGATTTCCAAAGGAAAATTGATGAGTGCCTGGAATGCCTCCCGGGGGTCGTCGCTATCGTTGATGACATCCTTGTCTATGGGGGAACGCGTGAAGAACACGATCTGAACTTTTGCAACGTGATTAAACGTTCATTAGAAAAGGGTATCAGATTCAATGAGGACAAACTGGTAGTAGGGGTCCAACAAGTTGAATCCTTTGGTCTTATTTTGACAGCCCAAGAGGTCAAAGCTTCGCCAAATAAGGTTTCTGCTGTACGCAATATGGACCCACCCACCAACAGATCAGAACTGGAAACGTTTTTGGAATGATCTTTCGAAATTTTGTCCAAACTTGGCAGAACTTACGAGTCCACTTCGCAGGCTTTTAGCAAAAGATGTAGAATTTGCATGGGATAAGCCCCAGGCTGAGGCCTTTCAGAAGGTTAAGGACGTTATAACTCAGACCCCAGGCCCTGTACTGGCATATTATGACCCGAAGAAGCCACTAACTTTACAGTGTGACGCGTCGAAAGCAGGCCTCGGTGCCACCATTATGCAGGATGGTAAGCCCATCGCATATGCTTCCAAGTCCCTTACACCCACAGAAACTCTATATGCACAGATAGAGAAAGAACTATACGCATGTTTATTCGGATGTAAGCGCTTCGAACAGTACATATACGGTCGCAAAGTGCACATAGAAACCGATCATTTACCTATCGTTTCTATCATAAAAAAGACGCTTCATGCAGCTCCACCGAGACTACAACGCATGCTTTTACAATTACAGCGGTATGACATTGACGTTCAGTACGTGAGCGGAAAGAATATACACGTCGCTGACACACTGTCTCGAAGATATGTGTCAGACACATACCCAGAACTTTCCGAGGGTATGGATTTACATGTCCACACAAAGCTGTCGAGTTTACCAATCAGTGATCTTAAAATGAAAGAGATTAAGGCACACACTGAGCAGGATCCACAAATGGATCAGCTAAAACAGGTTATCCTAAAAGGCTGGCCTGACGAGAGGCATCTTTGTCCTGAACAGGTACTAGATTACTGGAATTTTCGCGATGAATTGACAGTTGTCGGCGGCTTAATGTTGAAGGGCCAGAAAATAGTAATTCCGAGTGCTTTAAGACCAAAGATGCTCGAAATATCACACCAAGGACATTTTGGCTGCGAAAAAAACTCTCCGCAGAACACGAGACGTGATGTTTTGGCCAAAAATTTCGTCTGAAATTACCGAGATGGTATTAAGCTGGCCTGTCTGTCTTGAACACAGAAGCTCGAATCCCAATGAACCTCTTATACCCCACAAGGTCGCCTTAGACATATTTACTTGGGATGACAAAACATTCCTCATTACTGTAGACTATTACAGTAAATATTTTGAAGTACAGAAACTTCCCAGCATGAAAACCAGTACTATCATTGCCAAGTTAAAAAAACACCTTCGCCAAGAATGGCATCCCTATGAATTTTTATCTGACAATGCACCGCAATTTTGCTCTGAAGATTTCACAGAGTTTGCCAAAGATTGGGACTTTTCTCTGATAAACATGTCCCCAAAACACAGTCAGTCCAATGGAATGGTCGAAAAAATGGTAGGCATTTGCAAGAGAATACTCGCTAAGGCGAAATCGGCCGGAAAAGATCTATATTTTGGTATACTAGAGTACCGCACAGCTCCCACAAAACTTGGTTTTTCTCCCAGTGAATTACTCATGGGGAGAAAGTTAAGATCTGTATTGCCAGTCACCCTTGATCAGCTATTACCCAAAAAAAACCCTTCTGAACAAATTAAAGAAAACATTCAGTGCGCTAAACAACAGCAAAAGAAATATTATGATCACGGTTCAAAAACACAGACATCACTCAGCATAGGAGACACGGCAAGAATTCAACAACGACAAACTTGGAAACGAAAAACACAATGACAGATCATATTCCGTTAAGACACCAGACGGTGTTGTTTATCGACGCAATAGACGTCATCTCTTGAAATCGAAGGAAGCAATTCAAAATTATCAAGCGAATTCTGAATCTACGCCTGATCATTCACTTTCTTATCAGCCCTCATTTGAAATGCAGAAAAAGGAAACTCCCTTCAGGAGCCCCAAATTTGTAAAACAATCAGTTTCACGCGGAATAATAATGCTGATTAAGTTATATACCACCAGGGAAGAAAGACATAACGCCATATATTACACGCTTTGGTCGTACAGTGAAACCAAAAGTAGTTGAATCTATGTGAACCATGACACAGGACAATGTTAAAAACACATGCGAGGTATAAATCATGACACTTTAATGAAAACATATACAGTTCTCCCTTCCCCTGGAATCGTTTTAATCTTGTGTTGCTGAAAATCAACTTAACTTTATCAACAACTTGTCAAATCAGTGTGTGTGGAAACTGTTAGAATAATTGTAACATGAGTTTACCAATTATTTTTAATTAAAGTCATTCAGATACTCTGGCTCTCCTAGTGAAACAAAAACTGTCTGCCTTGCAAATATCTGTGTGTCACTGAACTGGCTGAACTTTCTTGTGCTAGCTAACGACTAAATGTTTGATATCCAGGATTTTTTTAAGGCGTTTAAATGAATTTGAACCGTTGTTGTTTTTAAAGAAGGGAGACATTATTAGTCAATCCTCCATGTAAACTGATGATAAACCCCACTGGTGTGCCTCACTGAATATAAATACTTTCAGCCTCTAAAATACTTTATTTCTCTTGTAGCTATGATTATGTATGTTGTATGCTAGAGACAGTCACCTTATTAAATAATAGTTTGAACACATTGTCGTTCTTCATTAACAATTAGTTATTATCATTGCATTATATATCAGTGCATAATATAACACGAGAGAGGGTGTTGCAGTACGAGTATATAAAGAAGATATATATATATATATATATATATATATATATATATATATATATATATATATATATATATATATATATATATATATATATATATATATATATATAGACAGCTTCCTGAAGAGGTCTTCTCTAAAAAGGGAGCATATCTCTTCGATAGTTGTATCCATTTTCCTTAATATGGATTTCTTGGAACTGCTTTGAATATTTGCTCCAATATTTTCTACCCTAGCTGGAGTGTGCGAGTAGAGGTATTGAGTTATATATAGAGAGTGGAGAGATCTTGATGAATTGTCATACCGGTAAATTAATATCCCAACAGTCCCTTGATATGTTTAATCTCTATTGTTGCATAAAAAGCAGAGCCGCACGTTATTAACAGCCGTGCATTAACCGGCGAAAAGCCGTGTATTAAAAAGGCAAGTCACGCGGTGTTAATGCACGGCTACGCAACTTTCAATATGATCGTACCGGGGCCACAGATTTGCTGCCGTTTCGATATGTGTACTGCCCGACCTCAGAACGAGCATAGTCCGTGGAGTATAGTTGCGTTCGCTAGACATTGGTGAAAAGGCGAAACAAAACAGTGCAAGAAATAACGCGAAATGTAACAAATGTTTTCAGTTTTTATGAAATAATAGCGATCAAACATGGTTTTTCATGCATTAACACTCGCCAGGTCCCTAGGAAGGTGTTGAAAACCGCGGCCTCCGGCCTCGGTTTTCAACACCTCCCACGGGACCTGGCGAATGTTAATGCATGCAAAACCATGTTTGATCCCTATATTACGGTGATAGAGATGAAACATCAAGGGATTGTTTGGGACATTAAATACAAATAAATAAATAAATAAATAAAACAGGAAAAGTAACATGTTTCACTCTTTAATAGCCTTCTAATTTGGTTCCGGTGTTAGTAAAAGCTCATACTTGTTCCGATGACGAAGATGGGATTTCCAATGGAAAACCCCACAAAGCATAGTCAAATTCGATCAAATTAGAAATTTAGTTTATTTTCATTTAGGACCTAGCATTATGTTGAAAGCAGGTCAAGTGAGTAGTGTTTGAACAGTGTTGTCAATGGTGAGTATTGCATCCAGTTCATGAACGATCGTCGATTCTATAACACCAGTTTTTTTCGGACAGAAATTTTTGGGCCGACGCCCATCGGAACAAGTAATGGCTTTAAAAATAAAGCAAATGTAAACAAATGTTAACAAAAAAAAGCTATTATCGCGCCGGGGCCATGTCCTTGGATAGCTCATGTTGTCACCCAGTCGTTGGTGTCGGCTTCTGTCCGCGTCGGCATCTGCGTTAGTCCAATGTTTTTAGTTTTCAAAGATGTGCATAGTCTTTCATCACGAAAACACACCTCTATAATGTTGACCCCCTTCAACCCCACTTTTATATAGCAAAACTGGGGTTTACAGGAGTATACATCAATTTTCTTATTTCTGCTCAAAAACATAGATTGTGGGTACTCGTTAGAACCGCCTCGCCGAGGCGGTTCTAACGAGTACCCACAATCTATGTTTTGAGCAGAAATTTGAAAAAAAAATATTAGAATTTTTATCTAAAAATTTTCATTTTTTGGTGGTAAAATTTTCAGTATATTTGAATAGGCTTGTTTTCGTAATGTTAAACATTTAATTAAGGTACTGCTTTCCTATTGGCCTACACATACCTTAGGGTAAGACCTTTCAATAGCATACACCCCAATCCCCAAGTTAGACCCTCTCTGTAGGTCCAGGTCAGTTCACACCCATGTTTAAGTTCTGAAGCTTAAGTTTTGAAAAGTGAACGTAACTTGAAGTTCAAGATACCGCTTTAATATTTGGCCAACACCTACCTTTGGGTAAGACCTTTCAATAGCATACACCCCTTCCTCAGTTTGACTTTCTGCCTAGGTTAAGATCAGGTCATACTTTGTCATTTAAACCCATGTTTAATTTCTGCGTTTAAGTTTTGAAAAGTATTCGTAACTGCAGAAGTATTCAAGATACCGCTGTAATATTTGGCCCACATCTGCCTTAGGGTAAGACCTTTCAGTAGCACACACCCCTTTCTCAGTTTAACCTTTTGTCTAGGTCAAGATCAGGTCATACTTTGTCATTTACAACTGTGTTAAAGTTTTGAAAAGTGTACATGACTGCTGAAGTGTTTAAGATATAACGTTCATATTTCGTCCACACCAACCTAAGGGATTCAGCATGTAAGATATAGCTTTCATATTTCGACCACATCAACCTAAGGGAGGACGTTTCAATGGCATATACCCCATCCCTCAGTTTGACATTCTTCTGACGTCAAAGTCAGATCATACTCTATCATTTACACCTTTTTAAGTTTAAGCTGCATTTCCGGCATCTATAACATATAATGATTGTTTTCATATTGGATATTCCGGCGAGCTGTGTTGTCTTCTGACAACTCTTGTTTTCTTATCGTTATGCATTTTATAAAATATCACTGGCGCCTTGAACACTTCGTGCTCAGTTTATGTAATATTTACCTTATTTTATTGAAAGAGTGGTAAACCTTAAAAATTCTAATGCTAAAATTCATTTATGCCCCAAAACATGACATTCTAATACAGTCTGCATTTTGCAAACAAAAATCTTGGACTTTCTGGTATGTATACGAGTATATAGATAGATCTATAGCTCCAGAACAGATATCCTTTTCAACCAAATATTATGGATATTTTTGCGGTGAGAAGCGTCAGCATGCATTCTACTTAAATCTATATTGGACCATTACAGGTCTGACAGGACTCCTGTCGGCCTCGGGCCGATAATGGTCCAGTTTAGATTAGATCTTGGGTACATCTCACTGAGTGAGCTGGATGATGATGATGAGTTCAGGTTTAACGACGCATCAGCCCATGAGGGTCATTTGCGTCAAAATGGTGAACTAACATGGTTCTGTAATGAAACGATTATAATGATAAGTCATAAATGCATAAAATGTAAAACTAGAACGAATGAGTGAGCTGGAGCTTTAAGCTCTATTTAATCAGCAAATCCATTTTAGGACTGCTCTTTGTGACTATTTAACCCATTGTATACTGAATGAACTCTCCCACACTATATACTGGAAGCTACTAATTTCGATTTTAGGTATGTCAGGCTATGTGATTCAGATATTCCTAGAGAAAAATGATTGAACTATTTGCAAATAGTGGAGACCCTGATCAGATGCCGCGTTCTGCGGCGTCTGATCTGGGTCTGCACTGTTTGCCAATTACCCTTTTAGGGGTTTCCAGACTATACAATGGGTTAATGTAACAACATATTACTAGTGAATTCCTATATGCAGAGACGTTTTGGTCATATCGTTCTATTTATTTATCGCTCAGACAAATTTACAATATACATGTCAACACACCTAGGTAAAATGTATGCTTTCTAGCAAGAGCTCCAGACCAGTCATTTTAACCGAAAATATTGATTGTGAGGCGCTTTTTATGAGTACCTTCAGCGTTTATTTTTATGAATAAATTAGAGAAAAAGATAATTTGATACTCATCTAATCTATAGCTCTGTATGCCATGACATTTTCACCCTATAATATAGGAATTTAGGAATATTTTGGGTTATTAAGCAATTTAAACCAAAGCAATATAAAAAGATTACTAGAAGTAAAAATGAACTTTGAAAATCTGGTTTAAAAGCTGCGAAATTCTGAAAATCCGCCCAGTGGATTTTCAGAATTTCGCAGCTATTAAACCAGATACAGTGAAAACAGGAACATGCCGTGGTCTAATTATTAACCCTTCCCTTGCTGAACACGTCATGCCCTGTCTTAGCAAACAGTGTAGATCCAGATCAGTTGGCTTCTGAAGCTGATCTGGATCTGCACTGTTTGTCATTAACAGTGCTCCAGCTAGCCCTATATGGAGGGGTGGGCCGCACCTATTGCCCTTTCCTGCCGCCCCATCTGCCCTTCTTAGGCTGCTTTCTGTCTTATTTCAATTCCAGACATAAAACCCTACATTTTGGTGAAAATTTTATGAAAATCGGACCAAAATTAATAATGTTATCAATGTTTAACGGTCAGTGTTATTTGTACTCTATTTCTGAGATATTTATTGTGGAATGGGATTATATTTTGTAACATGTCTTGATACTAAGTACCTCACATGACACATGGTGCGCTCGTTCTTGTATGACCGCGCAAAAAGTGCCCTACCCGGTGCCCCTCTGCCCAAAAATCCTAGCTGGAGCACTGCATTAAATATGTGAATTTCTATCAAAAACCCGGATCAAGAAATCTGATTGGCTGAAAATTAGAAGTGGGCGTGGCATCTTAATTTATTCAGCATGAGAAGAGTTAACAATAATTAGACCCAGGCTTATTCCTGTTTTCACTGTATCTTATGTGGATATACATTACACGTCAAATAAAGATCTTGCAAGTAGGTTCTATATGATTTGGCAGATGCCGAATGGGGTGGTCTAAACATTTCACGAAGAGACGCGGCCCTTAACCTGTTTGCTTTCGGGAGAGCGATAGATGCTAATCAGACAGCGCGGATTCGCAGCCTTATCTGGGCCTTCGTTTCCCGCATGTCTTACGACATGAAAGCCGTGACAAAGTTATATAAAGCACAGAGAAAAAAAGTCGCGGTCATTGATGGGATTCGAACACTTGCTACTTGGGTAAAAATCCAATGTTCTGTCCACTGAGCCAAAAAGTCAACTCCCTGATGCATAATCTGCCAAGGCCGATAACCGGAGGTAGGAGTAATTGATCGTAACACTCCTCCCTGGTACTCCACCTCTTCAAAGAAGTCATCATTTAAATATGATGACTTGAAAGCCAGATTGGCATCGTGTAAAGTACAATCTCGGACGAGTCCCCATCGCGCTACAATAATGTACATGAGAGCCGTAACAAAGATATATAGCATAGCTGAAAAAATTCTAATCATTGGTAGGATTGGAACCCTTGTAACATAGGTGAAAGTTCAATGCTCTAACCACTGAGTCAAAGAGTCGACACCCTGACGCAGTTGTGTTAGGGATTGGGTAAATACCTACAAGCTATGCATAATCTGCTAAGGCAGATAATCGAAATTATGGTATAACCCAATGGCTTGTAAATAGAGTGTTTGCTGGCTATAAAAAACAGTCGTTTTGTTGAATATCTACAATTCTTTACTGTTGAATATTAACTTGAAATAAAATGGACATGGAGATAAGAGGCCATAAGGGAGATGTATCACACGAGGAAAACGGGTTTCATAGCTACAGATAAGAGGGGGTATCCAAATATTATGTTTCTTATTTCTCGACGAAAACATATGTTGTGGGTACTCATTAGAAGCGACTCGCCGAGGCGCTTCTAATGAGTACCACAACATATGTTTTCGTCGAGAAATAAGAAAGATATCAGCATTTTTCGGATGAAAAAAGCGCCTTATCTGTTGCTATGGGGTTTTAGCTACCCAGTGGCTTTTCTACTGACCGATACAAGGCGGTTCTTCCTTCTTCGAGCATTGTTGTTTCATATGTGACAAAAAAAGGTAAGAGAAAAGTCCAGGGTGTGCCACAATCACAAACCGTAGCCCTTCCCAGACACCAAGAGGAACAGGAAACACACAAAACCAAACAAGAGCAAATCGAACAAACGCACGAAAAGCACTAAGATTAGCTCTCTCTTCCCCAAGCGAGGTAATCGCAATGCTAAAAGGACTGAAAAACACAAGAACAAAATAACAAAAGGTAAGACATAAAACAAATCGCCTCGTAGAATAACCCACAAAGCAACAAAGAGTAAGACTAACACCTGGACCACCGCGTTAGAACGGCCAGTAAAATAAACCACCGGGGAGGGGGGGGGGGGGGCGGGGGTGTTAAAGCACTTTTACAGCTAGCCAACTTCACCCTGGGTTCCGATGCTACTCTTGTTAATACAGAAATACATAAAAATTCGGTTCGCATAAAGGCTCCCAACTCAGTCAATGCATCAAAGCGAAAACATAAAAATCAAATTAATCACAATGATAAACAAAGACGAATACTCATGGCTATTTCTACTGTGTGCCAGAGTAAATGAAAACCAATAGTTGAACACGGCGGGCCAAGCCAAAGACATATCGTGAAGCCCCAACCCACTGGTTAAAGTTTTACGAAGAGGCTGTCATTGAGTCTGAGGCCCGAACCGCCGTCGTGCAATAAAAGAGTGAAGCATAGCCATCAACAATTATTAGCTTGACAACTAGGCATGCAGTCTGCCGCATAATATCCAGGCTATAGCCAATTCTTGCTTTTACCATTATCTCTTCTTTTGTTACCTCGGGAAAGCTGTGCTTCGTGTTTATGACATTTCCTGAGTACCTTCTTATATATTTCCCCATTTTACCAGTTATATATAGTTTACCTTTACATAACTAGATCTATCCAGTATGCATTCTTTGTAAATCCATAGCGGGCCGTTATCGGCCCGTGAGGGCAGCTGACGAGCCGATATCGGCCCTCTATAGATTTATAAAGAATGCTAGCTGGGTAGAACCAGTTTCAGAATTTCATCTTGTCTCAATCATGTCTTTGTCTTTATATCAACATAATCAAAGGACTCACAGCTCTGGTGGGTCGATTGTCTCTGAGTGTAGGGAAAATGGTCCTAAACGGGGACTGAATTCTTTCATTTGACCATTTCACGTCCTGCAATTTAAGCAAACAGTGCAGACCCCGATCAGATTCTGCGTTCTGATGTGTCTGATCTGGATCTACACTGTTTGCCAGTGTTCCAGTCCAGGTTTTAAAGATAACCCTCTTTACACGACACTGACGTCACAGCGACAAGAAGAGCGCGGCTATGAATAACCGTTACCCGGATTTCGTACAAATGCGCGGTTTGATTTCATTGGTCAATGACAATCACGCGGACAACAACTTTAAGGAAATTTTGGTGCATGTATACTATGGCTCGATTGTAAACAATCGACCCAAAAATCAACACCATAGGCAGTGGAGTATTTACAGAAAACATAACAGTCTTGTAAACCCCACTTACTGTATATCTATTATGACAATTTTCATTTCTCATTTCAAAGCAATCATTGTCACCTTTAATTGTTAAGAATTATACTGCTTAAAATAAGAAATATGTATAAAATGTTTTCGTATTACTTTAGTCCTAAAAATGAAGATTGAAGGAACCGATCAACCTGCAGTCCGAGGTCTATGATCTCGGCTTTCAACCAACAATCTAAGAATCGAATCGTGTACTTGTGTAAATATATTTGGTCATACTCTAACGGTACAGGGCAGCCTTTAAGGGAAATGGATACACCTTTAGAGGAGGTAACTCTGTCAGAATTATTTTGTCTTCCTTCTGAAAAAGGATATACTCTAAAAAGACAGAATTTCTTTCCTTATAGATTAGTCCCCTATTCAGAAGGGATTTGGTATGCAAGAACGCAAACAGGACGTCCTTTCTGAAAAGCTGTCAACTCTAAGAGTAAAGAATTTGCTCCTAAAGAGAAAGGAACAAAGTCTTTCCTTTCTGAGCAGACCACATTTCAGAAGTGAGCCAAACTTATTTGGAAAGAATTGCGTCCCTTGATAGTAACCATTCCCCTTGAGTAAAGACTCGCTATTATAGTCAGATTAGCTATGCGAATATGTGTCATCAGGCATATGCCCGATGACACATGTTCGCATAGCGAAGCCCATATACTTCTTTGTTCATATCCTTACCCACAGAATCAATGTTAAAGTTAATGACACTTTTTGCTTTGGAAGCAAATTCTTTCATTTTAGATTAGATCCCTTATCAGAAGGGAGTCAAAACTATTCCCTAATCAGAAGGGTGCCAGAACTATTTGGAAAGACTCGCTGAATAGGTTCACTAGGATAGAATTTCACATTAATCCAAAGAATTGTTTTATCGTATCCAATGAAAGAATTTCTAGTTACTATGATAGTTTCGGTTTTCATCGAAAAGCACCATCAGACTGTGGCCTTGTCCTCTTAATGTCACGGGACTTTGACTGATTACAACTAGACTGGTTACCAGTGGTAAACAAAGCCTGTAGATGTTGCTTAGGTTGCAGTTTGAAAGAGTTTCTTCCCGTAAAAGTGTATACGTTCCCCGCTGTCATAGTCGGGTTCACTACCCAGCTAGCATTCTTTATAAATCTACAGCGGGCCGTTATCGGCCCGTCAGCTACCCTGATGGACCGATAACAGCCCGCTATAGATTTTTATAAAAAATGCTTACTGAGTAATTACCTCATATTCCATTTTGTTTTGTTTTTATTGAGGTTTTACGGCCCAGTCAACCAAATGGGGTCAGTTTACCTAACCACACGTTTACTGGGCAGGCTTAGTCCTCTAAGCGATTAACCAGTATTGTGCACATTCTTTCGCCAGAAACTGACAACTGTCCTTCTTGAATCAGCGGAAGGGAGAGAATGACCGTAGAAAATATTTCATGATCAATCTCCACGAAAGAATGTTGCCGACCTCGGCGGGGGTTGAACCCGCGACCTCCTGGTCTCCAGTCGGATGGCGCATCCAACTGAGCCACCGAAGCCGGCACCTCATATTCCATATCATCACCCTTAGGATCACTATTCAAATTAATGACAATTTTCGAACAACTGTCTCTGATTCGATCATTTTATCCAGTTAATAGGCGCTGCATCGCTTTCGACTTAACTGCCTGGATTCTGCTACTTTGTTCTACCTATACCGATACAACCCTTTTTACAATACAACCCTTTTAAAATACCCTTTTACCCTTTAAAAAATATTGTTCTTGTAGATTCTTAAACCTGAAATATCGTATATTGTCTAGCTACGCTAGATTTAAAATCTCCCCTTATCATTTCTATTTAATCCGCAAGTCCGAAAGATTCCCAGTTAAGATTCAGATTAGCCTGCGCATAAGCGCAGTCTGATCGGAAACTTTATTGGACATATTTTGGATAGCCAATGTTGCAAAGTGTCTTCATGCGAACAATAAAGACATGCGGACAATAAAGACATGCGGACAATAAAGAATCTGATCAGACAGGCTGATTTGAGTCTTCGTTGGGTGCACATCACGAAAACATACCTATATAATTTTTACCCCCTTAAACCCCACTTTTATATAGTAAAACTGGGGTTTACAGAGGTATACGTTATTTTTCTTATTTCTGCTTAAAATCATAGATTGTGGCTATAGGTTCTAACGAGTACCCACAATCTATGTTTTGAGCAGAAATATGAAAAATATCATTTTCGTCTGAAATTTTTCAGTTTTTGGAGGTGAAATTTTCAGTATATTTGAATAGGCGTGTTTTCGCAATGACATGTCAGATGGTACGTTTTCTTAAGTTGTGGCTTATTCAAATCGCAGAATAATGTACAAGTTTATTGTCTTTTTTGTTCTTTCTTTTATTCTATTTTATTTTATTTTATTTCAGAATAGTTATACTTCGATTCTTGGAAGAATTTATTTATACCCATCAGCACGACGCAAGATTTTTTTCGAAGTCCATCACGAAAACATGCCTATATAATTTTGCCCCCATAAACCCCACTTTTATATAGTAAAACTGGGGTTTACAGGGGTATACATTATTTTTCCTATTTCTGCTCAAAAAATAGATTGTGTGGATACTCGTTAGAACCGGTTCCAACGAGTACCTACAATCTATGTTTTAAGCAGAAATAAGAAAAATATCAGAATTTTTTCATCTAAAAATTTTCATTTTTTGGTGGTAAAATTCTCAATATATTTGAATAAGCGTGTTTTCGTAATGCGTCACAGGATTATAAAAACGTTCCGTGCTAAAGCACACAGTTCATTTAAATACTACAAGGATGTCTTGTCTGCCAGGATCTAAAGCAGGAAGAAAGAGAAGACTAAATGCTGTTTTTGATGATATCGTGAACAATGTATCGATTGACTACACAAATCAGGAGATACAAGACATTCAAGGTGCAGTGTTAGAACTACTGGAGAGAGCGAAGGAAATGATGAACAAGCGTGGAATATTCAACATTTCCCGTATTGAACCCTGCGGTAGTATGGCTGAGAAAATGGCGATATGGAAGAAATGTCATCCAACCCCAGTGTTGTCGCAGGAGAATTCGAAAGAGCTTTTAAACTATCTCGAGTTTGATTTCCTAGCTGTCGTTGAAGGTTGTAAAGATTTCCACATTGAGTCAACTTGTCCGTCTTGCATGAAAGTAATACCTCTGCCGCTGGACCACGAAGTGATACAAAGATGCTATGGTACGAAATATGTGCGGCAGGACCTGGTAGAAGAGGATACAGTTTACCCAGTAATTACCGATACTCTTTTTAAAAGTGAACTGTACTATAGCATTGCTTCCTCCTGCAACTGTTTATCTGTAGTAGAAGATATCTTTCCCGATGTATCAATATTATTTCCAAGAAAATACTCATTTGTAAAGAAAGCATTTCAGACTCACTCTGAATGTGGTAAATGCTCAATCGGCAAGGAATCCGGTTTTTTGCAAATTGCAACGTCAGTTCAAAATGAATTTTGTTCTTTGATCTTAATATGGACTAGCATTGATGGGACCTTATTCGCTCCTGACGAAATCAGTTTGCAGAAGAGTCACCAAATAAAATACCTGCCTATATATATAGACTTCTTACCTGCCATTGAAATATCTAAACCAAACGGAAATGTGACAGCAATTGGAAATGTGGATTTTCTAGTTCCTAAACGATGTGTATCTTGTGACAGCAGTTCAGCCTGGAGGGCGTCTTTTTGCAAGACTGAAATAGATATGTTTGTCAACAGAATGTCAGGCAAACACAAGAAATGCTATGCTGTTCTTAAGTTCTTTCTTGATTATAAATACCGTACTCCTTACCACGTAAAGACCGCCCTTCTTAATCATTGCATGACATGTTTGTGTTCGTCCACAGACTGTCTACATTGTGTCACTGATATATTTCGTAAACTACGGAAGGCCTACAAGCGTCATGAACTGAAAGCTTTTGGTAGGCAAACGAATCTGCTTCCAGATAGGGATTACTGTTTTAGACTATCACGTGTCTATGAACTGCGAATCAATCAGATATTGAAAGTGCTATCTAAATGTAGTGAGTGGAAGACACTGAGGCATGACCTTAACTTTGAAGGAGTTTGGGAACGACATTTCCCGATTAGCAAGATGTATTAAGCGTTAACACATTGCACTCTGGGTAAAAAATTCTGCAGCCGACATACTGAAATATTTTCCTTATTTCTTTTCCAGAAAACAAGTTTTGACATTTCATGCAGTTGTCTCCTAGGGATGAAACGTCAAATCCTGCTCTCTGGGAAAAATAAGCAAAATATCAATTCAGTTTGTCGTGTGCTGAATTTGCCCAAAGAGTGGTAAGAATTAAGCGTTAAAGCGCTAATCACATAGTAGCACTAGACAGGTTATAAAATTTCATTTATGTTTCTTTAAACTTCATTTATATTTTTATAAATTCCTTTTATATTTTATTTTTAATTCCATTTATATTTTTATAAACTGCGTTTAAATTTTTGTGATACTGTCTTCTTCATTGTGCGCATTCTTGGTTATCCAAAGTATACTAAGTGAAGATTCTGATCAGACTGCGCGAATGCGCAGGCTGATCTGAATCTCCACTGCACGCACATGCCCGACGGTACGTATTCTGATGTTACGGCTCAAAACATTTTAGCTTAATAGGGGCTAAATTCATTATATCACAATAACAAATAAAATATTTTCTGCTGACCATTCCAAAAAAAATATTAATAAACCTACCAAGGAAAGGCCACAGTCACGAAGCAAAGCCTTTCCGAGGGAGCGAAACAAGAAGAGATGAGGAACAACGATAGTTGCAATAACCGGCATACCGTATTTTATTCTGTTATAAAACGAGAGCTTATCCTTCCAATATCACCACAAATATATAAATCAGTCTCGTGTAATTTAGCTACAAAATGGGAATTTCTTTCCCAAAACAATCCTAAATATCTAGATCCGTCTTATAAGACGGATCTAGATATGGAAGAGAACATCTCCCTCTATCTAGATCTTGGAAGAGAACACCTCCCCACACCTCCCCACACCCCCGTCTTATAACCGAAGAAATACGGTACACACAAGCAAAAACACTACAACAGAGGAACCTCCTTTGAACAGTCGGCAGAGACAACTACTCGGAGTCGGAGCGGGATCAGTTCTACTCGATCGAAAACCTCGCCCTTAATCCTTGTTCTGCTGAATCCGGATATGTCCTGCCTTTGCAAACAGGGTAAATTCAGATCAGTTGGCTTCTTCAGAAGCCAACTGATCTGGATCTGCATTGTTTGCCATTAAGTATGTGACTTTGTATCAACAACCTCGATCAAGTAATCTGACAGGCTGAAAATTAGTAAGGAGGTGTGTCATTTTAATTTATTCAGCATTGCAAGAGTTAATTCTGTTGCAGCTCAAATTACAAATGTGTTTGATCCGCGTAGTGTCCTCTACCTCATCAGTGAAACACCACAGTAAAACCAAAGCAATTCCTCTGTTGCAATTCTTCTTTTGTTTCCCAGCGGACACGTAACGTTGAGACAACGTTGCATCGACGTTTATGCGATGTTGTATAAACGCCTAGGTCCGCTAGGTTATATGTCGGTTATGGCAATTGCAGGGTTAGTGCCTTAGTATTGTTTGTCCCTTTTCTCTCCTTCTTTCGATGCCTCGGGAAGGCTGTACTTCGCGATTCTGACCTTTCCAGGGTGACTTCATTTATATTATTAATACTTTTATTAGAATATCAAAGAACGTTTTAAAACACAATTTTTCGTGACAAATTATAGTAAAACTTAAATTACTCGTTTACCGTGGCTGAATCGAACTCGTTTTTTAATCCATAGAAAATTCTTCCGATAGTTCAAGAAAAGAAATACTTAGGGATACTTTAGGGAGACTTTCTTATTTTATTATGAAAATGTACGTTGTGTGTACTCGTTACAATCGCTTTTAATGATACACTCTACATACTATCATTTTATAGAAGATTGAAAAGATATCCCTAAATTACCCCTATTTGCCTCCTGACCTGACACTATGATTACTCTCAGTGGCTCGAACTACTCACGTCTAGAAAAATTTTCTATATTACCAAAAATGTTCGATGCATTGAAGTTCGACTATATTTAAAGAAACTCTACGCTTTTAGGTGGAAAAGACATGCCATATATAGCAAATGTCTTCATTCATTTTGCAAAAAGTGAGGACATGTCTGCGTTATATACTATTTACAAGATTAGCAAGTATCGTATTTGAACAAGGACGTAAATAATACAATATTTTATACGTCTTTGATTTGAATAACAGACAGCTTCTTTTTTAAGGCTTAGCACTCTGGGTACAATTTACAGCAGACGACATTTTGAAATATTTTTATTGTTTTTTTTCCAGAAAAAAACTTGAAGTAAACAATTTGCATGAAATGTCAAATCCTGTTTTCTGGGAAAAGTAATAAAACAAACACGACCACTTTGTCGTCTGCTGAATTAGCCCATAGAGTGGTAAAGGTTATATTAATTACAATCTTCCATTACCATTGTCTTCCATGACCATTCCATCACCATCTTCCATGGTTTGGCTTAGTGGTTCGATGGATGCGTCGATAGTTAAGCCATTTCTGCCCAGTGACCGAGAAATAGGACATACGTAAATAATGAAAGCCTATATCAGATAATTCGACGTCTCACCAGGGTCTACACTGTTTGCACCAAAAATAGGAAATAAGGTAAAATAATAATAACAAGTAAACTAGTAAGAGTGTTTTCAGAGACTCCCGACTTCCCTCCACCCCCGCCCCGCCCCGCCCCCACCCCCACCCCCCCCCCCCCCACACACACACACACAAACACCTTCCACTCCCCACCGTGAATTTTCGGTTTTTCAACCGCAGTGTCCTTGAAAATTAGGTCAAGGTCACCAAAATCTAATCAGTTCTCTGTTATGTCCCAATTATATATTCTCGAAAATTTGTATAGAATCCAACAACTGGTTCGAAAGATATTATTCTGACAAGAAAGAGTCATTGAATTTTCAATTTTTCTACTGCCATGTCCTTGAAAATTAGGTCAAGGTCACCAAATCTAATCAGATTTTTTATATGTCCCAATTATATATATGCAAATTTGGTAATAATCCAACCACTGGTTCAAAAGATATTGTGCAGACAAGTAAGTGTGACGCCAACGCTGACGCCAGTGGGATCCGCACCTAAAACAATATGTCCCCCTCACCATATGTGGGGTGACATAATAAACAAAACCTGTCTTTGTACACTGCAATGTAGTTTAATTCACCAGTCTAACTGTAATAGAATCTTGTACAAAATATATTGGGTTCTAACCGGTTCTCAATTTTAGTTTGGAGACCCCCAAAAAAGGAAACCCCTCAGAACTCGGCGTGTGATTAGGGTTTACAAGGTTTGTATCAACTACAGGAATTTATATAAAACATAGTAATAATAAAAACTGACCAGACACCCTGCTGTTGGATATATACCGGTTCAAAGAGTTGCCGTAGAATAGTCCACTCGACCCCATAAAATCACATCCTAACCCAGCTAGCATTCTACGTAAATCTACATCGGGCCGTCATCGGCCCGTCAGCTACCCTGACGGGCCGATGACGGCCCGATATAGATTTACGTAGAATGCTGACAGGGAAGTAACTGTGGTAGAGCTTGTTGACCCAGTTAAAAGTCGCGTGGCTTCAGTGTGAGAGGGTTCAGATTTTCCAATAGGCACGCAGCGTTGAAACAACGTCAGTGTTGTCTGTTGTTGAAATAATGTCTTTTCTACGTTTCGTTGGCGTTTCATCAACGTTGAAACGACGTCGTTCCAACGTTGTGTGCCTGCTGAGTTGTTATTTCCTCTTGTGGACAGTAATCCCATGCTTAATCAATGTACTGTATTTAACCCATTCTCTTCGACCTCAACTCTTTGAACAGGTCCATTTTCAACAGAAGGGATGTCTAGTTAGTTTTATTATAACCATGTTTTATAGAAATTCTTGTATTAAATGCAAACAGTGTATACCCTGATCAGTCTGATCTGTGTCTACACTGTTTGCCAATGTCGCTTTATGGGGACGCTAGACATAAATGGGTTAATTTATGTATTGGGAGAGACGGGTCTGAACAAAGAGTTTATACCCAGATCAGACACCATAGAATGCGGCTTCTGATCAGTGTCTGCAATGTTTGTTTTATCCAGTAGTTTTCTACACATCAACGGATAGTAAAATTGGCTTGTTTAAATTTTTGACAGGTGTGATAAATAGAGATTATTATATGGCAATTTTCATATCATACATGTACCCCATATCAACCCGAGACACCCGTATCAGCCCGAGGGCTGATATGGGTCGAGGGTTAAGGGTTGATATGGGGTATGATATGAAAATTGCCGTATCATAATCTATTTTTCATACAGTTTTCTTTCTGACAAGTTTGCCTATTTGATATCGTATGCTCCGAATGTGGTGATATGGGAATTTTTTGTCCGAGTAAAAAAGCCGTATCACTCTCGTGACCTGGTGATATGGGTTTTTTGCCCGGGCAAAAAAAAAAGCCGTATCACCCACGTGACCCTTTATCACATCTTTTGCGCTCCACAACAGTGATATGTGCTTGAAAGCCATGTTAGTATCACATATGCAAAATGAACATATTTTTAGTAAATATATGATAAGGAGTTATATTACAGATCTTATGGATAATGATAGAGAATTCCGGGGAAAATATTTCCTAGTGTGAAATTATCAATGCATAAATGACGTCATATTATAGGATTATAAGAAGTCACTAAGTTCATTTGAAGCATAATATGACGTCATTTAAGTAAGTAGAATGGCTAAAAGTCATTTTTATGGTATATGCTATATAAATTTTAGTCCACAGCTGTTTTTAAAAAAAGGGAAATAATTCCCACGGGCAGCGAAAGTCCTGATAAAAACCTCGTGCTGACTTTCAATGCCCTAGGGAATTGTTTCCCGTATTTTAAACCAAATGTGGACTAATCTTTCTAAGGCGCCACAATATTTAGGTTAACCATGGTATTCTAGAAGGATCGGATAAAGAAGCAAACCTACTTTACAGACTTGAGTATGAATTTAAACCCTCAAAACATGTTACCTCTTTGCATGTTTGTTTTAACTTTTTGTGCACTGATCGAGAAAAAAAATTATGAAGCTAAAAATTACAAAGTTTTTATAGCAAAGTAAACCTTTCCTGCGTCTTTAAATTTTATTTCCAAAACTCGATTTAATGACATTTAATTCATTTGAATAGCTCATTTGTCCATTGTGCGTTTGGTTTAAACATATTTTATTCAGAACTATCAGTAAACATCAAATATTGTAACGTTGAAACACGGGACTGGAAAGAAAACCTACAAGCTTATATAGTTCTTCTCCATAGAAAATCAACGTTGTAAGCATATAACGAGTTTTGAGTGAAGATAAAGTAAACATGGTCCTTTTTATAATTTAAAAATAATCGATTTCCTAATAAATCAAATACAGTCCACTCACGTTATCTCAAACACTGATAACTCAAACCAGCACATACGAGGTACGATCAAGAAGTTATCGGCCCGATATACTAATAATGAATAAATTGAAATGAAACCCCAGTCAGTTGATACTTTTATCTAATTCAACGTCTTTGGAAGAAAGAATAAAATTTCGAAGCCATTGATTTCAGTAGGTTTGCTGTTCAGTGAAAGGGTTTGTTAAACTGAGAAAATGGACAGAATTGAGGTTAGAGCAGTCGGAAGACAATGAAGAAGATTTATAATTAGCCGCTTTGATCATACTGGATAAAGGAAAGTAGGATGGTCTTGCGAAAAACAAAAAAGTATACATGGCTATATAAACCCATTTACAGAAACGACACTACCAAACCAATATTGTTCACGTAACTTTGACATAGGCTTTATTTTTTTTTTATTTTTTTTTTATTTGTGTGCTTTTCTTTGCTGTTTGATATGTTTGTCTGTATAAAGTGTAAGGAAGAAGTTCGGAGGTGGTTGGGTGACGCGAAGGTGTCCTGTAGCTTTTGTCACCGGGGCGCCCTACTGATATTGGCTGACAGTTGGGCAAGGCCTGTTGTTCTTGCAGCAGGTAAGGGTAGAGGGTGAATGTTGTTATTTCTTCTGTTCCTTCACTTTCTTTCATTTCCCCCTTTCTTCCCTATCCCTCTCTTTCATCTCCTCTACTATCTCTTTTCTCCCTTTCTCTGGGAGACGACACAAAATGATCCACAAGGGTTGACGTGTCCTTAAACCCCGCCCCCCGCCACCCCCCCCCCCCCACCCCCCCCCCCCCCCCCCCCCGCCGCCCCAACACAATCAATCAAGGAAGAAGTTCGGCCGAAACAGCATGCCGTAACATGCGACTCATGCGACAGATGGCAGCACATAACGTGTAATACAGGTACGTGTTTCATTTGCTTTTTCATTATTAGTTAATTAAAATGAATATCTGAGACCGGGGTATATATGTATACTCATGTATGAGTGCATATGTGTGTATGTGTGCGTGCGCCTGTGTGTGCGCCTGTGTGTATTTATGTGTGTGTATGTGTATGTAGTGCAAATGTGTGTATGTATGCAGTGTGTATGCATGCGTCCGTCTGTGACATGGAACGTCTGTGGGATGAATACATGTACACATTCAGAGCGTTATCAATGAAAATAGTTGTTTTTTTTTTTTTCACATAGTCTCTCTCTCTCTCTCTCTCTCTCTCTCTCTCTCTCTCTCTCTCTCTCTCTCTCTCTCTCTCTCTCTCTCTGTATTCCTCTTTCTCTCTCTCTCTCTCTCTCTCTCTCTCTCTCTCTCTCTCTCTCTCTCTCTCTCTCTCTCTCTCTCTCTCTGTATTCCTCTCTTTCTCTCTCTGTATTCCCCTCTGTCCTCTCTCTTATTGAAAATATGTGCCTTTAGATACTTATATGTAATGTACATTTAACCACGACATCTACTGACAAAAATACATAGAGGATATTTACTCTTTTGCTGTGAATACCATAAATATTGTCATCGAGTGTAATGAAAACATCAGTATTTTCACGAGTGCGAAGCACGAGTGAAAATTTGAATGTTTTCATTACACGAGATGAAATTTTTTATGGTATTCACTGAAAAAGAGTAAATTTTCTTTTTATTTTATTGTTTAATGTCAATGCGCGTTTCTGACGTCATATCTAACCTCACCAAACAAAGTATGAACCTCGTGGCGTCGACATTCAGTGCTTTTAAAACATGTGAAGCGCTGGAGAGACAAAAACAAAAAAGTTTCAGCAAATCAAAATAATCTTGATACCAAAATTCTCCTGACATTCTAACTAAGAAAATGCATACCAACACTTGATAGTTGATTTCAGAAACAAAGAAGTTAGAGGTGTTCAAAAATCTGAAGTGGAAGTAACATCCACTTCTGAAACAATGAAGAAAACCAAAGTCGTCCAAAGCGAGGAGTGAAACTATAAATCGTATCAATCACTAGTGAAATGATACGATATCACTTGTGATTGATACCACTTTTATTTTCACCAGATATACACTGATTTCACCGCTAACAATAAAATAAAAATGTTTATGAAGTAATGACATTTCATAAAGCCTCCCCCGATACAAGTATGATGAACCAACAATGATGTGGAAGGTATGTATATAGACTGTGTAACATAATACAGGCGACTCTCGTTATCTCGAACTCGCTTATCTCGAATAACCGCTTATCTCGAAGTGAAAATCTGGTCCCTGTTTTAACACAGAGATCTACCAACAGGCAACAAAATATTGTGGAAAAGAGGAGAAATTGCTCCTTAGGAGCAATTTCTCCTCTTTTCCACAATATTTTCAATATATCTCTAACTTAGGAGTCAAATTACATATTCATTCTGTTAAAAGTGGTTGTTCGATTAATTGTTTTCCTCATTGCCGCAAATCTGATATGTCGAAGTACGGATATCTCGAGGTGTTTCATAGAGTCCCTTGGAGTTCGAGATAACGAGAGTCGACTGTAATTCCAATATTAAGATTCATCTCATGATGCCGCAACGCCTCGATAGCTCAGTGGTAGAGCGCCCGCTTCGAGTGCGGGAGGTCGTGGGTTCAATCCCCAGCAGCATCATACCAAAGACGCAAAAAAAGAGTATTTTGTCTTGGTTTTCATTTTGATAATATTAACCCTTAAACTGCCAACCACAACAATTGTCGTCTGCTTTGTCATCTGCTTGTTATTTTGAAAGTAATTTCTGCAAACAGTCTTGGCCCAGAGAAGCAGTCTGATCTGGGTCCACACCTTTTGCCTGTATGCAAAAATAGGTTGAAAAGTTTGCAGGAATATTCAGCAGACGACATAAACAGACGACATTTTCATATGCAGGTTTTCTTGGCGCTTTAAGGGTTAAACCATGATCTAATTCTGCAAACACTTATTTTTTCCCTCTCCAGGCTGGCATAGAAGATTGAATTTGCAGTCTGGTGAATGTGCACCATTCCATGTACTGGTACGAACACTGCGACATGAGGCGTCAGATGCAGCTAACCAGACCAGGTTTGTGTCTGAAATGAATCTGCGCAGACTCCAGCGTAAAGCGTATCGCTCCGTACAGGCCAAGCTATTCTCTGCTTGGGACAAGTAAATAAGCTTTTAAATGTGTAACCAATGCACACCGTTCCTGGGCAAACTATGTTCCTATGCGCAGTTTCCGCCAATAACTTACAACTTTCCTATATATTAGAAACAGAGGCGCATGTGACCGTAGAATGAATTTCATGGTCAATTACAGCGGAAATGCTTGTGCTCCGCCAGGGCATCGAACCACCGGATTGATAATCCAATGCTCTATCGATTGAGCGGACGCAAACTTTTGAATGATATTGAAAATATTTACTTTAAAAATGTCATGTTCGTATAATCGTTTCCATTTGCCACTGTCGGCGTTAGCAATATAGAAAGAGATGAGACTGTGGATTTTCGCAACAACTTCATATATGACCACATAATACCATATGGAATAAGATAGCGATAGTACAGTGGACTCGTGTATTGTATTTTTCCTCATTAAGAACCAACACGAGACAAACTTTTACTATTTCTTGAAACATAACATGCAAATACTTACACTTGCGCTTTCTTTGTTTTCAGTTACCGCGCTGGTGATATCTCTACCACAGCATTGTTGAAGAAGGTGTCGACATTTATGAAGCCCGCAGTTCAGAGAAATGCAGATAACTAAGACGGGTTATGAGACAAAGACATGTTAATTCTTTAATATGACCATTGTTTTAAGTGTATAACAGTATGTGAACAGTTTTATTAAGATGAACAATAATCACAGAAGTGTGAAGCACGACCAGATTGAAGATGTTTTCAAACTTCTTTGTTATTACCAAGCTTTCTTTGCTTTTAACGCGAAATAACCAATATCTATATTTTCAATCAGTGACATTTGCTTAGCCATCACATATCATAATCAAGTCTGGATACTGGAATGCTCACATACTGCAACTCTATAGTGTTAAACAAAAACGGAATCTTGTTATTTATATTACTTATGTTACTTATGTTACTGCAGTTTGAATTGTGAATAATAAAATGTGAATTGTGCATCTACTTTTATTTGCCTTAACACCTCTTATGAATCAATCCGTGTCAGAAAGGATCAGCGCCCAAAAATGACCCGATTTTCGACTATTTTCCCTACAAAAAAGTTAATATAGACAAGATATATTCAGTTGAAATTGATTAGCGCTGAAAAATACATTTATACACATTATTTTTATTTTAATCCTAAGTCGAATTTGGGGCCGTTTTTGGGACCGTTTTTGGGGGCCGTTTTGATCAATCTGCAACTGCAGTTGGGGCCGTTTAGACCAATTTGGGGCCGTTTTGACCTGATACCCCTCATATGACGGGACCTATATGTAGATGCTTACTCGTTTTTTGTTTGTTTGTTTTGGTTTTTTTTTTGTAATGTTAAAAACATTGACTTTTTTTTCCCTTTCAACCTTTACATTTCATATATGTGATGCTTTCCCGTATAAACTCCAGTTTGCAATGATTTTTTTTTTTTTCTGGTTTATTTCTATGATTAATTATCTTCTTGACAATTGTGCATTCCTGTCTTTGCGGTTTCCAGTGTAAAAGATACGAGTCTGAGAACAGTTTCCGTCAGCAAATATCACACCCCTCCCAAAACAGGACGGTACGTCGTAAAATCATTGGCGGAGAACTAAGAAGACAAACAAACCAGAGCATGGGGTCGACTTCCGAATCCCATCGGAAATTTGGTACGAGATTTTACCCAAATCAATTTTTCCGTAGAATTTATTTTCAAAATAATTATCATCATCAAAAATAGTTTTGTTGTTGTGGTATTAAAATTATATGCAAATAATGTATAACGATAATATTTTTATTAATTTATTTTTGATTATTTTTTTCATTTCGAAACAGTACGTCAATGTCACGTGATATTCAGGTAATGGTGGCCAAAACACAGAAATAATTTTTCGCAACCGTGATAATTTGCCATTTATACTCCCATATACGTGAGGTAGTCCTATAAATGCACACTCTTTGTTAACAATATCAATATCGAATCTTTAAGCTCATAAAAAATTGTCAGCGAATCGGCTAATTAACAAAATGTTAATGTTTGCGTAATGTTTATGAGAACCACCAGTTTTGACAATCTTTTGACATGACATGACCGCAATGATTGAGGAGGTTGCAGTTCCATGAGTCCTCTTTTGATAATCAGTAACCAATATATTTGATTTTTATGAGATTGAAATGAAATACAGTTTCAGCTATACCCATATCCTGAGGTTCTGAATTCCCAACCTGTTCTATTTGGTGACCCACTTCCTTATTCTGACAGTTTTTCAACATCCATCCACGATAGTTTGCTAGAAAGTATTTTCAGGGCCCAGTTACTCAAAGCATCATTAGCTTAACAAGCTCAATAGCGGTCAAAATGTTAACTGTTCCAAGTAAGTACAATATCTAATTCACAGGTATTTTTTGCTGAAAAAATGTGAGAAGCTTTTGCAAATGCATACCAACATTTTTTCCAGCAAAAAATACCAGCATATATGCCATATTTAGTGAACAAAATTTTAACAATAAGTTAACTAATGACATTGTTAGTTTTGAACAACTGGGCCCTGATTCACAAGTTTTAGCTTAAATGCCATATTTAGTGATCAAATTTTTAACAATATGTTAACTTATGACATTGTTAGTTTTGAACAACTGGGCCCAGGTTTTTAAGTGTCAGGGTTCTCACTGGGATTTTAAAGATAGGAGTCCGGGACTCCCCTTCTATAAAAAGTAGGAGTCCACGCCAAAAAGTAGGTCCCACTCCCATAAAATAGGAGTCCCCATTTCTTCTTTATGACTCTCCTCTTTCATTGTTTTTCAGTTAAATTCAGTACACCACCCCAAAAAAGAATGTTGCTGTCTGTATTGTGATCTCGAGTGTTATGGATGTTAAATGAAACATAATATTTTAATCAAAACCAATTAAAGCTCTCATACATGCTACTGCAAAAATTCTATATGAAATATATCCGCACATTCTGATCATGGACACCTCTGTTGAGCTTCCCGCAAAACTTCTTATTCAGTAGATGAAACAAAATAATGTCTTGCTTTTTAACTGCTTTCCAACAATGGTTAATCCAATCAAGGTTAATAACTTTGCTGCCAGGATTAAGAGTGAAGTTTCATCAGGATTAATGATGCGGTTTCGCAGCAATAAAACATGGTTGATGCCCCCAGCCCCAACCCCCGTCCCCACTGCTGTTGACTGTTCCATTGCAGTTTCTTGTTTGTTCTGTTTTTGATGAAGTGCCATTTTTGTAATGTCTTAGTACATGTATGTCATTCAAACCTTATCCAGTGCCTTGGAAGGGCTACGGCAAATTAAAAGTTTTGTACACTAATGGCATAAGCAAACAGTGCACACCCAGATCAGACTGCTCCTGAATGAGCAGTCTGATCTGGGTCTACACTATTTGCCATTCCTTTAAGTATGTTTAGAAATGACTGCATAAAAAGCAAAATTTAGGCAAAATAAATGTATGGAATAAAGTGTTTGAAATTTTAAGACATTTACCATGTGTTTCATGATTGGGTCTTTTCTGGGTATCTCCATATTTATTTTGCATACTGTATTTCTCCTTAATATCATACTTGCATAGGTCTAGATAAGAGTGGGTATCAGGTCAGTATTTTTCCTATTTGTCCACGAAAACTTATGTTGTGAGTACTCATTAGAAGTGCCTCAGTGAGGCACTTCTAGTGAGTACCCACAACATATGTTTTCCAGGATAAATAAGAAAAATATCAATACTTTTGGATTGAAAAAAGCACCTTAACTAGGGCTGTGTACTTGTCCTAAACCCATGGTAGACTGAATGAACTCCCCCACACTATAGATCGGAAGATTCTAATTTTGATTTTAAATATGTTGGGCTATGTGATTTAGATATTCCAAGAGAAAAATGATTGAACTATTTGCTAACAGTGGAGACCTAGATCAGATGCCGTGTTCTGCAGCATCTGATCAGGGTCCGCACTGTTTGCCAATTACCTGTTAAGGGGTCTCCTGACTACAATGGGTTAACTTTGAAGGAGTCCATTTTGCGTCCTGTAAATGAGTGAAGAACAGTTGGCATTCATTGTCAGATTCTCAGATACATGTAACTTCACATGGTTGTTCTCAGCGTTGTCCTGATGTGAATAACCAAAGGTGGAACTTTTCTGACCTATATTTTGAGTCTACTCTGTAACTTCTAAAAATCTTGTTGTATCAACTTGTATAACCTGAAACGTGTGAAGTATTTACATCCGTCAGGTCATCATAGCTCCAGATATCACACTTTTTTCAACCAAAAAGTTTTGATATTTTTAGTATTTCTTCACATGAACATATATTGTGGTACTCATTAGAAGCGCCTTGGCAAGACGCTTCTAATGAGTACCACAATATATGTTTTTGCGGAGAAATAAGAAAATTGTTATGTGAATACCCCTCTTATATAGAGCTATGGTTCGTGGACAGAAGCTACAACCTAGCCATGTTGGTTGTGGTGTTCTACAGTGACAAATGGATTGCTTTTTTGATACAGACCTTTATGTTCAAAAAAAAATATGTATTTCTTTATTTTTTGCACCAAACATAATTTATGAAAACATGTACTTACTGCAAGAGATATAGCTCCAGTTAAGAGGGTTCCCAGAAAAACATTTTTCTTATTTCTCCACAAAAGCATGCATTGTAGGTACTCATTTGAAGTGCCGTGGCGAAGTGCTTCTAATCAGTACCTAGAACACATGCTTCTAATCAGTAAATGTACCTACATGTACAATGCATGCTTTCTTATCTGGAGTAACAAGATCTACTTTGAGGAAAAAATAACAAAAAATGTCTTGTGAATTTCCCTTTATCTGTGGCTGCTCTGGGAGGTAAACTTTACAACTCTTTCGGCAAATTTAACAGACAACAAATTGATATTTTTCTTTCTTTCAGAAAATAGGCTCTCACATTTCTGGGTCGCTGAGTGGTTAGTGCTCAAGACTTTGGATCAAGAGATCCCTGGTTCAAATCCCGCAGGAGGTGGAATTCAGCTCATGACTGTATGGCGCTTCATTGCAGAGCCTTTCATTATCACGATATGACATAAATGTTGACAGGAACATAAAACACCAAGTCATCATCATCTGTTTTCTGGGAAAAAAAAAATAAGAAAAATATTTCTAATTGTCATCCGCTGAAATATTACCCTGGGCCCAGTTGTTCAAAGCTAACGATGTCGTTACTCGTTAGTTTGCGATTCATTAAAACCTACGTCGAGTGATATGCAAATATGCTGAAATTTTTTGCAGTGCAAAAGCTACTCACATTTTTTCAGCAAAAAATATCAGAATATTGTGTATTGAATCCGCTAAACAGTTAACGAAACGACCCTTAACGAGCTCGGTAAGCTAACAACGCTTTGAACAACTGGGCCCAGCATGCTAAGCGTTTAATACAGTTTATTTTCTGTATTCTTCAGATTAATTGTATGGTTTTCTGATGATGGGAGAAGCCGCTTCTGCAGCGGGAGGAAATCCTCAGTTTAATCAGCTGCAAGTAACAGGTAAGACCTTATACATAGCTCCAGATAAGAAGCCAGTTTTCAAATGGGGGCTCGGATGCGCATTTGACCGGTGATCAGGGGGTCATGGGTTCAATCCCCATCGGGTCAAGCAGCATTCTTTTTTTGGTAGAGATTGAGCCTGAAATATTTTCTTTGGTCATTCTCTCCCTTCTGCTGATTCAAGAAAGGCAGTTGTCAGTTTCTGCCAAAAGAATCTGCACAAGTTCTGGTTAATCGCTTAGAGGACTAAGCCTGCCTAAGAAAAATTGTGGTTAGGTAAACTGATCAGCTCGACATGACCTTAATAGTGTTGACTGGGCCGTTGAACTCCAAACCAACCAATCCAGATAAGAATGGATATCCACTTGTTAGTTTTCGCAATCCTCCACAGAAACATATATTGTGGGTACTCATTAGAAGTGCCTCTGCAAGAGACTTTTAATTAGTACCCACAGCATATGTTTTCATGTAGAGTTAAGAAAAATATCTACCTGATACCCTGCCCAACAATGTAATTAGAGCTATGAATATCCTCATGACTCTCTGCTCAGTGATGCATAAGCTTGGTGGGAAATTCAATAGCCAGTAAATTCTTTTATGAAGTCAGTATGGGTCAAGCATGATTTTTTTCATGCATTGACATTCATTACGGTAAATGTTCTAAAATTTTGTGCACCAAAGTGGCTAACAAAATTGCATATACAAACAGTGCAGACCCAGATCAGACTGCTCCTGAAGAAGCAGTCTGATCAGGGTCTACATTGTTTGCAATTCCACTGAGTATTTTAAGAAACAACTACATTAAAGGCAAACAATTAGACCAAAAAAGTATGGAATAGTCTTCAAAATTTTAGGAGGTTTACCGTAGTTCTGAAGAAAGTGTTAAAATCCTGAGCCTAAGGAACAATGGTTTCACTGGGACAAAGCAAAATCTATAAGGAGATGTGTGAGCAGTGTTGCAGACTACATTGCTGTTCATGAATAGATTGGTTAAAACAGAGCATACTATTTTTATACTCCACCACACGATAGTGGCGGGTATTATGGTTTCATTTTGGACGTCCGTGTGTCTGTCCGTCCGGGCAAACATCCAAGATTTAGGGACTATTTTTTGGTCTATTTTGGACATAATTATGAGGTATTTTGAGATTTATTCTGATAAAATACATTAGCTAGCCCCTGAACCAAATTTGAATAGCCCCTAAATCCCTATGGAAATTTAGCATTGAGGTAGCCCCTAAACCAAAAATGTTAGAACGTCCGTCAGTCCTACGGCCATCCATCCATATTTAGTTTCTGCATGATAACTTGAGTAAACATCAATGGACTTCCACCAAACTTGGTATGTGCATTGATATTGTGGAGATCTGGTTTGGGATTGCTAATTGGCAAATTTCGTTAAATTTTGGTGGAGTTACATTGTATCTGCCCAAGACACGTCCATATTTTCGTTTTGGGACGATAACTTGAGTAAACATCAAGGGATTTTAACCAAACTTGGTGTGTGCATTGATATTAAGGAGCTCTGGTTTGGGAATGCTAATAAGCAAATTTTGTCAATTTGGCAGAGTTATATGCCTGCAACATGATAATGGCGGGGTATTATAGTTTAATGTTTTTATTGTCTTAATGATGTTTAGGTCCCTCTTTTTAGCTCGCCTGTACGAAGTACAAGGAGAGCTATTGTAGTCACCCCGGTCGTCCACGTTTGCGTTTGCGTTTGCGTTCCCGTTCCCGTTCCCGTCACACTGTGTTAAAGTTTTTCAAATGCTTATATCTCAACAGTCACTCCTCACAGAGGCATCAAATTTGGAACTTAGGTACCTTGGAGGGTCTTCTGAGATTCCAAGAGAATAAACCCCTGGGTTCATGCCCCTGGGTGGGGCTAGGGGTCAGAATCTAGGACACCTTTGTAATACTGTGTTAAAATTTTTCAAATTCTTATATCTTGACTTTCACTCCTCATAGAGCATTCATATTTAGAATTTGGGTACCTGGACGAGTCTTCTGAGATTCCAAAAGAACATACCCCTGGGTTCATACCTCAGGGTGGGCCTTGGGGTGGGGCTAGGGGTCAAAATCTAGGACACATTTGTAAAATCTTATATGCCTACAGGTTATAGACACAACTGGTTATACATCAGCTAACTATGTGACATCAGTTTAAGTGTAAGAGAGTGAAGGTCATGGTGACCTACATTTTACGGTCAAGGTCACCTAGATTTCACGGTCCAGTGATTTTGCCTTATATCTTGAATACTATTTGTTGGATAAATGTCACACCTGGGATATTACTTCCATGTGACCCAATGAATGACCACTTACTATATCTAGGTCATTGTGACCTATATTTCATGGTTCAGTGATTTTGCCTTATATCTTGAATACTATTTGTTGGATAAATGTCACACCTGGGATATTAGTTCCATGTGACCCAATGAATGACCACTTACTATATCTAGGTCATTGTGACCTATATTTCATGGTTCAGTGATTTTGCCTTATATCTTGAATACTATTTGTTGGATAAATGTCACACCTGGGATATTAGTTCCATGTGACCCAATGAATGACCACTTACTATATCTAGGTCATTGTGACCTATATTTCATGGTTCAGTGATTTTGCCTTATAGCTTGAATACTATTTGTTGGATAAATGTCACACCTGGGATATTAGTTCCTTGTGACCCGATTATTGACGTCAAAATATATCTCTGTTGGTGTGACCTATATTTCATGGTTCAGTGATTTTGCCTTATATCTTGAATACTTTTTGTTGGTTAAATGTCACACCTGGGATATTAGTTCCTTGTGACCCGATTATTGACGTCAAAATGTATCTCTGTTGGTGTGACCTATATTTTATGGTTCAGTGATTTTGCCTTATATCTTGAATACTATTTGTTGGATAAATGTCACACCTGGGATATTTGTTCCTTGTGACCCGATTATTGACGTCAAAATATATCTCTGTTGGTGTGACCTATATTTCATGGTTCAGTGATTTTGCCTTATATCTTGAATACTATTTGTTGGATAAATGTCACACCAGGGATATTACTTCCATGTGACCCAATGAATGACCACTTACTATATCTAGGTCATTGTGACCTATATTTCATGGTTCAGTGATTTTGCCTTATATCTTGAATACTATTAGTTGGATAAATGTCACACCTGGGATATTAGTTCCTTGTGACCCGATTATTGACGTCAAAATATATCTCTGTTGGTGTGACCTATATTTCATGGTTCAGTGATTTTGCCTTATATCTTGAATATTTGTTGGATAAATGTCACACCTGGGATATTAGTTCCATGTGACCCAATGAATGACCACTTACAATATCTAGGTCATTGTGACCTTTATTTCATGCTTCAGTGATTTTGCCTTTTATTTTTATTACTATTTCATGGAGAATTGTCATACCTGGATTATTATATCTAAGTGACAAAATGATTTACATACAAATACATCTAGGTCAGTGTGACCTATATTATATGGCTTAATGATAAAAATGTTACAATATAAAATGTACCCAGCAGGCGAGCTCGCTGTCCTCCGACAGCTCTTGTTAGAATCTGTTTCTCTTCACTGCAAAATGTCTCCCCACAGAATTCTCGACTACAGCTGGTATTAACCCTGGCCATGCTAAATAAATTAAGATGTCACACCCTCTTCTAATTTCCAGCGGATCAGATTACTTGATCCAGGTTTTTGATACAAATTCACATATTTAATGACAAACAGTGCAGATCCAGATCAGTTGGCTTCTTCAGAAGCTAACTGATTGGGATCTACACTGTTTGCAAAGGCAGGGTATATCTGGGTTCAGCAGGACAAGGGTGAAGTGCTTTTTGGTGGTCGTAAAATGTCTACTCATACCAGAGTATGTGAAAATGTTTAAAAGTCTTCCTAACACTGGTCTGATTAAACTGTACTTGAAATTCTCAGAAGTTTTGCCGGACCAAACAAATTTTTATCTGACAACATGTCCGGTGGTCCTACAGATTTTCGGATTTATTTCAATTTTGATTTATTTAAAAAATATTTTATGGTCCCTTGGCATCACTGAGATATTTGAGTTGCAAAATGTACTTTCGGACGTGCACCCAGGGAAGATTCAGGTCAGCCTGTACATTTGGTGCAGTCTGATCAGAGCCTTCACTGTGCACAGTGAATAGATAGCCAAGAATGCAAGGCTTCTTCATGCAGACAATGAAGATTCTGATCAGACTGCACTGATGTGCAGACTGAGTTTCCTTGGGCACACCTCAGAAAGTAGGTTTACTCTTGTCACGGCTCATTTGGATTTTTTTTTTTCAAAAATAGAATATTGCTGCACTCAGGATTAAGAGACTGAACCATGTTGCACATAACTGTATTTACTATATGTATTCAGACAGACGGGCCTGAGCTGGCCTCGGTGGCTCAGTTGGATGCGCCGTCCGACTGGAGACCAGGAGGTCGCGGGTTCTACCCCCGCCAAGGTCAGCAACATTCTTTCGTGGAGATTGATCATGAAATATTTTCTACGGTCATTCTCTCCCTTCCGCTGATTCAAGAAGGGCAGTTGTCAGTTTCTGGCGAAAGAATGTGCACAATACTGGTTAACCGCTTAGAGGACAAAGCCTGCCCAGTAAACATGTGGTTAGGTAAACTGACCGCGCTCGACATGACCCCATTGGGTTGACTGGGCCATAAAACCTCAACACAAACAAACAAACAGACGGGCCTGAGCAGACATTGTAGACCCAGATGAGATGCTGCAGAGTATGGCATCTCATCAGTGTCTATACTGTTTGCTACTCACCCAGCAATTTTTAGACACAACATCGGGTAGTAAATTTTACTTGTTCAAATTTTAGAAAAAGGTATGGTAAGGGATTGAGGTGTCCAAATACACCACAACCTCATTATAACACTATTGTTGGGGTCCATAGCATAAACCATGTTAGTTAAACAACCGTGTTATATCCAAACAAAAATGTATAGATTATATTGAAAAATGACCATTTATGGTCATTTTTCAATATAATCTATACATTTTTGGGATCCATTTTTGAATCGTGTTATATCCAAAACCATGTTATAACGAACCATGTTATAAAGAGGTTGAAGTGTACTTGGGGTAAATATGGTACATGGCTGAAGAGACACAATGAAATATTGTCTGCTGGTTCTGATTATTTGATATGTTTCTTGCTTCCGAAGAATTCATCTTTTCAGAATCTACCTTAATAACCCTAAGTATTGGGACACCTTACCTATTTACCATACGTGTCCTAAATTTGAAATAGCCCATTCTATTACCTTTTGATGTGCCTAAAATATTGCTGTATGTATGACAAACAGTGCAGACCATGCAGCTGCTGATCTGGGTCTACACTGTTTGCAGTGGCCTGTCTGTCCCAGTACATACATATAGGGTTATTACGGTATCAACAAGTAAATCATGCTCAGTGATTTTATTGGATTTTCTACTAATAATTTTCAAACATATTTACTGAGCTGTAAGTGCAAGGATTTCAATGCTTTCTGAAGAACACAATGATTATCATATTTATCTTACGTATTTGGACAGACAGGCCTGAGCAAATAGTGTAGACCCAGATGAGATGCTTCAGAATGTGGTGTCTCATCAGGGTCTGCACTTTTTGCCACTCATCGAGCAAGTTTTAGACACAACATCAGGTACTAAATTGTACTTGTTCAAACATATATGGTAAGGAGTTAGAACATATATGGGAAGGAGTTGAGCTGTCTGAATATTTAGGGTAAATATATGGTTGGTATTAATACGGTAGCTCCAGATAAGAGTAGTATCCAGGTAAATATTTTGCCTGTTTCTCCATGTAAACCTTATTACTTATTGTTGTTTTCTTGGAGAAATAAGAAAAATATGTTGTTAATTTTCTGGAGCTGCAAGTTCAAATCAGGAAAGAACATATCTCCAGATGAGGTACCTTTTTAATGCCCCCACCCCCACCCCACACGCCTTTTTTTTTGCCAAAGGCGGTAGTGGGGCAAATGAGGCACCTTTTTTATTGCCCCCGCCTGCCAAAGGCAGCAGTTGAGCATATAGTGTTTCGTTGTGATGTAAGTTTATATTCAAATTGACACTGACATTTAAGTCCACGTTTCTCTTGGAGGTCATAACTTGGGTAACTTTTATACTAGGAAGTTGGAATTTGGTATGCTACTTACCCAGACCTAAACTTTCAACTCTGTTCTATAATTGTCTGTGGCTCTTGCTCTGGGGTGGGGCTAGGGATCAAAATGTATAACAGATCAGATTGAGCAGCCAGATGTTGTTGCCATATAGGCAATAGCAAAGGGCAGCGGCACATGTCTAGTGAATAAAAAAAATAATAACTTTTTCCTTCTCTATGAAAACATATGGTGGGTACTCATTAGAAGCATCTCACTGAGGCACTTCTAATGAGTACTACAACATATGCTTTTGTAGAGAAATAAGAAAAAATATTCATGTTGACAGACCACTTATCTGGAGCTATGATCGTTGTGTTGTGAGGTTGGAAGAAATGTCTTATCTAAGGGTTCTTTACATGAAAGGGAACTGCAGCTTTATAAGTTTGCTTATCATATTTACCCTTAAACCATTGTAGATTGAATGGACTCCCCCACATTGCATATTGGAAGACTCTATTTTCGATATGATGTATGTTAGGCTATGTGATTTAGATATTCCTAGAGAAAAATGGTTGAACTATTTGCAAACAGTGGAGACGCTGATCAGACGTTATGCCGTGTCTGATCTGGGTGTGTACTGTTTGCCAATTACATGTTCCCTTTTTAGGGGTCTCCCGACTACAATGGGTTAATATTTAGACACTCCACATGATACTTGTCCTATAAATTTCAACAAGTCCATTTCACTACCTGTTGATGTGTCTGAAAACTGCTGGGCCCAGTTGTTCAAAGCTAACGACGTCGTTAGTTAACGATTCGTTAAAATTTACCTCGAGTGATACACAGATATGCTGAAATTTTTTGCTGAAAAAATGTGAGTAGCTTTTGCAGTGCAAAAGCTACTCACATTTTTTCAGCAAAAAATATCAGAATAATGTATATTGAATCCGCTAAAACAGTTAATGACCCTTAATGAGCTCGTTAAGCTGATGACGCTTTGAACAACTGGGCACTGGATGTAGACCCTGATCAGATACTTATGGCAGCATTGGATCTACACTGTTTGCTCAGGCCTGTCTCTCCGAATAAGGGTAAATATGGTATAGATTTTGTGCAAGATCCTGTTTAATGTATACTACTTCCAATAAAGCAGTTTTGTTTAATGTATACTACTTCCAATAAAGCAGTTTTCTTGCTTGCTAGGAATTAAAGTTGAACTTCAAGGTTGCTGACAGAGCTAATTTTGATATAACCTTACTTTCTATTGTCTGAAAATACTATTTCCAAATGAAATTAAGCTGCACCTACATGTAGTTTGCTATAAAATACTTCTGAGGACTGTGCAATAAAGTAGTATAGGGGAAAGTTTGTCTAAGTACGTAGTTTTCTAACTAGGCTACGTAGCCAAGTAAGGTCAAGGGAGGTAAAAATGTTATCAATTAAATAGTGATTATAATCTAATTACTTTAAAAGTTTTTGGTATATTAAGCAGGTACATGTATATTTCTTTCACAATGACTATGCAGATTCTTCAGAACCTCAGTGAGAGCATGAATTATTTTCTGAATCATAGAGTATCAGAATACTTATTTTAATTAATTTTATGGACAATATACATGTAATTATCAAAACAACAGTCTGGGAAAATCAGTTTGAAACAAAAGTGAAGCTCCAGTGATTTTTGTTAGATTAAAATTAGCTCAGTTAGAAACCTTTAAGATGGATTTTATTTTACATTTGTGAATATCTAATTGCAGACATTTAATAGCAATACTTTTCGTTTCATGTTAATTTCAGTAGTCATAGCTACAGAGAAGGAACTTTTTTCGACTGAAAGCATACTGATATTTTTTCTAATTTCTTCTAAAACCATATGTTGTGGTACTCATGAGAAGCACCTCAGCGAGTTGCTTCTAAAGAGTACCCATAACATATGTTTTCATGGGGAAATAGGGAAAATATAAAGTGAATACCCCATCTTATCTAGAACTATGAATAATTACTGTAAGATAGTATTATTGGAATTTGTATAAGTCAGCATGTATCCTACCTCCAGATAAGAGAAGTAGTCAGATTGATATTTTCATATTTCTCCACGAAATCATTCTTTGCTCATTTGAAGTGTCATGATAAGCAAGGCACTCTTAACCCTTGTCCTGCTGAATAAATTTAGAAGCCACACCCATTTCTAATTTTCAGCCAATCAGATTACTTGATCAAGTTTGTTGATAAAGATTCACATACTTAATGGCAAACAGTGCAGATCCAGATCAGTTGGCTTCTTCAGAAGCCAGTTGATCTGGATCTACACTGTTTCCAAAGGCAGGATATGGCTTCTTCAGATGCCAACTGATTTGGATCTACACTGTTTGAAAAGGCAGGATATATCCGAGTTCAGCAGGACAAGGATTAATGAGTACACAGAAGACGTGATCTTATTGAAAAACAAAATAAGTGTTTTTCTGGATACTCCTTGTATCTACAGCTATGGCCTGTGTCCCATGTCAGACATTATTTCCCCTACCCCATACCCCCAGAAGTGGAGGGATACGTATTGTTTTTTGATCTGGATCACGTTAGCATAGCCATGACAGTTTCTTGTGAAAATCTTATCTCTTGAATTGGTTGACACTTTTTCATCAGACTTGCAGGGAATCATTTGCACATGCTTAACAGCTGATTAGATCTTGATGACCTTGACATTGGTTTCAAGGTCACAGTATTCCAGAAATTAGCAGATTTTTGCCCGAAAACAGCTTGTGTGCACTCGATTAATTGTCAGGTTTGAATTCTTCTAGAGGCAGTTTTCAGTTCATGACTGTATATTTACATTTTTGATTTGAGACTTTTCGAGAAACCTATAGAACCCAGTGTAGTTCATTCCTCTGTGAACCAAATGGATCACACGAAGTGACGTGACGTCAAAACAACTGACGCTTTCGGAGATTTGATTGGACACTGCTACTGTTGTGATGACGTCACCACTCTTAAGCTGTCCAAATATAATTCACCTGCCCTTACTGCAACCTGTAATGTGAAATTCTCTCCAGGGTACACAAGAAAAATAATGTAAATATAAGTAATGAACTTGATTTTTTCCAAAATTTATTGAGGTATGACCGCAGTGGGTCACCTGCGAAGTGAATGAACCGCAGGGGGTCGCGTGCGAAGTGAATGAACCCCTGTGGGGTTCATTCACTTTGCATGCAACCCACTGCGGTCATACCTCAATGAACTTCGAAAAAAATAAAATTCATTTCTTAAATGGCATTTCATTACACAAAGCCTTTCATAATCACCCCTTCATCATCTTAATGTTGAAAGAGATGTAAAAGAAGCATCCAGGGCCCAGTTGTTGAAGGTATCATTAGCTTAACAAGCTCATTAGTGGTCAAAATGTTAATTGTTCTAATAATAAAGTACAATATCTTATTCGCAGGTATTTTAGCTGAAAAATGTGAGTAGCTTTTGCAAATGCAAAAGCTACTCACATCTTTTTACAAAAATATTAGCATATATGCCATATTTAGTGATCAAAGTTTTAATGATACATTAACTAACAGCAGTGTTAGTTTTGAACAACTGGGCCCAGGTGTCCAAGCTGCTGGAGGTGGAATTCAGTTCATGCTTCAATGCACAGAACCTTTCATTATCACCCTCCCATCATATGGATATGATTTAACCCTTGTCATGCTGAATAAATTAAGATGCCACGCCCACTTCTAATTTTCAGCCAGTCAGATTACTTGATCCATGTTGTTGATATAAATTTACGTACTTATTGGCAAACAGTGCAGATGCAGATCAGTTGGCTTCTGAAGAAGCCAATTGATCTGGATCTACACTGTTTGCAAAGGCAGGGTGTATCCGGGTTCAGCAGGACTAGGGTTAAATAATGCCGAAAGTAAAATACTAAACTATCACCATGAAAAAGATGTAAAATGCCCAGATATCATCATAATGGTTATATATCTGTTTTATTTTCACAGTTCAAACAGCAAAGCTCTCTGGATCAGGAGGTTTGTTTTCATCTCGCCCTGACTGCTTCCTAGAGCTCAGTGTAGACCATCAGCCACCTAGAAAGACAGAAGTTTGTAAAAAGACAAGTAATCCAAAATGGGAAGAACACTTCACAGTGTAAGTTTAGACTACTTAACAGTTTGAGGACTCTTCCTTTCATTTTGCCATTTACCTATTTATACCAAATGGATTTTTTTTCTGCTTATATCTTTGGAACGGTCCATTTCCATGTCTGCTTTATAATCCCCAAGCTTTTTTAAAGAAAGTGATGAGGATACATGTATTGTTAACACTTCTGTCCTTCCGCCCATCACCCTCTCTCCTAAACCGCTTGATGGAATACATCCAAACCTGCAACACAACTTCCCCGCTTGGTAAGGGTGTGCGAGAGTAACATTAGCGCAAAGCCTGGGGATTTGTGATGGCGTGTCATCGGCTGCCAGATCTAGTTTATTTTTTTTACAAAATACTGTATTTAGCATAAACACTGTAGACCCTGATCAGATGTCACATTCTGCAGCATCTGATCTGGGTCTACACTGCAAATGTCCCTTTTATAGAACGCTAGGCATAAATGGGATAAATGAAAATGTAGACCATATTTGCAGACTAGTAGCTGATAAAAATTACTATTTTTATACCCTGCCACATGATAGTGGCGGAGTAGTATGGTTTCACATTGGTTGTCTGTCTGTCTGTCCATTTGTCGTATGTCCATCTGTATTCTGGTTTCCAGATAAAGAGTGTTTGTCAGTGGATCTTCACCAAACTTGGTATGTGCATTGATATTGTGAAGATCTGGTTTGGGATTGCCAATGGGCAAATTTCTTCAATTTTTGACAGAGTTATCTGCCTGCAACATATCTGATTTTTTGTTTCCAGATGATAACAAATAACTGTCAATGGATTTTCACCAAAGTTGGTATGTGCATTGATATTGTAGAGATCTAGTTTGGGATTACTAATGGCCAAATTTCTTCAATTTGCCTGTGGCGAGTCCATAGTTTTTTTGCCGGACAATATTGAGTAAATATCAGTGGATTTTCACCAAACTACGTGTGTGCATTGATATTGTGGAGACCTGATTCGGTTTTGCTAATGGGCAAATTTCGTCAATTTTTGACAGAGTTATCTGCCTATGATACATCCGTATTTTCATTTCAGGACAATAACTTGAGTAAATCTCAACAGAATGTCACCAAACTTCATATGTGAATGATATTGTAGAGATCTGCTTTGGGATCGCTATTGGGTACATTTCATCAATTTCTGACAGAGTTATCTACCCATGACATGATAATGGCAGGGTATTATCTTTTCATGTTTTTATTTCCCATAATATTCTGCAAACAATGTGGAGGATAGCTTCAGATAAGAGGAGTATCCAGAGAAATAGTTTTCTTATTTCCTCATGAAAACATATGATGTGCAAAATGGGAAAAAGGCCCTTATGCCATATGCGAACAACGAATGTCCAGATGAGCGTGCACACCCATGCAGTCTGATCTGGACATTCTTCTTTCATAGAAGACATATACAACAGTATCCATTCATTCAGTAAGCGGACAACATAGTGTGTACTCATGAGAAGTGCACTTCACAAGGTGCTTTCAACTTATGTTTTCATGGAGAAAAAGAAAAATGTTTATCTTGATATTTTTAAGAAAGATAGACAGCTGTTATTACTTCCTTTTTGCTTTCAATCCCCTTCTGAAAAGGGGTCTATTCTAAAAGGGAAGAATTTGCTCCCACAGGGAGCAAATTCTTCCCTTTTAGAATAGACCCTATTTCAGAAGGAGGCAGAAAGCAATTTGCCTGGGTTGTCTCCCTTGAATATGTATCTGTTCCCATTAATACACTTGATGTTCTCTTTCAGTCTTGTCACACCATATTCCGTGCTGGAATTTAAAGTGTACAGTCAGAATACACTGCGCTCAAACACACTGATAGGACAGTACAATTTGGATCTACACAAGGCCTTGGAGGAAAACAGAGGCAAATGTAAGTCAGTTTACATAGCTAGATATAAGGCTCTTTTTGTTTTTCAACCAAAAAGTGCTGATAATTTACTTATGGTATTTACCATAAGTATTGGGACACCTCATCTACTTACCATACTTGTCTTAAAATTTGAAACAGTCCATTCTACTACCTCCTGATGTGTCTAAAATATTGCTCTATGTACGGCAAACAGTGTAGACCCTGATCAGATGCCCCATTCTGCAGCATCTGATCTGGGTCTACACTGTTTGCTCAGGCCTGTCTGTCCCAATACTTAGGGTTATTATGGTATTTCTTTTGAAAATATGTGGATACTCAGTTTGAGCCCAATTTCAAGGCCAGAACAGGAGTTTTAATGTCAAATATTGACTTCATCACATTAAAATTTTACATGGTCACATGATACGATTACTACTGTGTAATGTCTGCAGGCTTTGCTGTGTAAAAAGATGGTAACTCTCACTCAATTACTGACAGACTGAATGACCTGTCCTTGCTGTTTTCTTAATTTTCTTTTCATCCTATTACATCCCAAACTATTTGCAGTGTTTGAATGGAATTAGATATTTATGAGCAAACAGTGTAAACCCAGATCATATACCTCATCATGCAGCATCTGATCAGGCTTTGCAGTTTGCCACTTATTCAGCAGTTTCTGGATTTATCAACATGTGCGGGCCCCTGTAGCCTAGTGGATAAAAGAGCTGACTCTTAATCCATTAGGTTTCTCACCGCTGTGGTTCAAGCCTCGCTCGGGTCACATGTGGGAAAGCCAAGTTCTGCATACACATGCCGTCCGACTGGAGACTAGGAGGTCGCAGGTTGAACCCCCGCCGAGGTCGGCAACATTCTTTCGTGGAGATTGATCATGAATATTTTCTACGGTCATTCTCTCCCTTCTGCTGATTTAAGAAGGGCAGTTGTCAGTTTCTGATGAAAGAATGTGCATAATACTGGTTAACCGCTTAGAGGACTAAACCTGCCCAGTAAACGTGTAGTTAGGTAAATTCACCGTGCTCTACATGGCCCCATTGGGTTGACTGGGCGGTAAAACCTCAACAGAAACAAACAAACAAGTTCTGCATACAGATGGTCAGGTGTGTTTTCCCCTGGGTTCTCCGGCTTTTGCCCACCTTTGATGTATGATCATCTCGATATAATTGAAATATTCTTGAAAGGGCCGTAAAAACAACAACAAAGTAATAAAACGGACCTTTTCAGCTTTTAGGGCAAATATGTTAAGTAATTAATAGGGTGAATATGGTACGTGCACAGGGCACATTAAAGGTGACAACTCTTAAGCTGTTTGTTTATAAAATTATCTCCCTTTAGTTCTGTATTCAAGGACTTGTTAAGGAGGAGTATTTCATGATAATAATATTGGGAAAATTTTCTCAATTTATCCATAAAAACATATATTGTGGGTACTCATTAGGAGTGCCTCGGTGAGGCACTTCTAATGAGTTTCCACAACATGTTTTTGTGGAGAAAAGAAAAATTATTCCAGATTTATCATCAAATACTCCTTTTTAGCAAGTTCTCTTGTATTAGGTATTTTTATGCCCCCAACTTCAAAGAAGTTGGAGGGGCATATTGCTTCTGGGTTGTTCGTCCGTCCGTCCATCCGTTCGTCACGCTTTTTGATGCATAGCATAACTTTAAAACCGCGAATGCTACTGTTTTGAAATTTCATATATGGATTCCTCATGAAAAAATAGCTGACACGTATTTTTTTTCTTGACAGGATTATGCCCCTTTTCTGAGTTATGGCCCTTTGAAAAAATATGGATGCAATCTTGTCAGCAAAATATCTCAAAAACTATTAAAGCTAGAGCCTTGAAACTTGATGAATAGACTGGTAGTGATGAGTAGACAACCTGATTAACTTTTGAAGAAATTTTGAAAAATACTTCTTGAGTTATGGCCCTTTGTAATTTTGGGCAATTTTACCTTGTCAGCAAAATATCTCAAAAACTGTTAGAGCTAGAGCCTTGAAACTTAGTAAATGGATTTGTAGTGATGAGTAGATGACCTGATTAACTTTTGAAGAAATTCTGAAAAATACTTCATGAGTTATGGCCCTTTGTAATTTTGGGCATTTTTATCTTGTCAGCAAAATATCTCAAAAACCGTTGGAGCTAGAGCCTTGAAACTTAATGAATAGACTGGTAGTGATGAGTAGACAACCTGATTAACTTTTGAAGAAATTTTGAAAAATGCCTTTTGAGTTATGGCCCTTTGTAATTTTGGGCATTTTTACCTTGTCAGCAAAATATCTCAAAAACTGTTAGAGCTTGAACCTTGAAACTTAGTAAATGGATTTGTAGTGATGTGTAGATGACAGGATTAACTTTTGAAGAAATTCTGATAAAACACTTCATGAGTTATGGCCCTTTGTAATTTAGGGCATTTTTAACTTGTCAGCAAAATATCTCAAAAACTATTGAAGCTAGAGCCTTGAAATTTGATGAATAGACTGGTAGTGATGAGTAGACAACCTGATAAACTTTTGAAGAAATTTTGAAATATACTTCTTGAGTTATGCCCCTTTGTAATTTTAGGCATTTTTATCTTGTCAGCAAAATATCTCAAAAACTGTTAGAGCTAGAGCCTTGAAACTTAGTAAATGGATTTGTAGTGACGAGTAGATGACCTGATTAATTTTTGAAGAAATTCTGAAAAATACTTCATGAGTTATGGCCCTTTGTAATTTTGGGCAATTTTACCTTGTCAGCAATATATTCAAAAACTGTTGGAACTAGAGCCTTGACACTTGATGAATAGACTGGTACTGATGAGTTGACAACCTGATTAACTTTTGAAGAAATTTTGAAATATACTTCTTGAGTTATGCCCCTTTGTTATTTTGGGCATTTTTATCTTGTCAGCAAAATATCTCAAAAATTATTAGAGCTAGAGACTTGAAACTTGGTGAATTGATTGGTAATGATGAGTAGATGACCTGATTAATTTTTTTGTAAATTCTGAAAAATATTTCATAAGTAATGGCCCTTTGTAAATTTGGGCATGTTTCCCTTGTGAACAAAATATCTCAAAAACTATTGAAGCTGGAGCCTTGAAACTTGATGAATAGATTGGTAGCGATGAGTAGATGACCTGATTATGCCCCCAGTTTCGAATGAAATTGATGGGGCATATTATTTTGCCTTCATTTTTCCATCCAACTGTTTGTCCGTTCATCAAGCTTTTTTTGTGCATGCCATATCTTAAGAACCCTGCACGCTAGGGTTTTGAAATTTTATATTTGGGTTCCCAATGAAAAAATAGCCGACCCGTATTTTGTTTCTTGTCTAGCATGTTTATTTAAAGTTATGCCCCTTTGAAAAAACCCAGAATTAAATCTTGTGAGCAAGATATCTTGAAAAGTATTTAAGCTGGGTTCTTGAAATTCGATACAGTGAGTGGGAATGATGTGTACATTACCCGATTATATTTTGAGAGAATTCCATGAAAATATTGATAAAGTTACGGCCCTTTGCAGTTCTGCTCATTTTGACCTTGTCAGCAAGATTTCTCGAAAAGCACTTAAGCTAGGGTCTTGAAATATTATATGCTGATGGGGGATGATGTGGAGATTACCTGGTTTGTTTTTTAGGGAATTCCATGAAAAATTGATGTAGTTATGGCCCTTTGTAGTTCTAGGCATTTTGACTTTTTCAGCAAGATATCTCAAAAAGTATTTAAGCTAGAGCCATGATATTTGGTATACTGATTGGGATTGAGGAGGAGATCACCTGAATAAATTTTGAACCAATTAAATGAAATGTTGGAGTTATGGCCCTTCGCAATTTCGGGCCATTTAATGTCGTTGCTTTATTGTGTATAGCATAAGTTTAGAACCATGTATGCTAATGTTTTGAAATTTCATGTTTTGATTCCTCATGAAAAAATAGGTGATCCGTATTTTTTTTCTTATCCCAATCATCTCCTATTTTAGAGTTATTTCCCTTTGATAAAATAACATTGAAATCATATATTTGTACTGTTGTTACCGTCATGGCTAAGCAGTGTTAGAGTCAGGCAGTTGGGGGCATAGTGTTTTACAAACACCAGCTCTAGTTGATTTTAGCTTCACAGCTTTAAGATTGTTTTTCTTTTTCTAGTATCAAGCTACAGTAAGACATGTACACTGAATGTGGATGGCAAAGGAAAGACAGGAGAAGTACAGGTCTCTCTAGATGGCATGGACATCAACATGACAAATTACCCAAAGAGAAATGCTGCAAGAACGTCAACCTCAAATGGTAATAATTGTAGCAAATCAAGTTAACCCATTAATAGATCCAGATTAGATGCTTTTTGTCGTTCCTGCTTTTAGCTTGGCATGATATAGGGATGCAGTATTCTGTCTGTCGTTTGTCTGTTCCTCAACATTTGGGTCGACCCTAACTTTGACCTTAATGTTCAAGTTCATTTCCGAAGAACTATAAAGGCTACAGTGATGACACTTGGTATAAGCTTGCACTAAGGGATGACAAGTCAGGCAGCTGTATCCATATTTGACCTCAGCCTCTATTTCACGGTTCACATAGCCTTCAGTGGAATTCTTGTTATTTTTAACCATAAAAGTGTTGATATTTTTCATATTTGTCCATGAAAACATATGTTGTGGGTGTTCTTTTGAAGTAATAGATATAATGAGTTCCCACAATGTATGTTTTTTTGACAATAATAAAACTTGATCTGGATACCTATGGACGCTTACAGTACATATCCTGAAATTTCAAACACTTTTTTCCCAAATTTTGCTTTTTATGCAGTTGTTTCTTAAAATACTTAGGGGAATGGCAAGCAGTGTAGACCCAGATCAGACTGCTCCTGAAGGAGCAGTCTGATATGGATCTGCACTGTTTGCCTATGCCATTTTGTCGGAAACTTTGGCATACCAAATTTTAGGACATTTACCATAATGATAAGGACTTTCATAAAGTGCTCATTCAGCAGTTTTTAGATACATGATCAGGTAGTAAAATCGATTTATTCAAATTTTAGCATAGGATAAGGAGCTTTTTTTTTTTTTTTTTTTTTCAACCAAAATGTATTGCTACTACTTCTTATTTCTCCACAAAAACATATGTTGTGGTACTCATAAGAAGCAACTCACAGAGGCACTTCAAATGAGTACTCACAACATATATTTTCATGAAGAAGTAAGAAAAATATTTACGTGTTACCACCTCTTATCTGCCAGCCTTGCCAGCCTCGGTGGCTCAGTTGGATGCGCCGTCCGACTGGAGACCAGGAGGTCGCGGGTTCAACCCCCGCCGAGGTCGGCAACATTCTTTCGTGGAGATTGATCATGAAATATTTTCTACGGTCATTCTCTCCCTTCCGCTGATTCAAGAAGGGCAGTTGTCAGTTTCTGGCGAAAGAATGTGTACAATACTGGTTAACCGCTTAGAGGACTAAGCCTGCCCAGTAAACGTGTGGTTAGGTAAACTGACCGCGCTCGACATGACCCCATTGGGTTGACTGGGCCGTAAAACCTCAACACAAACAAAATCTGCCAGCCTCGGTGGCTCAGTTGGAAGCGCGTCTGACTGGTGATCAGGAGTGATTGCGTGTTCGACCCCCACCAGGTCGACAACATTCTTTCATGGAGATTTGGTCATGAAATATTTTCTACGGTCATTCTCTTCCTTCTGCTGATTCAAGAAGGGCAGTTGTCAGTTTCTGGCAAAAGAATGTGCATAATACTGGTTAACTGCTTAGAGGACTAAGCCTGCCCAGTAAAAGTGTGGTTAGGTAAACTGACCGCGCTGGACATGACCCGATTGAGTTGACTGGGCCGTAAAACCTCAACACAAACAAATGTGTATCCCATGGCGGAGCATGTTTAGAACAGGTCATATTATAAAAAAATAAAAGCGAGTTCAATCCTATTACTCTATCTCTATACACTGTGACACCCTCAACTAAGTATTACGCGCAGGTCTTCCTGGGTGGAAACCAGTACTGAACAACCAGTATTCCTAGCTCTAGATAAGAGGAGTGTATAGGTAAATACATGTACTTCTCTTTGTTCTCCACAAAAACATATGTTGTGAGTAGTCATTGGAAGCACCTCAAAGAGGAATTTCTACTGAGTATCTACAACATAATATATTTTTATGGCGAAATAAGAACAATATCAATATTTTTTGGCTAGAACAAAGTGCCTTATCTAGGACTGTAGTTCACTGCTTTGTGTCTATCTAAAGTAAAGGTGAAGTATAGTTCAAAATTATTGAATGGAAAAGAATTAAACCATTTTAAACCAAATAAACTCCCCCACACTACAGTTGACTCTCGTTATCTCGACCCCTCTTATCTCGATCCTATCACTTATGTCGAACTGATTTCTAAGTCCCGATTATTTTCCCAATGTATTTATTGCATTTCAGCTTCGCATATGTCGAACTACTTTTATGTCGACACTTCGGCTATCTCGTCCATCATTTTCAGTCCCTGAATATATTTTTCACAGTTTTTACTACCGCGTATCTCGAACTTGGACCATGACGAAGGAAAAAAATGTAAGATGCGGCGCCGCCGGTCTTTCAGTTAATGAAAATCATAATAGGCCATTGATAAATAAATCAATATTTTAATTTTCCCCTTTGTCCAGGTAATTACAAACAACACAAACAATGTCTAAAATCCGTAATTATGAAATCACGTGCGTGTCGAGTCGGGTTTGACACGCGGCGCTCAACACCGTCTCGTGTCATTGATTTGTAAGATAAAAAGTGGCTCAGAATAGTGTTATGGAAGATTAATCAACGAAGTTTCTTTAATTTATTGTTTAGATATGCTCTTCACTATTGAGTATTGTCCGTCTGAATGATATAGCGTCTTCAAGAAAAGTCAGTGCGCAACAGGTTCCGACTCAGATCAGCCTGTATTGAATCTTCGCTTGTTACTCTTTGGTGAGGCGGTGCTCTTTGGTAAGCCCAGATAAGGCACATGGGTATAATGGAAAATTCGTGGGCGTGCAGGCTGATCCGAGTCTTTGACAGTCGCACAGTCTTCTAATAGGAGTTGTCGTGCACGGCCTCAAATAGACGAATCACACGTGGGTACCGATGTTAACCCTTCCGACCCTGTAGACTGGTACGGATACCCGCACAAATAGTGTAGGTCCAGATGAGACGGTTCATAACGAGCTTTCTCTGCAGGATCTACAGTTTGCCGCGCTGAGGTGGTTCGTTTATGCTAGGGGAGATGATCCAATCTAGCTTACAGCTGCCGCTTAACATTGTAAGCGTTTTATTGCAAAAGCGGAAACCAGTCAACTCTTTATCGAGTCGTCTATGCGAAGGGAGCTAATCCAAACCAGTTCATAACGTATAGCTAACACAACCTGGAAACCAGTAATTTATTTATAGCTCATATGGAAATCCAAATTTGCAGGAGTATTAAAAGACAACAAGAGACGTGTGAAATTTATTATTATTAACATTCATTGATGATATTATTCCAAGAGAACCATTGCATCTCCTAAAACAAACAGTAACAATGCAAACTGAAGTACACGTAAATTATTTAAATTGCCATACACATGTACCTTCCAAGCACGTTTTGGCGAACAGAGAGGTGAACAGTCGTCATATCTATGACGTCACAATTTGGTTGTCTCGAAGTACGGATAGCTCGAACATTTTTATCAGGTCATGTGAAGTTCGAGATAACGAGTCGACTGTATATATTGGAAGAGTCCAATGTCAATTTTAGGTATGTCAGGCTAAATGATTTAGACATTCCTGGAGAAAAATGGCTAAACTATTCGCAAATCGTATAGACCCTGATCAGACTGATCTGGGTCTGCATTGTTTGTCAATTACCCGTTGATCATGAAATATTTTCTACGGTCATTCTCTCCCTTCCGCTGATTCAAGAAGGACAGTTGTCAGTTTCTGGCGAAAGAATGTGCACAATACTGGTTAACCGCTTAGAGGACTAAGCCTGTCCAGTAAACGTGTGGTTAGGTAAACAGACCGCGCTCGACATGACCCCATTGGGTTGACTGGGCCATAAAACCTCAACACAAACAAAATTGTCAATTACCCTTTCCAGGGGCCTCAAGACTAAAATGGGTTCAGGTAATTAAGTAAATATATACATCAGTATTTAACCCTTAATTGGATGCAAATGATTGTCATGGATTGAGGCATTGTTAACCCTTATCCTGCTGAATAAATTAAGATGCCACCCCCATTTCTAATTTTAAACCAATCAGATTACTTGATCCAGATTGTTGATAAATATTCATATACTTAATGGCAAACAGTGCAGATCCAGATCAGTTAGCTTCTGAAGAAGCCAACTGATCTGGATCTACACTGTTGGCAAAGGCAGGACATATTCGGGTTCAGCAGGACTAGGGTTAAGCCTGAACTCCTCATCGTTATTCTTAAATTAGGTAAATATCTTCTAATTTGCAAGGGATTATAAAATATTAAAATCTTTTTGATAAAAAAGACTAAATCCAGTATTAAGTGTTTCCTGAACATGAAAAAAGAGGACAAATGTATTCACAAATGGCAAAATGAGATAGCCCATAGCTCCAGATAAGAGCGGGTATCAGGAAATATTTTTCTTATTTCTTCCTGAAAACATGTTATGGGTGCTTTGGTGAGGCGCTTCTAATGAGTGCCCACAACATTTGTTTGTGAGAAAAATATCAATTAATTTGGTAAAAAAAGTGCTGTTTCTGACCCTTTGTGATCCTGTACATAACTATCCACTCAGTCTACAGAGGATTTGTTGAGGAGTGTTTTTAGATAATTCTGGGATAGTTTTATCAATTTCCCAATAAAAAAATGTTTTCTGGCGAAAGAATGTGCACAATACTGGTTAACCGCTTAGAGGACTAAGCCTGCCCAGTAAATGTGTAGTTAGGTAAACTGACCGTGCTCGAGATGACCCGATTGGGTTGACTGGGCCGTAAAACCTCAACACAAACAAATAAAAAAATGTATGTTGTGTCATTATTCTAATGTGTACCCACAACATTATCTCAGAAATATCCCAAGTACTCCTCCTTCAAAACTCTTGACTTTCTTTCACAGGACATTATACCATAATCATCTTAGCTCTAGATAAGACAACATATGTTTTCATGAAGAAATAAGAAAACTATTCACTTGATACTCCCTCTTATCTAGAGCTTCCTTTGTTTGTGTTGAGGTTTTACAGCCCAGTCAACCCAGTGGGGTCATGTCGAGCGCGGTCAGTTTACCTAACCACACATATACTGGGCAGGCTTAGTCCTCTATGCGGTTAACCAGTATTGTGCACATTCCTTCGCCAGAAACTGACAACTGCCCTTCTTGAATCAGCGGAAGGGAGAGAATGACCGTAGAAACTATTTCATGATCAGTCTCCACGAAAGAATGTTGCCGACCTCGGCGGGGGTTGAGCCCGCGCTATGAATTACTGAAAAATAGTATAAGCTGTGAAATGACTATATCTGTGTAGGCTGTTCTGAGACTTTTCTGTTCACATGCAGCAAAAGACACCTTTTTTCATGGTGTGATTCGTAGAGCTTAAGTCAGTAACCGATAATATCTGAAGTTCATCTTTTTGGAGTATCAATATCAGTATTGACAGTTACAGTTTGGTAGACATTATTTTTCAAACAATGTGGATGATTAGTTAGTAATAAAGCTGCATCTTGGTTAACACGCAGTGGGTGCTGCATAAAAAGACTCAAATCAGCTTGCACATCTTAAAAAATGTAATAAAGCTTAACAATTTCATTGCATGCTGGGTAAAAATTTCAGTTTGATTTTTTTTTTTTTTTTTTATCACAGTGTGTGATATTTTATGCAGATTGTCTCTATAGGAAATGTCATACCCTATTTTCAAGGAAAAATTAACAAAAGTGTCAGAAACAGTGCTTTGGAATTTTATGGCATTTTAATGATGTTTCAGTAGTTTTGAGATAATTTATGTGGTGCAACATCATGCAGTTGGATCAGAATTTTCACTGGGCACATTTTGGATAGCTTAGGATGCAAGGTTTTTTCATGTGGTTAACGAAGACTGATCAGACTGCAGGGGGTGGTCGGGTGGTGCGAAGGTGTTGTGTATCTTACATCACCGGAGCATCCAACTGATATTGGCTTACAGTTGGGAAGGCCTGCTATCCTTGTAGCAGGTAAGGGTAGAGGGGGAATGTTTTTATTTCTTCTTTTTCTTCACTTTCATTCCTGTTCCTCTTTCTTCCCTATTCCTCTCTTTCATCTCTTCTACTGTCTCTTCTATATCTTTTCTCCCTTTCTCTGGGAGATGACACAAAATGACCCATAAGGTTAGACATGGTGTTAAACCCCAACACAATCAATCACTGATCAGACTGCATAGATGTGCAGGCTGTTTTGAGTCTTTGTTGGGCACACAGGTCACAAGGTGCATTGTCTGATATTGTGGCATATGAAATTAACCCATTTATGGAGAGTGGACTCTTCTACCTATACTCTTTGGTAAGGTCCATTTCCAGTAGAAGGGGTATCTGTTAGTTTTTATTATTACCATATTTTATAGAAATTTCCTGTAATTTAATGCAGTGTAGCCCCTGATCAGAAGCCGTGTTCTGCTGCATCTGATCAGGGTCTACACTGTTTGCCAATGTATCTTTTATTGGAAGATTGGCACGAATGGGTTAAGTTACGAGCATTTGCTGCATCAGAAACATCATAGATCCCGATAAAAGCAGTGTCAAGAAGATACTTTCTATAATTACTCTATATTACATAGCTCAAGATAAGAGCGGGTCTCCATAAATATTTTTTCTTATTTCTCCAGGAAAACATATGTTGTGGTGCTCATTAGAAGCACCTCTGTAATTTCTCCATGAAAACATATGTTGTGGTGCTCATTAGAAGCACCTCACAAAGGTGCTTCTAATGAGCACCACAATATACGTTTTCATGGAGAAATGAGAAAAATACCAGCACATTTAGGTTGAAAAATGGTCCTTATCTGGAGTTATGAATTATTAACCCTTGTCATACTGAATAAATTAAGATGCCACACCCATTTCTAAGTTCCAGCCAATCAGATTACTTGATCCGGGTTTTTGATAGAAATTCACATATTTGATGACAAACAGTACAGATACAGATCAGTTGGCTTCTTCAGAAGCCAACTGATCTTGATCTACATTGTTTGCTAAGACAGGGCATGTCGTGTTCAGCAAGAGAAGGGTTAAATTTACGTCTGGATATTCGTAGATAAGGTGGTTTTTTTTCATTGAAAAAGTGATTACATGTCAGCCAAATGTGCTGAATGCCTTACCCATGTGCTAGGTTTGTGCAACACCTGTTGGATTTCTGGCCATCCACCATGCCAAGGAAAGGGGTGCAGGTAGGGACACCTCATTGAAATGAATACTCGTTACATAATTGCTATGTTTTCCTGAGAAAATAATTATTTTTAGGGGTGGTGCAACATTGTATATTCTGCAGGAGTTGTGTTATTTATTATTTTAGGACAAGTGCCTGGGAATAGAAACAGCCGAACTGATCGAAGTGACAGACGACGTGCACCACCCCGTCCAGCACCGCCTGTACCAAGAGACCGAGGGTCTGGGGCAGGAACAGGAAGCAGTAGTTCAAGCCCGTCAACACAACAACAGACAGCTACTACTCCAGGTAATTACTCTTGGTCTTTTCTTGTTTTTTAGCTCACCTGAGCAAAAGCTCAGGGTGAGCTATTGTCATCACCCTATGTCCGTCGTCCGTCGTCGTCCGTCGTTCGTTGTCAACAATTAGTTTGTTAACACTCTAGAGGTCACAGTTTTGACCCAATCTTGATGAAACTTGGTCAGAATGTTTGCCTCTATGAAATCTAGGTCAAGTTCGAAACTGGGTTACTTGGGGTCAAAAACTAGGTCACCAGGTCAAATCAAAGGAAAAACTTGTTAACACTTTACAGGTCATAGTTTTGACCCAATCTGGATGAAACTTGCTCAAAATGTTTGCCTCTATTAAATCTAGGTCAAGTTCGAAACTGGGTCAAAAACTAGGTCACCAGGCCAGATCAGCAGAAAACCTTGTTAACACTCTAGCGGTCACATTTTTGAAGCAATCATCATGAATCTTGCTCAATATGTTTGTCTTGATGATTTCTAGGTCAAGTTCGAAACTGGGTCACCTGGGGTAAAAAACTAGGTCACCGGGCCAGATCAGCAGAAAACCTTGTTAACACTCTAACGTTTTTGAAGCAATCATCATGAATCTTGCTCAATATGTTTGTCTTGATGATTTCTAGGTCAAGTTTGAAACTGGGTCACTTGGGGTCAAAAACTAGGTCACCTGGCCAGATCAGCAGAAAACCTTGTTAACACTCTAGCGGTCATATTTTTGAAGCAATCATCATGAATCTTGCTCAATATGTTTGTCTTGATGATTTCTAGGTCAAGTTCGAAACTGGGTCACTTGGGGTCAAAAACTAGGTCACCGGGCCAGATCAGCAGAAAACCTTGTTAACACTCTAGCGGTCACATTTTTTGAAGCAATCATCATGAATCTTGCTCATAATGTTTGTCTTGATGAATTCTAGGTCAAGTTCGAAACTGGGTCACCTGGGGTCAAAAACTAGGTCACCTGGCCAGATCAGCAGAAAACCTTGTTAACACTCTAGCGGTCACATTTTTGAAGCAATCATCATGAATCTTGCTCAATATGTTTGTCTTGATGATTTCTAGGTCAAGTTTGAAACTGGGTCACTTGGGGTCAAAAACTAGGTCACCTGGCCAGATCAGCAGAAAACCTTAACACTCTAGCGGTCACATTTTTGAAGCAATCATCATGAATCTTGCTCAAAATGTTTGTCTTGATGATTTATAGGTCGAGTTCAAAACTGGGTCACTTGGAGTCAAAATCTAGGTCACCGGGCCAAATCAGCAGAAAACCTTGTTAACACTCTAGCGGTCACATTTTTGAAGCAATAATCATGAATCTTGCTCAAAATGTTTGTCTTGATGATTTCTAGGTCAAGTTCGAAACTGGGTCACGTGGTGTCAAAAACTAGGTCACCTGGCCAAACCAGCAGAAATCCTTATTAACACTCTAGCGGTCACATTTTTGAAGCAATTATCATGAATCTTGCTCAAAATGTTTGTCTTGATGAGTTCTAGGATATGTTTGAAACTGGGTCACTTGGGGTCAAAAACTAGGTCACCGGGCCAAATCAGCAGAAAACCTTGTTAACACTCACATTTTTGAAACAATCATCATGAATCTGGCTCAAAATTTTTGTCTTGATGATTTCTAGGTCAAGTTCGAAACTGGAACACCTGGGGTCAAAAACTAGGTCACCTGGCCAAATCAGCGTAAAATCTTGTTATCACTCTAGTGGTCACATTTTTTCAAGCAATCATCATGAATCTTGCACAAAATGTTTGTCTTGATGAGTTCTAGGTCAGGTTTGAAACTGGGTCACTTGGTATCAAAAACTAGGTCACTGGGCCAAATCAGCAGAAAACTTTGTTATAATCATTTTGAACTTTGATCAGAATGTTTGCTTTGATCAGTTCTGGATCAGGCTCTCAAAGTGCTATGTTGCTCAGGTGAGCGTTACAGGGCCATCATGGCCCTCTTGTTTTGTTGTTGTTTTTATTGGTGTTTGTTTTATCTACAAAGAAGTAATGATATTTCTCTTTGAAAATATGCAGAGCAGTTTGATCATGGTCTCTACACTGTTTGCCATTCTAACAATACTTTTAGATACATCAAAGGGTAGTCAAACAGACAAATTTTTGTCATTTATGGTGCTAAGTCCAAATATATATACAAATATATATACAGTCGAAACTCTTCGGGACCATGAAAATTTGCCAGAGACAGCTGTAGTTGGAGCCTCGGGTTACTATTAGTGCCACACCAGGAGGCACAATGGAGATAATTGTGGGATATCTTTTCGGTGTTCTATGTTTTAAATGTATGTTGTGTGTACTCATTAGAATCGCCTCATAGAGGCAATTCTAATGAGTACACACAACATACATGTACAAGATAAAGAAGAAATCTCCCTGAATTATCCGTGTATCATATTTGGAGGAAATCCCTGCGGACTCAAGATAGTGTTCGACTCATCCATGATAAACGAGCCATCAGGGTTCGAGCCATTGAAGTTCTACTGTATTTGGAAGTAATGGTATAATTCTCATAAAAAAGATGTGAAAAAAGAATCTTCACCTATTTTGTTCTAACATGTTACCCGAATCACACATATTTTCTTATTTAATCTCACCTATAACGCCTGACTACACACAGCGCAGCTCAGTTATATTTTTATATTTGAATTATGTGACTATAAGTAAACATGGAAGGCCATGATTAGACTGTGCAGATATCTGCCCAGGCTGATCTGTGTTTTCAGTGCCACCTATAAGGCATGACTTCACATGATTCAGCTATTACACTACAACCTCTTTATAACATGGTTTGTTATAACACGGTTTTGGATATAACACGGTTCAAAGATGGATCCCAAAAATATATAGATTATATTGAAAAATGACCATAAATGGTCATTTTTCAATATAATCTATACATTTTTGTTTGGATATAACACGGTTGTTTAACTAACACGGTTTATGGTATGGACCCCAACAATAGTGTTATAAAGAGGTTGTGGTGATTGTACATGTATTTGCATTGATTCTTCTTATCAGGATCAGGTCCCAGTACGCCGTTAGGAGGATCCACAGGTCCCCCGCCGGGAGCTCCACCAACAGACACGACAACAACCAACTCGGATTCGGCCAACAACAATGAACCACTACCTCCAGGGTAAGTACAATTTAGGTTATTTAATGATATTGCATCACCTAGTATCTCCTCTGCCAGACATTAAATAGTGGCGGATTGAAGTGATTTTCTGTTTCTTTAAGATGCATATAGGTGGCCGAGTGGTCAACTCAAGATCAGGAGGTCCTGGCTTTGAATCCTGCTAGAGACAGAATTTATCTCATGACTGTGTAGCACTTCGTTGCACAGAACCTTTCATTGTCTCCCCTTCCATTGTCTCAGTATGACTTTAAAAAATGTTGAAAGGGACCTAGACCATCAAATCATAATTATAGCACTAGTTAAGGCGCTTTTTTCAATCCAAAAGTTTTGATAGTTTTTCTATTTCTCCACGAAAACATATGTTGTGGGTACTCATTAGAAGCGCCTCGCCGAGGCACTTCTAATGAGTACCCACAACATATGTTTTTGTGGAGGAATAAGAAAAATATTTACTGGATACCCTCCCTTATCTAGATCTATGATAATTATCTTTCATTTCAATTATGATTGAATTTTTTTATTAAGAATAGGATGGAAAAACTCCCTCATTGAGTTCAATGTTCTAGTGAAAATTATAACTTTTTTTATTCCACCACTAAAACATACTCTTTTCCACAGGTCATTCAAATTACCTTCTTATAGAAGATTTTCATCTCATAGATGTTGGGCCTTCTTCTTAGGAAACTTGAAAACAATAGTACTTACTTGCTGATTTTGTGTAGAGCATGCTAATTATGACCAGGCCCGAACTTAATATTAACCCTAGTCCTACCAAGCCTGGATAAACCCTGCCTTTGCAAACAGTGAAGATCCAGATCAGTTAGCTTCTGAAGAAGCCAACTGGTCTGGATCTGCACTGTTTTTCATTAAGTATGTGACTGTATCAACAACCTGGATGAAGTAATCCAATTGGCTGAAAATTAGAAGTTGGCATGGCATATGAATTTATTTAGCATGACAAGGGTGAAAATTATTTTTATTACGCTCAAGTCATTAGAGCATGGACTATAAGCAGTAATATCAGAAATTAAACCTGCAGACCCATTCATGCAGTCTGATCAGAATCTTCACTGGATGCATTTTGGATAGGAAAAGATGCAAAGTTTCTAAATGCAGATGATGAAGACTCTGATCAGACTGCACAGATGTGAAGGCTGATCTGAATCTTTGTAGGGAGCACATGTCAGAAGGTACGTTGTCTCACGATGCATCTTAAATTAATATTCAGTTAATTCTCAGTTTTAAATAAAACCAAATTTGTAATCAATATTTAAAAAGCTGATACAGATGCTGACATCAAGGAAATATTAAGACTGATTTGAGTAAACACATTATTTTTTAGCATTTCAAAATTTCATCTTCAGCTGAGTTACATGAAAAAAGTGATATAACCTTGGGCTTCATTCCTGTCTTCACCAGTTCATTTCTTTGTATCAGAAAATGTGTTGTCTTTGTTTTAAATCATTAATATCATACAGGTATTTATTGCCAATGTTTGTGTTTTCTTTTAGCTGGGAGATGAGGCAGGACCCTCATGGACGCCCTTATTATGTTGACCATAACACCAGAACTACCACCTGGGAGAGACCACAGCCACTTCCATCTGGGTGAGTTCTGCACTAGCACAAGAAGTTGCCAGTTTCTCAGACTTCTTGAACATGAAGCCCTAGATAAAAAGCATCTCCAAATAAATACTTTTCTTATTTCTCCACAAAAAAGATATGTCGTGTGTACTGATCAGAAGTGCAGTGATGAGGCTTTTAGTCAGTACCTACAGCATATGTATTTAAAAAAATATTAATATTTCATCGGGGAAAAAACTTCATCTAGAGCTGTAGTGAAGCATTCTTAAGTCTAACAGTATCATCAAGCAAATGTGCTTAAAGCTCAGCCTGATCATATTAAAGGTTGTGGAGACAGTTTACAGTGTTACTGATCATAGAAACTTTATTAATACAGAGTTCTCTGACACATTGATTTAGGCATTTTTTTGTGCAAATTCTGTCCAAAATAAAAACAATGTTATTATCATCTTCTGCTACACATATTTTCTGGTCTGAAAATTGCTTTGATGCTTATATTGACCAGTCAGGATTCACGCTAGTGGTCAACAAATTCGCAGATTAAGAAAATATGTGGTGCAAATAAGTCAAGATTGGCCAAAACCATGGGCAAAAAAAATCTAATTGAGATGCCACTTAAGATGGGTGCCACAATCATTTCCATATTAATAGGGTTGTTGCACAAATATTTAGAGATTATCAGGCGATGTTTTGGTTATCACCCGATGTATCAGTCAGACCACGTTATCTGCCCAAAGGCTTCACAAATTACAAGAAGGGATGTTAAAGCAGATTATTCCAGGGCAAAAGCACATTTCGTGTTCCATCATTTTGTTGACCTTGTCACCATACCGCCTTGAGCAAGCTAATACCTCTATCCATTCAAAATACTTTGTTTCCTCTTGGCCAGATCATCTGTACCGGCAGATGCTGTAATGAGGGTATTAGGAACACATTATTGCATATACGTAGATAATGGTGAATATTGTCCTGATTTGGGATATTAGAAGATGCGATCTTGGGAACGGCAATTGATTTTGCAAGGTGGGGCAATATTCAATATGCAATAACACTTTCATTTAACAGCTACAAATATTTTGGATCATTTTCAGCTGTTTGTAGCTCGAGAGTATTCATTTTTATTAAGCATGACAAATTTTGGAGTCATATTGCCCTAAGAAGTCTTCAGAAGCTTGATTATGTAATGGTAACATTAGAATGCATCCAAGTAAGCCACCTGTTTGACCGTACAAATATTGACTCCAGTTTTGGGGTTACAGAGCAATATAATATTGTTTCCTCGGGTGACCACCTTTTACCGTACAAATATTTACTCCGGTCTCAGGGGTACAGAGCAATATAATACTGTTTTCAGGGTGACCGCCTTTCTCTGAACATACAAATATTGATTCTGGCCTTGAGGGTATAAGGCAATATTATATTGTTTCCAATGAATTTTGACTGATCTTTAATTGTGCTAATAATATGACTTCACATTTACTTCCTAGTTGGGAACGGAGAGTGGATGGCCGGGGACGAGTATATTATGTTGACCACAATACTCGGACTACAACATGGCAGCGGCCAAGTATGGATATGATGCAAAACCTTGCCAACTGGCAACAGTGGAACACAAACAGAACGCAGGCGTTTGAACAGTTACAAAACCGTTCTTTGTTTAATTCTACTATGCCAGCAGTCCCGGAACAGAGCAACGACTCTCTTGGATCACTTCCTGAAGGATGGGGTAAGTTGTTTAAACTACCAGAGGATAGGGAGGAGCATTGGTGATAACTTTTTCTAATTTTTACATTAAAATATATGTTGTGTGTACTCATTAGAAGTGCCTTATTAAGGTGTTTATTTCTCTTTGAAAAACATATCTTTTGGTGCCCATTGGCGAGGCACTTGTAATGAATATCCACAATATAAGTTTAGGTTTTGATGGAGAAATAAGAAGAAACCTCAGCACTTACTGGTTGAAAAAGAGCCTTGAGCTATACCGCAGCATACATTTATATGGAGAACTGGAGAAAATATGCCAGAACTACTATTAAATACTCCTTATCAAATCCTTTAAGAAGGTTTTTGGGAATTAAAAGGGCAAATTTGGTATTTGCTTAATTTAGATAGGGTATTTTACAGAGAAAAGCTGACATTTATAAACCTAGGAAGGAAACATTTGAGGAAAAGTTGGCTAACAAATAAATGATACTAGAAAGGGAACACAGCAATGAGTGATTAATTTTCCAGAAGAAGCCAACTGATCTGGATCTGCACTGTTTGTCATTACATATGCGAATTTCTATCAAAAACCCTGAACAATAATCTGATTGGCTGGAAATTAGAAGTGGGCATGGCATCTTAATTTATTCAGCATGACAAGGGTTAATTTTAGAATGCTAAGGAGGGCAAAGCAAGGAAGAGCCATAGCTCCAGATGAGGGGGTATCCTCTTAATATTTTTCTTATTTCTCAACGAAACATACGTTGTGGGTACCTCTTAGAAGTGCCTCACCCAGGCGCTTCTTACGAGTACTCTTAACATGTTTTAGTTGAGAAATAAGAAAAATATCAGTATTTTTTCAGTGGGAAAAAAAAGCACCTTATCTAGAGCTATGAAGGGCTGATGCCATATCCCTGGCATGTGTGCATGCGTGCATGCACGCGTGCATGTGATCTTAGATAAGTGTTGGGAATCTGCCAGAATTTTATAGTTGATCATCGGTTTCTAAAACCAACTAATCATCGAGTAATAGTCAACTAGTAGAAAATATATTCATTCTTATTTTAGCCCTCTTCTGAGTACTTGTTCATACCTCCAGATTAGACGGTTATCCACATAACATTTTTCTTATTTCTTGATGAAAACATACGTTGTGGTACTCATTAAGATGGGTACTCATATGGGCACTTTCATAATGAGTACCAAACATACATGTTTTCATGGAGAAATAAGAAAAATATCAGTACTTTTGTTGTTGCACTGGTGAAAACTTTAAGTTTCTGCTTTTATTTTATGGCCCATATTTATGAGGCCACTCTGACGATGATTGTGTTTTGCATTTCAGAAAAGAGAGCTGATGCTAATGGTAGAGTTTATTTTGTCAACCATAAAAATAGAACAACCCAGTGGGAGGATCCTCGAACACAGGGGTAAGATCATATGAGCTCCACCAAGCAAGAAATGTACCTTGGGGTCATGTGCAGACAGCAAAGACTCAGAACAGACTGTGCCTTCGCTGTCTGCATTTGCAGAATCATTAGATACTACAGAATGTTTCAATTGAGAGCAAATGCCCATATGAGATGACATAAATCTGCGCACGTTAAAAGGCTCTTTTTCGCTTGATGCTGCCCATATGATGTGCTACACACGAAAAGGGCCCTTAAGTAATATGCGGACAATGCAGGCCCTGATCAGCCTGCGCATAAGCGCAGGCTGATCTGAGCTTCTTTGTCTGCTTACAGAATCGATGGATACTGTAGTATATGTCAACGAACAGAAAATTCCCAGATTAGACTGCACAGATGTGCATGCTGATCTGGACCTATGTTGTGCACAAAATGCATAAAGGTCATTTCATGCATTGCGCATCATATGAAAGTGCGCTGTATGAAGTCTTTTTTATTTTTAGATGAGATGCTTTTTTTGACCAAACAATAGTGATATTTTCTTATTTAGCCATGAATATGTATGTTGTTGGTACTCATTAGAAGCATCTCACCAATCTCTTCTAAGGAATACCAAAAATATATATGTTCTTGCTGAGAAACAAGAAAAATATTTGACTGATATTTCTCGTATTAGAGTGTAGAAGGAAATTTTTATATATGTGAACTGTGAATTTCCTGGTGATCCTATATATCTGTGTGGTCTGTTTGGAGCATATAATAGGGCTATCCACATAAATATCATGTTTTTTCCTACAAAATAAGTGTACTGGTGGCTTGGCGCGCCTGACTTCGGATCACACCGGCACAATGGCTCAGTGGTAGAGTGGTAGGTTGCGGGTTCAGTCCCCGGCCAGGTCATACCAAAGACTTTAAAAATGGCACTAGCTACTCTTTCGCTTGGCGCTCAGCATTAAGAAAGTAGAGCTAGAACTACTGGTCAGCTCAGTGTCAGTATAATGTGACTGGGTGGAATATCATGTCGAAGTGTCTGAGGCTTGATATTTCAGTGAGGCAGCACTCTAACAGTGAGCATTGAGCTCCCTGCCACATCCAGACACCATCGCGATATGACTGAAAGATTATTGAAAGTGACATTAAGCCCAAAACAAACAAACAAACTGACTTTGGATCACAAGATAGCCAGTTCAAATCCCACTAGAGACAGGAGTTCATCTCATGACTATACAGCGCTTCATTCCACAGAGCCTTTCATTATCAGCCCTTCATCATCATTATATGACTTAGATAATAATGTTAAGACATAAAACAACAAATCATTATCATTTTCATACAAAATAAAACTTGATGAATGCCACAACACTTTTTCTTGCAGAGCACAACCCCAGATAAAGCTTTTTTCTTTTTTTTTTCAACCAGGGCCCAGTTGTTCAAAGTTAACGACATCGTTAGTTAATGATTCGTTCAAATTTACATCGAGTGATATGCAAATATGCTGAAATTGTTTGCTGAAAAAATGTGATACTGCTTTAAGCTACTCGCATTTTTTCAGCGAAAAATATCAGCTCATGAAGCTAACGACGCTTTGAACAACTGGGCCCAGAATGGATTGATTTTTTCAATATTTTTCCATGAAAACATGTTATGAGTACTCATTGGAAGCACCTTGGTGTACCCACAACATATGTTTTCATGGAGAATTAAGAAAAATATATTGTGGGTACCCCATCTTATGTAGAGTAGGGGAGAAATAAAAGGAAAGCATCCGGGCTCACAGCAGGGTTTTCTGCAGTCACCTATATAATATAGAGGCCACAGAAATTCCATCCTGCCTTGTCTTGTCTTTGAAAAAGAGTATATTAGTTTACTGCTGTTGATCTTGTCCACCATCCATCCCAGAAATTAACACTCTACTGATAGCTTTATTGGTAAAAATTTTTGCTCACAGAATTATCCAAGAGGATCCTTTACCTGAGGGTTGGGAGATGAGATATACAGCCGAAGGTGTCCGATACTTTGTTGATCATAACACTAAATCTACCACATTCCAAGATCCTAGAGGTGGTCCGTCAAAAGGGTAAGTGGTCATTTGGTTACATATAAAGTGGAGTCTGGATTTTTTTTCTTTTTTCTTATGAAAGTTGTTCAAAGCTAACGACGCCGTTAGTTAACGATTCGTTAAAATTTAAATCGAGTGATACACAAATATACTGAAATTTTTTGCTGAAAAAATGTGAGTAGCTTTTGCAGTGCAAAAGCTACTCACATTTTTTCAGCAAAAAATATCAGAATATTGTATATTGAATCCGCTAAAACAGTTAACGAAATGACCCTTAACGAGCTCGTTAAGCTAACGACGCTTTGAACAACTGGGCCCAGAGTGTTGACTGGGCCATAAAGCTCTAAATCAAATTATATCAAAATCTGACTACAATTGCAGGATTAAAATTACTGAAATTAACCCATTAAAGCCTAGCATCCCATAAACTGGACCTCTGCAAACAGTGTAGATCCAGATCAGATGCCGCAGAATGCAGCGTCTGATCAGGATCAACACTGTTTGCATTTAGTACGGGAATTTCTATAATAAGTAATAATCCTAAAAACAAACCAGACAGCCCTTAAATTGGAAATGAACTGGTTCAAAGAGATATGGTAGAAGAGTCCATTCAGCATAAATGGATTAAATCTTTTAATTTTGAGCTATATATATAACTGCAAAGTTTTGACTGCAGAAATAACTAGCTCTGATATCTAAATATCTAAAGAGCTTTACATTTATCGATTTGAATAATTCCAGTATACCAAAAAGTGAGAATTAATAAAAGTCGGAATAGCAAACAATGTGGCATAAGAAAAGATGGCAGATGACAACAGATTATTGGGTAAATTCATAGCTCCAGATAAGGCATTTTTTTTAATCTTAATTCTTTCACTGCCACCGGCAATAATGATAGGCTTTTGCAAACAGCATAGATCAAGATGAGACGGCTCATCATGAGCCGTCTCATCTGGATCGATGCTGTTTCAGTCTTTCACCTTTACATGTAAATGTCTTTCCAAGTAATAGTTTGTTTAAAAAAAAAAAAAAAAAAAAGCAGACGACTATAATCGTTTGAAATTTGGCACCGAAATAGTTAAAGTATTGATAATTTTCTTATTTCTCCACAAAAAGTCAAATGTTATGGAACTCATTAGAAGTGCACTGAGGCACTTATAATGAGTACCAATAACTTATGTTTCCATGGTGAAATAAGAAAACTATTTATATAGATACACCTCTTATCTGGAGCTATATAAATTTGTTCCAAAAAATGAGTAATTTTACGACATGTTTCTTTCATTCATTGATTGTTTTGTATGAAGATTACTTTATCAGAATGTAAATCTTTTATTTTCAGACCTAAAGGTGCATATGGAGTGCCAATTCAATATGAAAGAAGTTTCCGGTGGAAGTTAGGACAGTTCCGATATCTTTGTCAGTCCAATGCTTTACCTGGTCATGTAAAAGTGACAGTTTCAAGGGAAAATCTGTTTGAAGATTCTTTTGCTCAGGTGAGAGATTTCAAAGAGAAGCAGTGCCATAGCTCTAGAAAACACAATGTTCTTTTCTTTTTCTTTTTTTTCTATAATTTATTGTTTTTTCTCCACAAAAGCACAAATCTCCAGATGAGGCACGTTTTTTTGTTTTTTTTCAACCAAAACATATTTATATTTTTCTTATTTCTCCATGAAAATATATGTTATGGTACTCATTAGTAGCACCTCCCCTTGTGAGAAATAAATTTTTTTTACCTGATACCCCCTGTTATCTGGAGCTATGAAAGTATAGATTGTGAGTCTTGTTAGAATTGCATCACTGAGGCAACCTATTTTTCATAAAGAAATAATAAAATTATTCGCTTGGATATACATTGTATCTATAGCCACAGAATAACAAGTGTGCATAAGACAGTACAACAGGAAACTGTAACATATAGAATCAGTAAAATCAATTATTATACATCAGGATATCAGAAATGATGTTTTGGTCATTGTCCTCTGCCATTTAGGAGAAACCCGAGGGGCATGGTATTCGCTTTCAGTGGTTCTGTCCCCTTCTGATTGTAGCTTAGGTATTGGGACAGACAGCCCTGAGAAAATAGTGTACTACAGAACATGGCACCTGATGAGGGTCTGCACAGTTTGCCATACATCCAGCAATATTTGCCAGGTCCCTAGGGAGTGTTGAAAACCGCGACCAGAGGCCGCAGTTTTCATCACCTCCCTCGGGACCTGGCGATGTTAATACATGAAAAACCATGTTCGATTGCTATTATTGCATAAAAACTGAAAACATTTGCTTCATTTTGCGTTATTTCTTGCCCTGTTTTGTTTCCCCTTTTCACCGATGTCTCGCGAATGAAATTTCCACGGACTCTGCTCGTTCTAGGGCTGGGCAGTACACAGCTCGTAACGGCAGCAAATCTGTGGCCCCGGTACGATCATATTGAAAGTTGCGTAGCCATGCATTAACAGCACATGAATTGCCTTGTTAATACATGGCTTTTCGCCAGTTAATGCACGGGTTTTAATAACATGCGACACTGCTTTTTATGCAATAATTTTATTTATTACTTGACAGAAAAATAATTATGTTTTATCAGTTATTCATTAACCTTTACCACTACCTAGGCTAATTTAGCAATCGCCAAACTGATGATATATTTCTTATTAATTTTATCAAATAGGCTTTGACATTTCATACAAATTGTCTCCTAAAGAAACTATTTGCATGAAATGCCAAAGCTTATTTTCCATGAAAAAAAAATAAGAAAAATATTTCAAAATGTCATCTGCTGAAATGTTTGCCCAGCATGCTAAGCATTGAATATGTGTTTACATCATCAAATTTAGCTGTTGATAAAGGTAGAACTCTAGCATAAAGTATTCATTTGTTTGTTTTCAGATAATGCGACTCCAGCCATTTGATTTACGAAGAAGATTGTACATAATATTTAAAGGGGAAGAGGGTTTAGATTATGGTGGTGTTGCAAGGTAATCTTTTACAGTGACCTCTAAATGTTAATGCAAATAAAATAAACTTGAAGGAGAAATACAAAGAACTGTAAAATCAAGACTATAATGTTTAATATTGCTAAATGTGCCAGTCTTACTTGAAAGATATTTTTTATTATTATTATTATTATTTTATCACTGAGAATTCAGCAAGCTGCACGGACTAATAATTACACACTTGCTAAAAGAGTTTTCTTTCACTACAGGGAGTGTTGTTTTTTTTTCCATTTATCTCATGATGCATACATGCCATACCTCACACTGTGAGACAAAATCTCACAGAATTTTGGCCCTTCTGGACCCTGTTTCCCATAAGATTTTCAAATCTCACAGAATTTTCATACCATTTAATAAGCTATTTTTTGAAGAACTAGAAATTAATCACACATTAGCATGGCTATCCCAAGCTTAAGTCATTAAAATAATGGCTTTTAACTTACTATTGTAAGCTTGAAAGTGACTTTCATAAAAATCTCACAGAATTTCATCAAATCTCCCCTAAAAAATTGCAAAATCTCACAGATTCCTGTCAACAGCTAATGGCATGTATGATGATGTTTCAAGTCCTTTCTAATATATATTGTTTGTTTATTTGTGATAATATTTATGTCCTTGGTAAAAGATTTTCTTTCTCTTTTCAGGGAGTGGTTTTTCCATTTATCTCATGATGTGTTAAATCCCATGTATTGTTTGTTTGAGTATGCAAGTAACAGTAACTACAGTCTACAGATCAATCCAGCATCAAGTGTCAATCCTGATCATCTTGTCTACTTCAGGTTCATTGGTCGATTTATAGCTATGGTAGGTTCTTCTGTCTTACAACATAGCGCTCGATAAGAGAGTACCCAGATAACATTTTTCTTATTCCTCCATGAAAAAATGTGTTGTGGTGTCATTTGTAAGTGCCTTGATAAGGTACAGTAAATGTACTAAAATATTATACATCAAAGTTTCTGACAAAATAGCATATGCAAACAGTGCAGATCCAGAAGAGCAGTCTGATCAGGGTCTACAGTGTTTATCATTCCACTAAGTGTTTTAACCCTTGTCATACTGAATAAATTAAGATGCCACACCCACTTCTAATTTTCAGCCAATCAGATTACTTGATCCAGGTTGTTGATACAAAGCCACATTCTTAATGACAAACAGTGCAGTGCAGATCAAGATCAGTTGGCTTCTTCAGAAGCCAACTGATCTGGATCTATACTGTTTGCAAAGGCAGGGTATATCTGGGTTCAGCAGGACCAGGGTTAAGAAACGACTACATAAAAATAAAAGGAAAGTATAGGACAAAAAGTCATGGAATAAAGTGTTTTTAGGACATTTACCACACTTTCTTCAAAAAATAAGAAAAGTGCTGCTACTAACTGTTTAATAAATGTCTTAGAGCTCTGACTGGGGAGATTTTCCTGTGAGTTGGTTACAGTATTGATTATCATTATTGTTTCATATTATGGTAAATGTTCTAAAATTTTGAAGACTTTATTCCATACCTATTTTGCCTAAATTTTTCTTTGTATGCAGCATTTTCTAAAAATTCTTAGTGAAATGTCAAACAGTGTAGACCCTGGGTCTGCAATGTTTACATATGCCATTTTGTCAGAAACTTTGGTGTATGGAATTTTTGGACGTTTACCTTACAACAATGTATTGATTACATTTAGCTTTGTCACTGATAGACTTCAGCCTGCTGAATTTAAATATTAAAAGTCAGTTTGGAAAGCAAGAACCAGAGCACCAGATAAGAGAGGGTATCGGATAAATATTTTTAGCTCACCTGAGCCGAAGGCTCGAGGGGAGCTATTGTGATCACTCACCGTCCGTTGTCGTCCATCTGTCCGACCATCCACAATTTCTTTAAACAACATCTCCTCCTAAACCACTGAGCCAATTTTAACCAAATTTCACAGGAATTACCCTTGGGTGGTACTGACTGAAAATTGTTCAAAGATTTGGAATCCTTGAAGGTTTTTGGTTGCCAGAAGAAAAAAAATTTAAAAATCTTCTTATCAGAAACCACTGGACCCATTTCAATATAATTTGGCAGAAATGTTCCTTTGGTGGCCCTCTACCAAGATTGTTTGAACCATCATGATTTGTCAAAAAATATGGCCGCCAGGGGTAGGGGTGGGGTCTTATTTTCCCAATATATCTGTATAGAAATCTTCTTCTCAGAAACCACTGGACTGTTTAAATACAATTTGGCTCATATGTCCTTTGGTGACCCTCCACAAGATTGTTCAAGCCATCATGATTCGTCAAAAACATGGCCACCAGGCAGCGGGGCTTATTTTCCCTATATATCTATATAGAAAACTTTAAAAAATCTTCTTCTCAGAAACCATTGGACTGATTTCGATACAATTTGGCAGAAGTGTTTCTTTGGTGATTCTCAACCAAGATTGTTCAAACCATCATGATTCATCAAAAAACACGGCTGCTAGAGGGCGGGGCTTATTTTCCTCATATATCTATGTAGAAAACTTTAAAAATCCTCTTGTCAGAACCAACTGGACCAATTTCAATATAATTTGCATTGCTTCTTCATTTTATAGGACCATCATGTCATTCTTGAACATAAAATTGTATGCAGAGGACCTATTAAGAAGTATTTGATGATAATTCTGGATAATTTTTTTTTCAGTTTCTCCATAAATAAAACGTGCCACAACTTCAGAAACCGTACTTTCGGACATGTATGCCCAGTGACGATTCAGATCAGCCTGTGCATTCATATAGCCTGATTAGAATGTTGACTGGATGCATTTTGGATAGCCAAGGATGCAAAGTTTCTTCATGCAGACAACAAAGACTATCCCAGTCAGCATTCTACGTAAATCTATATCGGGCCGTCATCGCCCCGTCAGGGTAGCTGACGGGCCGATGACGGCCTGATGTAGATTTACGTAGAATGCTAGCTGGGATGATCAGGCTGAAAGAATATGGAGGCTCATTTGAGTCTTCCTTGGGTGCTCTTGTCAGAGGGGACATTTCTCATGTTGCAGCACATATGTTGTGGGGACTCGTAAGAAACTCATTGGTGAGGCGCTTCCAATGAATACGGTTGATTTCTTAATATTTTGAACACCAAATGGTCTGACTAAATGGCATATGCAAACAGTATAGACCCAGATCAGACTGCTCCTGAATCCTGAAGGAGCAGTCTAATCTGGGTCTACTCTGTTTGCCATTCCACTATTTTAAAAAACAACTGCATGAAAAGCAGTATTCAGGCCAAAAAAGTATGAATAAGGCGTTTGAAATTTTAGGACATTTACCGTACCCAGAACATACGTTTTTTATGGAAATAATATTTCAGAATTATCATCAAATACTTTTTCGTAACAAATCTTCTGGTTTTATGATTGTGAAGGCTGGACTTGATAAAGTTGAACTTCAATGGCTCGAATATCTTTGGGACCATCGAAATTTGTTCGAGATATGGGTAGTTCAAGCCACGGAGGGTTAAAAATGGCGCCTGGTCAGGAAGCAAATGGCGATGATTTAGTAAACTCTTTTCAGTTTTCTACAGAATATAATTGTATGTTGTATGTACTCATTAGAATTGCCTTGATGAGGCAATTCTAATGAGTACATACAACATACAATTTCATGATAAAATAGGAAATTCCTCCTAAATATTTGTCTTCTTGAGCTATCGGAAGAATTTTGTAGGGACTCAAAAACGAGTTCGAATCAGCCATGGTGAACGGGCCATCGGTGTTTGAGCTATTGAGGTTCGACTGTACCCAGTATTTATGATGTTTATTTTTCAGGCGTTATACCATGGAAAGTTTATAGACAGTGGTTTTACTCTACCCTTCTACAAAAAGATGTTAAACAAGAAGTTAATGTTGAAAGATCTTGAGACTATAGATCCAGAATTCTTTAACTCCCTTACATGGATAAAGTAAGAGAAGAGGCTGCTACAGATAAGAGAACATATCTGCATAGTTTTCTTATTTCTCCATGGAGGGGGTGGTCGGGTGGTGCGAAGGTGTCATGTATCTTGTGTCACCGGGGCGTCCAACTGATATTGGCTTACAGTTTGGCAAGGCCTGCTATCGTTGAAGTAGGTAAAGGTAGAGGGGGAATGTTTTTATTTCTTCTGTTTCTTCCCTTTCATTCCTGTTCCTCTTTCTTCCCTGTTCCTCTCTTTCATCTATTCTACTTTCTCTTCTATCTCTTTTCTCCCTTTCTCTCTGAGACGACACAAAATGACCCACAAGGGTTGACATGTCGTTAAACCCCAACACAATCAAAATATTTCTCCATGGAAACATATGATGTGGGTACTCATTAGAAGCGCCTTTGCAAGGCGCTTCTAATGAGTACCCACAACATACGTTTTTGTCAAGACATAAGATAAATGTCAGGGCCCAGTTGTTCAAAGCTAACGACATCGTTAGTTAAAGATTCGTTAAAATTTACATCAAGTGATACCCGAATATGCTAAAATTGTTTGCTGAAAAAATGTGAGTAGCATTTGCAATGCAAAAGCTACTCACATTTTTTCAGCAAAAAATATCAGAATACTGTATATTGAATCCGCTAAAACAGTTAACGAAATGGCCCTTAACGAGCTCGTTAATCTAACAACACTTTGAACAACTGGGCCCAGTACTTTTCAGTCGAAAAAAGTAACTATCTGCAGTTATGGTTCTTTCATATTCCTTCACCAACAGTCTTCATTAAGTCATTTAAGCCAGGCGTCCCATAAAAGGAAAATTGGCAGATGACATGGCATCTGATCAGGGTCTACACTCTTGGCATTAAATATAGAATTTTTTACAAAACATGGTGAGAATAAAGATTACCCAGATACACCTTTTAATGGAAATGGACGGATCCAAAGAGTTAAGATAGAGGAGTCCATTAGCACAAATGGGTTAAAATAAATCATTTATTTTGCTCCTGCTTTTACTTTATACCTGGTATATAAAGAATTTCTAGTCGGCAAACTATTTTAACTGCCTGAAATGATAATCGAGCCATCGACAAAGCAAACAAAATGGCATGTGTGCCCATCAAAAGGGCATCCACAGAATCTGATCAGGGTTTTTGCTGTCCCCGTGAAAAAAGCTTGGGTCCTTAGCTACCCAATGAGTACACATTGAAGACTGATCAGATGCCCAGAGTAATATTTGGAGTGATATTTGCTTTTTGGGGTGTTTACAGTTTTGAGCCAGTATTTCAAAACCTACCCTATTCATATACCTGGCCTTTGAAAAACGGACCCATTCATATACTTGATCATCCAAAATGATGACTATTCATATACTGCCCTTTGATTTTTATACCCATTTATTGCTGGTAGTTAGACAAATATAGCAGTCAGTTCATTGAATACCAAGAGAACAAGCAGCCTTGACAAATCTCCGAGCAGAAAAATACACACATTTACCGGGAATTTTTGGCCTTGGTGGCTCAGTTGGATGCGCGGTCTGACTGGAGACCAAGAGGTGGTGGGTTCAACCCCCGCCGCGGTCGGCAACATTCTTTTATGGAGATTGATCATGAAATATTTTCTACGGACATTCTCTCCCTTCCGCCGATTCAAGAAGGTCAGTTGTCAGTGTCTGGCGAAAGAATGTGCACAAGACTGGTTAACCGCTTAGAGGACTAAGCCTGCCCAGTAAACGTTTGGTTAGGTAAACTGACCACGCTCAACATGACCCCATTGGGTTGACTGGGCCATAAAACCTCAACACAAACAAACAAACTGGGATTTCAGAAAAGTGGGGCCTTTCACATACAAATCAAGAAAAATCGGGTCAGTCATATACTTTTTGTTGAAAAAAGGGGGCTAATCAAATACCTGACAGCGCTGAAAAAGGGGGCCATTCGGCACGCACATCCATACTATGTCATATATAGGAAGTTACCCCTCCAAGTTTTATCTAGTCCACAGGTATAAAAACTCAGGAAGAGCTATTGCACTACACAAGTGCCAGCATTGGTGCTGTGTTGGCTTCCACCTATGTTTTACTTTAAGATTGTTCAGAAGCCATATTAACCCTTGTCCTGCTGAACCCGGATATACCCTGTTTTGCAAACAGTTTAGATCCAGATCAGTTGGCTTCTGAAGAAGCCAACTGATCTGGATCTGCACGGTTTGCCATCAAGTATACACATTTATAGCAACAATCTGGATCAAGTAACCCGATTGGCTGAAAATTAGAAGTAGGTGTGGAATTTTAATTTATTCAGCAGGACAAGGGTTAACCCAACCTTTTGTATGATTTGGTTAATATATGGCTTGGTGGTAGGTATTCATCCTAAGTTATATACAGTGCTGCTCAGCACTAGATAAGAGGGGTACCAGGTAAATATTTTTTTATTTCTCCATGAAAATGTATGTTTTAGGTTCCTACAGCATATGGGTAAACATATGTTGTGGATACCTACAATATATGTTTTAATGGAGAAGTAAGAAAAATATTGATACTTGTCCAACTGGTGATCAGGAGGTTATGGGTTGGCAACATTCTTTCATGGATCCTAACATATTTTCTGTGGTCTTTCTCTCCTTTCCACTGATTCAAGAAGAGCAGTTGTCAGTTTCTGGAGAATGAATGTGCACAGTATTGGTCAACTGCTTAGAGGACTAATCCTGCCCAGTAAAAGTGAGGTTAGGTAAACTGATTGTACTTGACATGACCCCATTGGGTTGACTGGGCCATAAAACCTCAACACAAACAAAATATTGATACTTTTTTTTTTTCTTTTTTTTTTTTAAATGCCCTTTTTGGAACTATGGTACCACCTTCATCCCTTCCTGTGAACAGAGCTTAGGATTTTCATGTTAACCCTTAAACTGCCAATCACATCAATTGTCGTCTGTTTTGTCATCTCTTTGTGATTTTAAAAGACATTTTTGCAAACATTGTGGACCCTGATCAGACTGCTCCACAGTCTGATCAGGGTCCACACGGTTTGCCTGTATACAAAAAATAAGTTTGAAAAGTTTGCAAGAATATTCAGCAGACTACATAAACAGACAACATTTTCAGATGCAGGTTTTCGTGGCGTTTTAAGGGTTAAAGTTTTTAAAGGTCTCCTGACTGCTTGATGGATATAGTGGAATGATGTTAGTTCTTTCTGCAAGTTTTGTTCTGTAGTATTGTTTATCAAACAGATTAATCAATATTTCTTGTCACTTGCAGGGAAAATGATATTGAAGAGTGTGGTTTAGAGCTGACTTTTTCTGCTGACTTTGAGACCCTTGGCAAGATCACACAGCATGAATTGAAAGAGGGAGGTGCTGATATTGCAGTTACTAATGAAAACAAGGAAGAATACATCAAGTAAGTAGACCAGACTAACTCTTTGTATATAGTTAACCTTTACAGCTATAGTCACATCAGCAGCATACAACATTGTAATTGTTTTAAAAGTCGGCGTTTCATGCATATTTTTTCAGTAGGATTCAGTTTACATGAAATGTAAAACCTTTTCACTGGGAAAATGAGAAAAATATTTCAAGAATCATATCTTGGGCATACTAAACATTAAGGTAAACAGCAACACTAAGCATGCTGGGAAAAGCTTTCAGCAGACGACTCATTGATATGATTTTCCAGAAAGCAAGTTTTGTGGTTTCATGCAAATAGAAAACAATTTGTATGAAATATCAAATCCTGCTTTCTGGGAAAATATAAGAAAAAACATCTCTGTCTGCTGAATTTGCCCAGAAAGTGGTAATGGTACAGAAAGATTTGTCTGCTTTTGGTGCATTGATATATAGGTTGGACTGAAAAATGGAAGAAAAAAAGCTATCCATAGAGTATGCCCCATTCTGTTAGTGTAAATCACTACTTGCATTTCTGTGCTGAGACAATCACCTACCCCACTTCCAGCTCTGTACATCACAGCCATAAATGGAAGCTAGGGGGTAGGGCACTGGGTTTGGTCCAGGATACTTACTACCCTTTGTCTGGGGACATTCCCTAAGGCTGGAGAGAGACATTATAGCCTCGTTTGTAGCCTCAGGAGCAAGTCTTGCAGATAGCCAGATACAGTTTTAAGGGTTGTTACCTTAGTTATATACCTTCCTTTTATGCACATAAATTGAACAATTCTTGGTAATTTGCATATATGTTTAATTATTGCTTGTTGTGTAATTATTACATAGTTTTACTTAAATATAATAATTCAAGCTTATGTTTTATGTGACTATTGAATACAAGATTATTTTACCCTATAAAAATACTGAGCTGTTTCCCTATAAAAATACTGAGCTTTTAACTGACTGTTTGTCACAAAATATTTTGGTTCTTGAATTACCTCCCTTGAACATCAAAGGCAACTCAATTTGATTTGTCTCCCTTGACATATTTTTTACTTGTTGTCTCCCTTAGTAAAAGAGATTTTTGAGAGTCAAAATTGTTGCCAGATAGTTGGAATGGTTAAGAAGTACAACAGTGCAGTATAAAAAAAAAAAAAAAAATATATATATATATATATATATATATATATATATACAGTCAAACCTGTCTTAAGCAGCCACCTATGGGAAGCTTAAAATGTGGCTGCTGAAGGCAGGTGGCTGCTTAATACAGTTCAAATATATAAGTTTATGAATTTTCGGGCAACCTTCCTCTGGCTGCTTAATACAGGTTGGCTGCTTAATAGAGGTGACCACTAACACAGGTTTGACTGTGTATATATATATATATATATATATATATATATATATATATATATATATATATATATATATATATATATACATGTATTGCATTTAAAAGGTCCCAGCGAAAAGTTCATTAGTTTCTTTTAGTACAGAATGAAATCATCTTTTCTAATAACACTTTCTTGGGTAAAAGATGGCATTGTGTTTGGGTAAGTTGGTACACTGACAATATAACTTGCTCTTATTTCTATTTTTCATTTCAGGGATAATTTTTTATTTGCCATGGTAACCATAAGTATTGGGACAGCCAGGGCTAAGTAAACAGTGTGACCCAGATCAGACGCTGCAGAAAACAGTGTCTGATCAGGGTCTACTCTGCCACTTGTCCAGCACTATTGAACCACATGAACAGTAAAATGGACTTTTTCAAATGTCAGGACAACTATGGTAAGAAATTAAGTTGTCCCAATACTTAGATTTAATATGGTACTTACTATTATTTCTATTAATAGTTTGATGACAAACTGGAGATTCAACCGGGGTGTGGAAGAGCAGACGAAGGCTTTCTTAGATGGTTTCAGTGAAGTAGTTCCCCTGCAGTGGCTGCAGTATTTTGATGAAAGAGAAATTGAGGTACTTGAATTAGGGCTAACCAGCACACATATGAATCTGCCTTTTATAAGCAGCCCAGAGAAGGCCCCAGAGTTTGCATAGACCTGGAAAAGTTATGGAAAAGAGGCTTTGTCTGGAAAAGTCAGGGAATCTTGATATTTTGGATTTTCTCATGGAAAAATCATGGAATTTTAAGAAACAGCATGGAAAATTGAAAAAAATATCCATAAATAGTCTGCAGGCTATTAAAACACAACAGTTTCATTTAGATAATCACAAAAAAAAAAAAAATCACTATAGTTAGATACCATTACACCAGTCACGAACAATCTTTAGTGCGAATAAACATTATAGTATGAAACCATTTGCATTTCCTGTATTTAGAAATTTTGCGTTTCATGGTTTATTGGCGCCTAAAAATGAGTCGGAGCAAAGGAATGTGTTGATACAATCCTAAGTGGATGTTAGTGAAAAACTTTTATTAGTTTTGTATGGTAAAATTATCATGGAAAACTGAGCATATCAGGGAAATATCAACTGAGCATATCAGGGAAATATCATAGGAAATTTGTTGCCTGAAGTTGGTATGAACCATGGAGCCTGGATCTCTCTGGGCATATTTGTAATGGTTATAAATCTATAATGATGATAAAATTCCTAAAAAATAAAAAGATAAAACTGAGGTGATTCTAATGAGTACCCACAACAAATGTTAGGTGAAACAATAACAACAAATATCTTCCATTGAAAAGTATATTGCCTGTTTATGTAGCAGATAACATAGAACCCAATCAGACTGCTTGTACAAACAGGTGAGACTGGAGCTATGCTGTTCTCATCTCGAGGGTTCAGCGCAAGACTATAGTAACTCAAACATATTTTTGAAACCCTTGTTTAGGGGCAACTTGGACCCCTTTGTAAACAATGCAAATTTAGGTGCCATTGCTCATACGAGCAATGGCACCTAAATTTTCATTGTTTACAGAAAGAAATGTTGTAATCGTCATAATGCCTTCATGGTAAGGAGATTAGGTTTGGGGAAAAACAACCATCTGACTTACGCTAGTCTTGCGCTCAACCCTCGAATTCTGCTAAAAACCTATTTGATTAAGTTCCAGCCTCAGTGACTGAGTCAGATTCACAAGTTCGATCCCCGCTGAGTTTGGTAACATTATTTTGTGGAGATTAATCATGAAATATTTTCTATGGCTTTTCTCTCCCTTCCATAGATTGAAGAAGGCTAGTTGTCAGTTTCTGACAAGGGAATGTGCACAAGTACTGGTTCACCATTTAGAGGACTAAGCCTGCCCTGAAAAAGTGTGGTTAGGTAAACTGACCAACTCATCATATCCTTTATAGTATTGACTGGGCCATTAAACTCCAAACCAACCAAAAGATCCATTTTTGTTAATTATCCTTTAAATTTACTTATTTTCTAAATGGCAAGTATTTATTGTTACAGTCTTACAGATGATACATATTATATTTTTATTGCTACAGATGATGTTTACATATGATGTTTATTGTTACAGTTGATGTTATGTGGCATGCAGGAGGTGGATGTTGATGACTGGGAGAGGAACACTATCTACAGACATTACCAAAGAAACAGTAAACAGGTCATCTGGTTCTGGAAGGTAAGGCAGAGATGTCCTCTACTAGATATCATCCAGAGATGTCTAAAACCCCACGGGGATCTTTTTTTATACCCAAACCATGAAAATGTTAGGGTGGGCATATTCATTTTGCTTTGTTCATTCACTTGTTCATAACTTTTTGCCTTTAGTACAAGATATCTCATAATATGTTTAAGCTAGCATTTATTTCCATTTCTGATAACTGTTTGACCTACAATCATCAAATATGGCATACATTGCCTTCCCAACAGGGAATGAAACACTGCAGTATGATTTTATAACCCTGGCCTATATTTCATGGTGTAATGACTTTGTATTCCCCTGCAGAAAGCAGGGATGGGGCACATAGTGTTTCACCATGATGTTACGTCCATATCTAGTGCCAGCCTCAGTGGCTCAGTTGGATGCGCATTTGACTGGTGATCAGGAGTTTGTGGGTTCGACCCCCACTGGGTCAACAACATTCTTTTATGGAGAGTGATCATGAAATAATTTCTACTGTCATTCTCTCCCTTCTGCTGATTCAAGAAGGGCAGTTGTCGGTTTCTGGTGAAAGAATGTGCACACTACTGGTTAACCACTAAGCCTGCTCATTAAAAGTGTGGTTAGGTAAACTAACTGTACTCGACATGACCCCATGGGTTGACTGGGCCATAATACCTCAACACAAAGAAAGATCCATATAACAGGCAAGTTTACATTGACATTTACATCTGAGTTTCTCTTGGAGGCCGTAACTTGGCCTGTATATCGTACTCCAGTTTCTCATTATGTACATAAATATTTAACACATTATGCACTTTTCGCCTCTCCCTCCACACACACACACACACACACACACACACACACACACACACACACACACACACACACACACACACAAAAAAAAAATTAGGGGAGACATATTGCTTTTGCTTTATTGTTCTGTTTATCACACTTAGCCTTTAGCCTTGTGTACAAGATATCTCAGAAAGATATTTGGCACACTTATTGGGGCTGAGTAAAAGATCCTCTGAGTATATTTTTGAAAAAAAAAAAGAGTCTGATTATTTTTATGTGAGTGATGCCCCTTTTCAGGTTTGGCATTTTGCAGGGATAGGCATATAGTTGGGGTCATAGTGTTTTACAACCACCCATTTCATTACGAAAACATACCTATTCAAATATATTGAAAATTTCACCTCCAAAAACTGAAAATTTTCAGATAAAAACTCTGGTATTTTTTCATATTTCTGCTCAAAACATAGATTGTGGGTACTCGTTAGAACCGCCGGTATAGGCATGTTTTCATGATGTATAGTTTATAATACTGATAGGCTCTGGCAGGTGTGACACTGCCTTCCACGGAATTCCTTTGAGTCTGTTCAGGAACAGTATTAAACGTAACATGCAGCGCTACTCACCCTCCCATCGCAGGTGGTCGGGTGTGGCAATGGTGTTGTATATCTTAAGTCACTGGGGCATCCAACTGATATTGGCTTACAGTTGGGCAAGGCCTGCTATCCTTGTAGCAGGTAAGGGTAGAGGGGGAATGATTTTATTTCTGCTACTTCACTTTCCTCTTTATTCCCTGTCCTTCTCTTTCATCATCTTTACTATCTCTTCTATCTCTTTTCTCCCTTTCTTTGGGAGACGACACAAAATGACCCACAAGGGTTGAAGTGTCATTAAACCCCAACACAATTAATCAGTCACCGTCCCATCCCATTGTTGAACGATATTCTAGTTTCAGATAAATCAGAATGAGCTCATTGATCTCAAAGGATTGGAAAATATTATCTACTTTAAAATGAATTACTGGGAGATGTTTTACGGCCGCTACACAGCACTTAAACCCAGCTGAAGTGACGGTAAATGATCTGAAAAGAGCATGTAAAAAACACATTAAATAAATAAAAAAATAGCAGACTCTGTTATATTTAGTCTGTTCGAGAACAGTAATGTAATATGCAACTTTTTTATGCCTCCATAGCACTAGTTAAAGCGCTTTTTTCCAATCCAAAAGTATTCATATTTTTCTTATTTCTCCACAAAAACATATATTGTGGGTACTCATTAGAAGTGCCTCGCTGAGGCACTTCTGATGAGTACCCACAACATATGTTTCCCACAAAAACATATGTTGTGGGTACTCATTAGAAGTGCCTCGCCAAGGCGCTTCTGATGAGTACCCACAACATATGTTTTTGTGGAGAAATAAGAAAAATATTTTACTGGATACCCTCCCTTATCTAGACCTATGTGCCTCCAAGTAAAATTCGTCTTTACTGCATTCACTGCTCATAAAATTACATCAAGGGGTTACATTAAGTTTTATTGAGAAAGAAAAAGGAAGGGTACATATTTCTTATCCCTTGTAACCAGTGCTAATTTATCAGTTCACTAATATATATTAACATTCATAACTTCAGATAAGATGCTCTGATGTATTGATACTTTTTCTTATTTTCTAGGAAAACATGTGGGTACTCATTTGAAGTGCCTCGCCGAGGCACTTCTAATGAGTACCTACAAAATGTTTTAATAGAGAAATAAGAAAAATATTTATCTGGGTATCACTGTTATCTTAGAGCCATGATGTTTGTGTATTTCAGTTTGTGCGAGAGATTGATAATGAGAAGAGGACAAGACTGTTACAGTTTGTTACAGGCACATGTCGTCTCCCTGTTGGAGGCTTTGCTGAACTGATGGGTATGTGGATTATGTCTATTTGCTGTAGTGTCACATAGGAAGGCTGCCCTGATAAATATTATTCTTATATCTTCACTAATTCATTTGCTTTTGCCTTTCGGTACTTAATCCAGGTTGTTGATACAAATTCACATACTGAATGACAAACAGTGCAGATCAGATCAGTTGGCTTTTTCTTTGGTAAGGCAGAGCATATCCGGACTCAGCAGGACCAGGGTTAAGGGAGGACAAGTTTTTTCATTCAACCAGGTTGAGTTAGAGTCCCACAAATTTGGCAGACTCCCTTAACATTTAGTATAAGGGTAAAAATTTCAGCAGAGGACATTTTGAAATATTTTCCTTGTCTTTTCCCCGAAAATAGGCTTTGACACTTCATGCAAACTGTCTAAGAAAAATAACTGGGCCCAGTTGTTCAAAGATAACGACATCTTTAGTTAACGATTTGTTAGAATTTACATTGAGTGATATGCAAATATGCTGAAATTTTATGCCGAAAAAATTTGAGTAGCTTTTGCAGTGCAAAAGCTACTCACATTTTTTCAGCAAAAAATATCAGAATATTGTGTATTGAATCCGCTAAAACAGTTAAAGAAATGACCCTTAACAAGCTCTTTAAGTTAACGACGCTTTGAACAACTGGGCCCATTAGTTTTTTGTCTACTGAATATGCCAAGAGAGTGGTAAATGTTAACATGCTGTAGCTTTAAGTGAGTGGATACACTGCCAAGGGAGATCATTCAAACCTCAAAATATTTCTCTCCCTTCTCAGAGAAAAGGGGTTTGTTTTTGACAGGGTTGTTGAAGTATTGTTGTTGCAGTGCTTAGGTGATAGAAAATAATTTCTGTTTGTAGGGAGCAATGGGCCACAGAGGTTCTGTATTGAGAAGGTTGGTAAGGAAACCTGGCTGCCCAGGAGTCACACCTGCTTCAACAGAATTGACCTTCCACCTTATCGGAACTACGAACAACTTGTTGAGAAACTTACACTTGCTATTGAAGAAACAGAAGGATTTGGACAGGAATAGTTCCTTCATAAAGATTTGTTTCCATCTGAATGCAACAGGAGCTTGTGGGGAAAAATTACTTGTTGTGTGAAAATGTAGGAATTCAAAGAGAAACAGTTTTGTTGATTTTGGGTGGAACAAATTTTTTTATGACATGGGTGAAATTAATTGTGATAAAACCTGTTTTAATGTTTAAGTAACTCCAGATAAGTTTCTATTGTCAACCAAAAAGTAGACTTCCTTGTCATGCTGAATAAATTAAGAAACCTCAGCCATTTCTAATTTTCAGTTAATCAGATTGCTTGATCCAGGCTGTTGATATAATATCACATACTGAATGACAAACAGTGCAGATCCAGATCAGTTGGCTTCTGCAGAAGCCAACTGATCTGGATCTACACTGTTTGCAAAGACAGGGCATATCTGGGTTCAGCAGGACAAGGGTTGATATTTTTCTTATTTCTCTGCAATCTAAGAAAAATATTTATCTAGATACACCTCTTATCTGGAGTTATGGAACTTTTCAGAATAATTACTTAAGCTGGAGTTGAAAAGTTGAACTTAAAATGTTCTACAAATTTTTACCAAGTTTATTTGTTATCTATTTATTATTTTCACTTTTTTTTTTTTTTTTTTGACATATCGGTCACTGTTCAGTGCTTACAGGTTTACACTTGTTCATCCGTAGTTATTTCTGGTTACAGTTTTGAACAAATGCTTGCAGGAAATTACTATAGGAAATACAGTCAACTCTCAAAATCTTGACCTAGCCAATCTCGAATAACAGCTTATCTTGAAGGGAAAAGCTTGTCCCTGTTTTCACACCGAAATCTGACAACAGGTAACAAAATATTGTGGAAAAGAGGAGAAATTGCTCCTAAGGATCAATTTCTCCTCTTTTCCACAATATTTTCAATATATCTCTAACTTCAGGAGTCAAATTACATAATTATTCCTTTGTGAAATGTGGTTGTTCGATTTATTGTTTTCCTCAAGTCTGCAAATCTGATATGTCGAGATACAGATATCTGGAACTATGTCAGAGAGTCCCTTGGACTTTGAGATAACGAGAGTTGAGTGTATACTACTTGTTTGGCTGAAGTTGGATGAGACAACATCAATCTTCATTTAAGGCAAATGGATACATTTTGAAAGGCCTCTCCCTTCTGCTGATTCAAGAAGGGCAGTTGTCAGTTTCTGGTGAAAGAAAATGCACAAAAATTCTGGTTAACTGATTGGCGGACTAAGCCTGCCCAGGCAAAAGTGTGGTTAGGTAAACTGACTGTGCTCGACATGAGCCTATTGGGTTGACCGGGCCATAAAACCTCAACACAAACATCTTGAAAGATCACTCTGACCTGAAAGTGTTTACTTACCTTCTATGAAAGGAAAGGATTTGGTTCATACTCAAGCTGATCTGGGTCTACACTGGTGGCATAGGTCACAAAGTTTTGTTAGTCTTGAGGCATGAGTTTAAGTTGAGAGCTCCTCAGTTAGTTATATCTCTTTCTATGCAGACTTAATTGAAATGGATTGATGATTAAAATTTAATACATTTTGAGATATTCTATTGGTTGTTCAAATGTTGTTGTATTGTTGCATGTGATGTAGTGTTAACAAGAGCTTAGATGAGAGGGTTTTCAGACAAATACTTTGCTTTGATTATGGGATAATTTTTCTTGTTTCTCCATAAAAAAACATACGTTGTGGGTACTCATTAGAAACACCAATGAGTATCCACAACATAAGTATTTTAGGAGAACTAAAGAAAACTATTGGAGAATTATCGTCAAATACTCATCCGTAACAAGTCCTCTGAAACATGTTGTGGACCTTCATTAGAAGTTTCTAAACAAGATACTTTAATAAATGCTCACAGTATATGTATGTTTTGGAGAAATAAGAAAGAAAATCTGGGCCCAGTTGTTCAAATCATCATTAGCTTAATGAGCTCGTTATTGGTCAAAATGTTAATTGTCTAGTAAGTAGAATATCTAATTCACAAGTATTTTTGCTGAAAAAATGTGAGTAGCTTTTGCAAATGCAAAAGCTACTCACATTTTTTCAGCAAAAATTTAGCGTATATGCCATATTGGATGATCAAAGTTTTAACGATACGTTAACTAACAACATAGTTAGTTTTGAACAACTGAGCCCTGGTTAATCTAGCAAGCATGGGTACAGGAAAATCCATAGCTTTAGAAGAGGTTGTTTTCTTTGAACCAAAAAGTATTGATGTTTTCTTATTTCTGCATATGTTGTGAGTACTCATTAGAAGCATCTCTCTCTGAGGTGCTTCTAATGATTACCCGCAATATATGTTTTTTTTTTCAAGAATTAAAAAAAATATATATCTGGATAGCCCTCCTATCTGGAGTTATGAATATCTTCAAAAAATGCTGTATATGAACATTAAAGGCCCAGATCGAGACCAGTTTATTCATTGGTGCAGTCTGGTCAGTGACTGGATTTTAACCCTTTCATCACAGATTGGGAAAAGAGGCAGTGCAGATAGTGAAGACTTGAATGAGACTGCTTACAACATGCTTCTGATTTTATAGCGTCATCTACACAAACAGATTATTATTTCTCCACAAAAACATATATTGTGCTCATGATGCACAATGCTATAAAAGGGCCCTTACACAATTAGAATTAAAAAAAATATATATCTGGATAGCCCTCCTATCTGGAGTTATGAATATCTTCAAAAAATGCTGTATATGAACATTGAAGGCCCAGATCGAGACCAGTTTATTCATTGGTGCAATCTGGTCAGAGGTTTAGTGACTGGATTTTAACCCTTTCATCACAGATTGGGAAAAGAGGCAGTGCAGATAGTGAAGACTTGAATGAGACTGCTTACAACATGCTTCTGATTTTATAGCGTCATCTACACAAACAGATTATTATTTCTCCACAAAAACATATATTGTGCTCATGATGCACAATGCTATAAAAGGGCCCTTACACAATTTGTGGACAAGGCAGGCCCAGATCAGCCTGCACATAAGCGCAGGCTGATCTGGGCATTCCTGGTCCACTTACAGAATAAGTGAATACTCTAGTATATGTCGACAAACAGAGAATGTCCAGATCAGACTGCAGCGCCCCCCCCCCCCCACCCCCCGTAGCCTATTGATAGGAGAGTTGACTCTTAATCCATTAGGTTTTTCACTGCTGTGGTTCGAGCCTTGCTTGGGTCACATGTGGGAAAGCCAAGTTCTGCATACGGATGGTCAGGTGGTTTTTTCCCCGGTTCTCCGGTTTTAGCCCGCCTTTGATGAACGATCGGCTTGATATAAGTGAAATAGTGAAATATTCTTGAAAGGGCCGTAAAACCCAAATAAAAAAAAAGATCAGACTGCATGGTTGCACATGCTAAACGGGACCTTAGCTGTTTGCATATGGCATAAGAGCCCTTTTCTCACCTTGTGCATCATATGTATTTGTGGAAAAATAAACAAACAAAAAAAATTATCTGGCCACTCCTCTGACCTGAGCTGTGAGTTGATGGGCTTATCAAGGGCTTTACTCCTTGCAACATGTACACCCTCTTTTTTCTTGATGAAACTTGTGAATAAAAATTCTGTTTTTGTTTTGCTTGTTTTCTACTGGGTTTATCATCATGACATCAAAAATACCGTAAAAGGTCCTTTTTGTGGTACTATGGAAGCTTAAAGTTCTATAAAATATAAAAGCGGGTTTGTATGTATTTGACACATATAAAAGCGGATTTGTATGTATTTGACTGTGAATACTGTCACTGTATTTTGAAACATAAATAAATTTAAGGTTATAATATACTCAAGACAGTTTTTACTGGAAAATTTGATTTTTTACTAGGCATGACTCAAGAAACAATGTCTTCAGAAAGTTGACAACAAAGCCTCTAATTAGTCTGAATGTTTATGCAATCTTATCAGATCCTTTGCTGTTAATATTGCTGCAATATACTGTGATTCAGCTCCATTGATTCTGTAAGTGGACCGTGAAGCTCTGATCAAACTGCGTAGATCTGGGTTTTGGCACCTACATATACACCAAAGACCCACTTTTTCTTAAGGCATGACTCAAATCCATACGTACCCTAAATATTTGGACACATCTCCTTACCATACTTGTTTTGTCGTGTTTTGACGTGTTTGAAAATAGCTGCATGAGTGATGAACAGCATAGACTGCTGTATCTGATCTGGGTCTACTCTGTTTGCTTAGACCTGTCTGTCTGAAGTAAATTTTGTTACCGTAATTGACAAACTATAGGCCAGTTTTTAGTGCTTAAACAGAAGTAGAAAAAGGGTATATTTTTAATGTGCTTCACTTTAGATTCACTCTGACAGGCTGAAGTATTAAAAACCTGGGCCCAGTTGTTCAAAGCATCGTTAGCTTAACAAACTCGTTAAGGGTCATTTCGTTAACTGTTTTAGCAGATTCAATACACAATATTCTGATATTTTTTGCCGAAAAAATGTGAGTAGCTTTTGCAAAAGCTACTCACATTTTTTCAGCAAAAAATTTCAGCATATTTGCGTATCACTCGATGTAAATTTTAACAAATTGTTGACTGACGAGGTCGTTAGCTTTGAACAACTGGGCCCTGCTTTTAACGCTTAGTATGCTGGTAAAAATTTCAGCAGATAAAACTGATTTTTTTATTATTATTCCCAGAAAATAAGCTTTCACATTTTATGCAAATTGTCTCCTAAGGGAAAATAAGAAAACCTGTTTTCAATATGTTACCTGCTGATATAGCCCAGAGGGTGGTAAATTTGTTCCAGTTTTATATTTTCATGCATGCCTTTTTAATTGTCATGAAAGCTATTTCATTACCAAATCAAATTAATGCACCATTTTGATGCAAATGACCCTCATGGGTAGAAGCATTATTAAACTTGAACTCATCATATTCACCAGAGAGTAGTAAAGATTAAAAACAAATAGCAGCAAATGACTTAATCTGGCAAATGAATTTTCACATAGTAACCCTTTTCCCATTGCTCATTAAATCAGTAAAGAATCATTAAATTTGAAAAATTCAGTTTTGTTCCTAAATTAGATCTATTTTGTATAATTTATCATCTGTAAACATTTCTTTGTTATTGTTATTTTTTGTGTTAATGTTTTTATTTTTACATCAGGTAAGTTTTGTTGAATGGCACATCATGTTACAAGATTACTCAGTAATCAGAATGTAGTCAGAATGTACATAAACGTGTCAGTATGATGGTGTAAATAATTATTTAACACATAGCATGCTGGGTAAAAATTTCAGCAGACAACATTTTGAAATGTTTTTCTTATTTTCCAGAAAATAATATTTGACACTCTATGCAAGTGTCTCCTTTGGAGACAATTGCTTTCAATGTCAAAGTATATTTTTTGGGAAAAGCAAGAAAAATATTATGAATTTTATGGTCTGCTGAATTTGCCCAGAAGGTGGTAAAGGTTAACCATAGCTGCAGCTTAAAGACGAAAATTGAGTTGATGACTTAGGACAATTTTTCCAGTGTTTTAGCGCTAAAACATCTTGCAGAGGCAGTTCCAATGAGTTATTAACCCTTAAAATGTCAGGAAAACCTGCATCTGAAAATGTCTGTTTATGTTGTCTGCTGAATATTCTTGCAAACTTTTCAAACCTATTTTTGCATACAGGCAAACAGTGTGGACCCTGATCAGACTTCTCCTAGAGGAGCAGTCTGATGTGGGTCCACACTGTTTGCAAAAATTACTTAAAATCACAAGCAGATGACAAAGCAGACGACAATTGTTGTGATTGACAGTTTAAGGATTAAGATAGGTTTTGGTGCAAACATTTTTGAGGTGATTTCACAAGCTTTAAGCTAAACATTCAGGTAGTCATTTAGGACAGTTTTTGTTTTATTTTTTGCACTAAGTATATCTTGTGGGGGTACTCCTGGGAATTACCCATAAGACATGATTTGATCCAAAAATCTGAGGTGATTTCACCAGCTTAACCCTTAAACTGCCAATCATAACAATTGGCTTCTGTTTTGTCATCTGCTTGTGATTTTAAAAGTTGCAAACAATGTGGACCCAGATCAGACTGCTCCTCTAGGAGCAGTCTGATCAGGATCCACACTGTTTGTATGCAAAAATAGATTTGAAAAGTTTGCTAGAATATTCAGCAGACAACATAAACAGACAACATTTTCAGATGCAGGTTTTCTTGGCATTTTAAGGTTTAAGATGAAAACTGATTCTATAATTACCATAATAACCCTAAATATTGGGACAGATAGGCCTTTGCAAACAGTGCAGACCCAGACAGATGCCCCAGAACACAGCATCTGATCTAGGTTGTCACTGTTTGCCATACATAGTTTAGACAATCAAGAGGTAGTAGAATGGACTATTTCAAATTTTAAGACAAGTATGGTGTTCCAATACTTAGGGTAAATATGGTAAGGACTCTTTGTCCTTTATTTTTGCACTAAAGCATGTCTTGTGGGCAATTATTGGAACTGCTTTGCAGTGGTAATTCCACTAGATACGTTTTGGTTGAAAAATTTTACAGTGATTTCATTGAGTACCCACAAGAGTTTTGATGCAGAAATAACAATATCACCTGAACACATCCTTAATCTGAAACTATGAATTGTGTATAAAACAGACGAACCATCTATAGGTTTTGTAAAAATTTTGTGATTTTTAATTTCATATGTAAATATGTTTACTTGTACATATTGTACTGGTGGTTATTAATTTTGTTAAATTGTTTTGAGTGTGTGTGAAGTTGGTACAATCATTATGTACGTGTGTTAGAGAGAAGGTATGTTTTGTTGCACCTGACATTATAGTCTGTCTTGTAGTTACAAATGTCATATCAAACAGGGCCCAGTTATTTGAAGCATCGTTAGCTTAACAGGCTCGTTAGTGGTCAAAATATTAACTGTTCCATTAAGTACAATATCTAATTCACAGGTATTTTTGCTGAAAAAAAATGTGAGTAGCTTTTGCAAATGCAAAATCTACTCACATTTTTTCAGCAAAAATATTAGCATATATGCCAATATTAAATGATCAAAGTTTTAACGATATGTTAACTAATGACATTGTTAGTTTTGAACAACTGGGCCCTGGTTACACAGTTAAAGGACTGGGAAGAGTCTAGGTGGCTGAATGGTTAGTGCTCCAGACTTCCCATCATGAGGACAGTGTTCGAATCCAGCTTGAGACAGAATTTAGCTCATGACTGTACAGCTCTTTATTGCACGGAGCCTTTTAACCCATTAAAGACTGAATCAACTCTCCAACACTGTATATTGGAAGAGCCCATTTTCGATTTTAGGTATGTCAGGCTATATGAGTAGACATTCCTAAAGAAAAATGGTTAAACTATTTGTAAACAGTGGAAACCTTGATCAGATGCCACGTTCTGTGGCATCTGATCTGGGTCTGCACTGTTTGCCAGTTACCGGTTTAGGGGTCTCCAGTCTTCAGTGGGTTATTATCATCCTTCCATTATCTTCCATTATCTTGCTATGACTTTAATAATGTTGAAAGGGACATAATACACCAAATTATCATTCAAAGGATTGGATGATTTGTTAGAGATACAAAAGCTCTACATATGTAGAGGGTATCGCATAAATGTTTTTCTTATTTCTCCATGTGAAAACATGTTATGGGTACTTAGTAGAAGTTTGTTGAGATGTTTCTGAGTACCCAGAACATATGTTTTCAAGGAGAAATAAGAGAATATGGTCAAACCTGCCCTAAAGGCCACTTATATTAAGCAATCACCTGTCTTTAAAGACCACTATTTCAGGTCCCATTAAAGATAGAGAAGTGGAAAGCTACCTGCAATAAGCAAGCACTTGTCTTAAGCAACCAGTTTTTGGCTTTCCCATAGTTGCTTGCTTAACACAGGTTTGACTGTATAAATACTTTTTGGTTGAAAAAAAGTGGCTTCTCTTGAGCTAGGTGATACATATGTATTCCTGGAGAAATTGAGACAATTATCCTAGAATTGTAGTCAAATTCTTGTTAGCAAGTCCTCTGTATACACACATATAGACATTAAAATATCTCACTGAACCGTCAACAACACTCCGAAATACTGGGACATACAGTGGTAAATGTTTTAAAATTTTGAACACTTAATCTGTTCTTTTTTGGCCTATTTGTTTTCTTTTTATGCAGTTGTTCCTTAGATATATAGTGGAATGGCAAACAGTGTAGATCCTGATCAGACTGCTCCTGAAGAGCAGTCTGATCTGGGTCTGCTCTGTTTGCACATGCCATTTTGTTAGAAACTGTGGTCTACAAAATATTAAGACATTTGCCATACTTCAAAAAAGAAATGACACTACAAACAATTTTTTTTGCATGTATTTATATGTTCTGTACCTCATTCATGAAACTTGTATATACAAAGCTCCAGGTAAGGTGGGCTTTTTTAACCAAAAAGTACTGACATTTTCTTATTTCTCCACAAAAGCATGTGTTATGGGTATGTAGACATGTCCTGCTGAGTACCAACATGTTTTCATGGAGAAGTAAGAAAAATATTTATCTGGGCCCAGTTGTTCAAAGCGTCATTAGCTTAAGGAGCTCGTTAAGGGTCATTTCGTTAACTGTTTTAGCAGATTCAATATACAATATTCTGATATTTTTTGCTGAAAATATTTTTTGCTCTGCAAAAGCTACTCACATTTTTTCAGCAAAAAATTTCAGCATATTTGTGTATCACTCAATTTAAATTTTAACGAATCATTAACTAACGACATCGTTAGCTTTGAACAACTGGGCCCTGGCTGCTTCTCTGATCTGGAGCTATGTGCATAATTGGGAAATCAAATAGCTCAGTAGGATGCACGTCAGACTGGAGATCAGGTCGTGGGTAGGATCCCAGCCAGGTTGGCAACATTCTTTCGTGGAGATTGATCATGAAATATTTTCTAAGGTCGTTCTCCCCTTCTGCTGATTCTGGTAGTTGTCAATTTCTGGTGAAAGAATGTGCACAAGTACTGTTAATGGCTTAGAGGACAGCCTGCCCAGAAAAAAGTTTGGTTAGGTAAACTGACTGCACTCGACATGATCCTAATGCATGACTGGGCCGTAAAACTTCAAAACAAACAAACAAATCAAATACATTTACAAATTCATTCAGAAGATATCATCGCTGAAAGGGCATTTTTAATCTACCATTAGAATGTCTTGGTGGCCGAGTGGTTCGTGCTCCTGACTTCCAATCATGAGATCTCGATGTGAATCACACTGGCGGCAGATTTCAACTCCTGCGCTTCATTGCACAGAGCCTTACATTATCACCCTTGCATCCTCCTGACATGACTTAAATGATCTTGAAAGGGATGTAAAACACCATATCACCATCATCATAATCTACCATTAGCATAAGGTATATAGCTCAAAATTAAAATCCTACAAACAAAAAGAATTCACTGAATTCCACTGAATACACAAAATACCTTCTGTTGCAAAAGTACAATGTAACAAAACTTTTCTCTCAAATTCCCCTTAAATCTGGAGATGTTTTAACAGAAGTAGGGTAGTCACGTATTGCCATTTTAACCCTTAAAAAGCCAGTCACAAATGTAGCAGACAACATTTTTTTTTTTTATCATTTTTCATTAAAAATAAATCTTGACATTTCATGTGAATTGTCTGGTTGAACTTGTTTTCTATGAAAAATAAAAAAAAAATAGAATGTTGTCAGGTACAAAGTTTACTTGGCACTTTAAATGTTCAGCCATGTGCAAAGAAGTTACAGCTTGTTTGTTTATCATATGCTGGAGTATGTTATCATTCTTGGCCCAGTTGTTCGAAACTAACGATGTCGTTAGTTAACCTATCGTTAAAACTTTGTTCATGAAATATGGCATATACGCTAATATTTTTACTGAAAGAATGTGAGTAGCTTTTGCATTTGCAAAAGCTACTCACATTTTTTCAGCAAAAATAACTGTGAATTAGATATTGTATTTACTAGAACAGTGAACATTTTGACCTCTAACAAGCTCATTAAGCTAATAATGCTTTGAACAGCTGGGCCCTGATTTCTAAGGTATTTAAGGCTACATAATTAAATTTTGAACATACTCTTTTGATCAGCTTTAAGTATTTCATGGGGAAGCAGGGTAAGATAAACTATTGACTATCAAAAGAATAAGTCTATCAGTCATGCGCTTTATTTGCTAACATCAACATTTTTTTTTTTTTTTTTTTTTGCCAGCCTCGGTGGCTCAGTTGGATGCGCAGTCCGACTGGAGACCATGAGGTCATGGGTTCAACCATCGCTGAGGTCGGCAACATTCTTTCGTGGAGATTGATCATTAATTGTTTTCTATGGTCATTCTCTCCCTTCCGCTGATTCAAGAAGGGCAGTTGTCAGTTTCTGGCGAAAGAATGTGCACAATACTGGTTAACCGCTTAGAGGTCTAAGCCTGCCCAGTAAACTTATGGTTAGGTAAACTGACCGTGCTCGACATGACCCCATTGGGTTGACTGGGCCGTAAAACCTCAACACAAACAAAAATCAACATTTTCACTACCTGGTACCATATACATTTTAAAACTATTGATTATCAAAGAATAAGTCTATCAGTCATGCACATTATTTGCTAACATCATCGTCAACATTTTCACTACCATTCACATTTAGACTGAATGAACTCCCCCACACTGTATATTGGAAGAGTCCAATTTCAATTTTAGGTACATCCAGCTCTGAGATTTAGATGAGAAAATGGTTGAACTATTTGCAAACAGTGGAGACCCTAATCAGATGCCATGTTCTGCAGTGTCTGATCTGGGTCTGTGCTGTTTTTCAGTTACGCTTTTAGGGGTCTCCAGACTACAATGGGTTAATAAGAGGAGTGCAAAGAACATTGATCCAGATATGAGACAGCTTATTAGGATCTGTGCTGTCGTACATTACACCAGATAAGGCACTTATTTAGCCAAAAATTATTGATATTTGAGCCAGTGCATGACAGAACCTTCAATAAGACCTGTGTGACCATCAAATCAGTCTGTACATCCACCCAATATGGCAAGGATTCTCGTTTATCCCTCTTTGGATAGCCTTGAGGCTGTAGAAGGCACATGCATTCAGCAAAGACTCTGATCAGGCCGCACAGATATGCAGGGTGATCCGAGTCTTGGCTGGTCGCAGAAGTCTTATTATAGGTTCTGTCATGTGCTGTCTCATTTTTCTTATTTCTCCATGAAAACATATGTTGTGGTACTCATTAGATGTGCCTCACTGAGTTGCTTTTAATGAGTACCCACAACATATGTCTTTATGGAAAAATAAGAAAAAACAAATCTGGATACCCCCAGTTATCTGGAGTGATGGTCTTAGCTTCTAAACCTGTTTGCAAAGACAGGGACCCAGATTAAACTATATTGTCTGATCAGTGCCTTTGCTCTAAATCCGTAAAGTGCCAGTCTGCAGTAGACTACTTTTTTTTTTTTTTAATTTAAACAAGTCTTAACATTTCATGTGAATTGTCTGCCAAACAGATGATTCACATGAAATGTCAAGACTTATTTCTACAAAAAATAAAAAAAAAATAAAATCTTAGAATGTTGTTTGCTACAAATTTACTCGGCACTTTAAGGATTAACATTGACAGTGTTGCAACTCTGCAAATTCTGAATTACAGACAGTTAGTAATACCCTGACCAGACTGTGCAAGCATTGAAACTGCCTCCTTGAAACAGATAGCAGAAATTTGTCATTCCTTTGTGGATTTTACTGAGTTGTACCAAACCAGCTCTGTCTTGAAGTTCTTCCCTGTGTATTTTCAAGATTATGGTAGGCTCTAATTCACTTATGGAGTAAGCAAAAAATCCTTTTTGCAGATTTAGGGACAATTTTCACTATGATAAAGTGAAAACTGTTCTCATGCTATGATCCTTAACCCTTAAAGGTCATTCATTCAAAATTGTGTCAGACAGCACTTTATTCTTCTTTTATTTTTCAGATAAAATAAGGTTTTACATTTTAAGTAGACAATTCACATGAAATATCTAGCCATATTTTCTTAGAGAAAAATAAAAAAAATACTTTAGAATGTCATTTGCTGCTGATGTGACTTGCACTTGAACCTCTGGGCTAATTCAGCAGATGACAAAATTGCGCTATTTTTTTTTTTTTTCCAGAAAACAGGATTTGACATTTCATGCAAACTGTCTCCAGTGGAGACAGTTTGCATGAAATGCAAAACCTATTTTCTGTGAAAAATAAGAAAATATTTCAGTATGTAGTCTGCTGAAATTTTTACGCATAGTGCAAAGCGTTATGGTTAGAATGGTTCACTGAACCAGGTCAAGTCTTTATGAAAGTGTAGGAGTGTGTAGAAAACTTGTTGATGTATCAAAAAGATGTGTGATGCAATATTTTGCTTATCAAGAAAAAAATTAAACTTAACAAATTTTTACATTTGTCTTGTCATTTAATACCATTCTTCAGCACTTAACATGCTGGGTAAAGTGTAAGTAAGCGACATACGAAAATTATTTTTCTTATTTTACCCGGATAATCGGATTAGACATTTTCCATCCCCACTCCTCTCCCGGCTCCCTTAGCTTCCCCTCAACAGTTTTGTGATATTTCTGTTGGAGTTCCTCTTCATTTCTTAGTTCTGTTTTCAATAGGGCGCTGTTTAGTTTTACCCTTAACCCTTAAAGCGCCGAGAAAAACTGCTTCTGAAAATGTCTTCTGTTTATGTCATCTGCTGAATATTCTTGCAAACTTTTCAAACCTATTTTTGCATACCGGCAAACACTGTGGACCCAGATCAGACTGCTCCTAGGGGAGCAGTCTGATCTGGGTCCACACTGTTTGCAAAAATTACTTTTAAAATCACAAGCAGATGACAAAGCAGACGACAATTGTTGTGATTGGCGCTTTAAGGGTTAAATGTCATTCAGGTCTGAAGCGTCCGGGTGGTGGTGTGGTTGGGGCTTTTGACTTCGGATCACGAGGTTTCATGTTCGATTCCCGCTGGAGGCGGGATTCAACTCATGACTGTATGGCACGCTGAAACACAGAACCTTTCATATCATCCTTCCGTCATCTCAGTATGACTTAAATGAGATCGAAGGGACATGAAACACCAAAATCATCATCATTCAGGGCCCAGTTGTTCAAAGCTAACGACATCGTTAGTTAACGATTCGTTAAAATTTACATAGAGTGATACGTAAATATGCTGAAAAAATGTTAGTAGCTTTTGCAGTACAAAAGCTACTCACATTTTTTCAGCAAAAAATATCAGAATATTGTATATTGAATCTGCTAAAACAGTTAACGAAATGACCCTTAACAAGCTCATTAAGCTAACAATGCTTTGAACAACTGGGCCCAGGTCTCTCCTTCTACCTTGGAAGAGTTATATTCCGTTACTGCAGCCTTTTGCTACCAAATGGGACCATTATTTAATTCACAGCACCAGATAAGAGGGAATATCCACATAATAGTGTTTTCATTCCTCCATGAAAACATACATTGTGGCACCTAATGAGTACCTTAACATATGTTTTCTTGGAGAAATAAGAAAAATATCAGTACTTTTTGGTTTAAAATCACCTAAGCTAGAGCTAGGTAATCATTGTAAAAGACTACGCCAATTCGCGAAAGGCAGTCCAGTTCTGGTATGGGTCTTCAGAAGAAAGTTATATCGCAAGCTACACAACCGATCTAAATGTTGTTCTCTCGCTGCCCTCCATTCTGTGTCTGGCTTGGCTGTCGCTTTGTGTATCGGACTGAAGTCAGAGTTTCTATGACTTTTTGGTCAAAACCCAGGTCTTTGCACAAAACGCTTGGCTTTTGTATTCGGACACTGTCTTTCCTCTGCATAGTGACACAATATTAACACAAATAAGCCTGGTGTCCCTTTTGTGGGATATAGACAAACAATGCAGACCCAGATCAAATGCCGCATAATGCGGCATCCGATCAGGGTCTTCACTGTTTTCTTAGAGAATTTTCAATGACAAATAGAAAAAAATGAAAAAATACACCTGACACCCCTTAAATGACAAATGGACTCACCCAATGTACAAGGATTGGAAAATCCATTAGGCTTATTTGGGTTAAACACTAGAGCCTGAGCCGTGTTTTGTTTTGTTTTTTTTATGGTGTGGAAAACTGAATACCGTGTTTGTGATCAGGTCATGCTCTGATAATTACTGTTGCATTTCCCTATTTCCTCCAGTTCAGCTAGTCTAAGGATGTCGACAGTGGTGTGTGTCAACTTTGGCACTAATATGCGAGGGTGAGTCAATAAGTAACCAGTCTACCTTACTTCCATTCGAGATTGACCTCTTCTTTTTAAGACCATTTTTCCAGCCTACACTCAGAGGCAATCGACCCACCAGAGGTGTCAGCGCTTTGATTTTTCTTTTGAATTACCTTCCAGCCCAACAGTGTTCCAGTGCCATCACAGAACTGAAGAACTGGGGTTCCTTTGCATTAACCCAATTAAACATGGCATCCCATAAAAGGGACATTTGCGAATCAGGTAGACCCAGAGTATGCGGTATCGGGTTCTACACTGCATTAACTACAGGAATTTCTGTAAAATATGGCAATAATAAAAACTTACCAGACATCCCTAATAAAGGAAATGGACTGGTCCAAAGAGCTGAGGTAGAAGAATCCTCAGCATAAATGAGTTAACCCATGCCTCAGTCGCTTCTTTGATTTCATTGGACCTGAAATGGCATCCACAGATACTTCTTTTTATGCTTCTCGAGCATATAGTTGCCGCTTTGTCCATCCGTCGTCACACTTTTGTCTGGAGCATATATCTAAAAGTATTGAAGGTAATTTAATGAAACTTGATACACTAATAGAGGGCCATGAAGGGAATTGCAGAATGCAAGAACTATAACCCTATCACCAGTATTTACAGAGTACTTCCCTTCTTAATTTTTGCAGTAAAAAGCTCTTCCGGAACATCTCTGAAAGTATACAAGGGAATTAAATGAAACTTGATACATTGATAGATGGCCGTCAGAGGAAGTGAAGAGTGCAAGAATTGTAACGCTATCACAAGTAATTACAGAGTCATTTCCCTTTCTAATTTTTGCAATACATGTAGTAAGCTTGTCGGGAGCATATCTCCAAAAATGTTGAAGATAAATGAATGAAACTTGATACAGTGATAAAGGGCTATGAATGAAATTGCAGAATGCAAGGACCATAGCCCTATCACCAGTATTTACGGAGTTACTTCCCTTCTGAATTTCTGCAATTAAAAGCTTGTCGGGAGCATATTACTGAAACTATAGAAGGGAATCAAATGAAAATTGAACTCGCCAACCCAGAATAACGAGCATCACGAAAACATGCCTACATAATTGTGATCCCTTTAAACCCTTTTTTATATCGTAAAACTGGTTTACAGGGGTATACATTAGTTTTCCTATTTCTGCTCAAAAATATAGATTGTGAGTACTCGTTAAAACCGCCTCGCTAACGAGTACCCGCAATCTATGTTTTGCGCAGAAATAGGAAAAATATTTGAATTTTTATCTGAAAACTTTTCAGTTTTTGAAGTTGAACTTTTAAATATATTTGAAGAGGCGTGTTTTCGTAATGGTACATTATGATGTAAAAGACCGTATACATAGATCAATAGATCTCTACCTATTTCCTTGCCAACTGATTTGCAATATATTGTAAATTCTTAGTTTAACGCTTAGCACCCTGGGTAAAATTTTCAGCACACGACATTTTGAAACATTTTTTTTTTTTCTTATTTTCCCCAGAAAACAGGATTTGACATTTCATGCAAATTGTCTCCCTTTGCATGAAATGTCAAATTCTGATTTCTGGAAAAATGAGAAAATATCACCAATTTGTCGTCTGCTGAGTTAGCCAGGAGAGTGGTAAAGGTTAACGTAAAATCGTCGATTTATCTTTTTGTGATTTTCTGTTAACTTTCCTATATATCAAAACCTCATCTAGGAAGAGGTCGATCTAAAAAGAAAGAACTTGCTCCTAAATTTTGTAACTTCCTATTTACTTTCCAATATATCAAAACCCCATCTAAGAAGAGGTCGAATCTAAAAAGAAAGAATTTGCTCCTAAATTTTGTAACTTCCAATTTACTTTCCTATACAGCAAAACCCCATCTAAGAAGAGGTCGAATCTAAAAAGAAAGAATTTGCTCCTAAAGCTAGCAAATTGTTCCTTTTTAGAATAGATCCCTATTCACAAGGAGGGTAAAACATTATTTGTCATTATTTGTTCCTCATGTCGCCTTCTTTTGATGCCTTGAGAAGGCTATGCTTCGTCATTGTGACATTTCCTGGATATCTTTACTTGTATTTTTGACGTTATATGATTCACATAAAATGCTAAGATTTATTTTCTCTGTAAAAATAATGCGATTTTTGTCTGCTGCAAATTTGCTTGGCGCTTTAAGGGTTAACAATGAAATAATCTAAATGAGGTTTTTGCGTCTTGACAATTGATCAAGATCATCTTGCGCCGCGTAATCCCATTATATACATCGGCACTACTGAGCAAACTGAACTTGAAGTGCGCTGCATTGTTATACTGCATATTGGTATTGACAGACAAAGATCGGGACAAGAGAATGAAACTGGCTCTGTGCAACTTGTTATAACTAGACAATCTGTATTAAGCTTTAAAACGCTAATTACAACTGCATCAGACGACCTTGTGTTTTTTTGTTTGTTTTTTTTTGTTTTTTTTTTGTTTTTTTTTTGTTTTGTTTTTTTGTTTTTTTATTTCTCAAAGCAAATAAGGCTTGGCGTTTCATGTCAATCATCTGCGTAGACGAGTCACATGAAATGTCAAGCCTTAGGCATGGTTGGCGTAGTGCAGCCAGTTTTTTATATATTGGTGGGCGTGGCGTAGCACGTTAAATTAGCATCGCTTACGGGCAAGCATTGGGCGCTTGTCGGGCGCAAGACGGCAGATGATCGGTTCAATTAGGCGACTATCGGCCGACAATCGGTCTACCGAAGGTCATCAACCGACCAGGCTGACACCTGTCGCTTGTTTACTGCCCGATGTTCGGCCGTCAGTCGGCTGATTTTTGGGTGCCCAAGACGCCTGTGAAGTCGGCTGACCGTCGGGTAGGTCGGCCAGCTGTCAGTCGTTGTCACTCGACGGTCGGCAGACAGTTGCCTGACACTGTACCGATCACCAAATTCCTAAAAACATCGGCCGACCGAAGAAAAATTATAACTGGCCAATTCTAATAAAAAAAAAAATGATCGGTTCATGAGAAAAACAGCCAGAATCGGATACAAATTCAGCCGACAGTCGCCCGAACTGCTCGCCAGACTGTCGGTTTGGGTAATGTGACAGCGGTATAATAGAAGAGATAGGCCCTAACATTAGCTATGAAAAAAACTCGAAAACTGACAAGTATGTTTTGTAATAGCAAACCGGAAAGACAAAGAGGACTTATCTGACTTAAGGCAGACTTAAGAGAGTGCATATATAAAAAGATGTGTGTGTGTGTGTGTGTGTGCGTGCGTGTGTGCGTGCGTGCGCGTGTTCAAAAAGAGCTTTTATGCAAAATTGGTGAAACAACTGATTCCTAATTATTCTGAACAACAAAAGGAAAGAGAAGCATGTTTATTGCCTTTTATTATTATTATTATTATTATTATTATTATTATTATTCAAAGGCAATTCATGCGATTCGTCTGACTAGATTCACCTGAAATCTTTTCTGAAAAACTAAAAAAAAAAAAAAAAAAAAAATCCTATGGTGGAGTTTTCATTCATTTTAAGGTTTTGAATGATCATCAATACAGGCAAGGTTGGAAATAATGTAAACAAACTAATGAAAGATTATCCCAATTTACACAGTCTGATCATTTGCGCAGTCTGATCATAGTATTCGTTGTCCGCATGAACAAACTTTGCAACATTGGCTTTCTAAAATGCATCCAGTGAGGATTCTGATCAGACTGCGCGAATGCGCTGGCTGATCTGAATCTTCGCTTGGTGGCACATGTCCGAAGGTATATTTGCTGACGTCAAGGCCCAGTTTGTATTTCTACATCAAAAGAACTTGCAAAAGGAAAGCTTTCCTGGCGGATTTTTTATGAGTTCAAAGAAGTATATAGGGTCCGTGCTAAAAAGTTATATTGTTGCTTTATTTGTAAAGGCTAACAAAGAAATTTGGCGATCCTAATTAAGCGAGGAAATACATTTGCTTTATAAATTAACAGAAATTATAAGCTACAAAAGTTTCAGGAAAGAACCGAAACTGAAATAGTATATCTTCAGTCGGACGTTTTATGGCATATTCGAAGGGAATATAGTGAGACTATAGGACTATGAGCTTTTAAGTAATAGGCGGCAAAATTTTCCATTTGATTTCAAGCACAGGAACTTGGCACGCTGTTTTGTCGAAAGTGTGTGAAATATATCCAATGATCAAAATTAACCAAAAATCAGCAATCTAGCGTATCTAACGTGGGTAAACTGTCTAAAATTGCTGATTTTGGGGTAATTTTGATCATGATCTGAAATGATTCAAAACATGGAGAATATTAACGCTTAACAGACTGGGTAAAAACATCAGCAGCTGGGGAAAAAAATCATCAGACGAGAGTGGGATTCTTTTCTCTCTATGTTTTTTTTTTTTTTTTTTTTTTTCAGGAAATAGACTTTTGACATTTCATGCAAATTGTTTCATCATTTTGAGGCAATTTTTTGCATGAAACATCAAGCCTATTTCCTGGGAAAAATAATAATCTTAATGTTATCGGTTTGTCGGCTGCTGCATTTGCCCAAAGGTTAAACAGAGAGAGAGAGAGAGAGAGAGAGAGAGAGTTAATAGCTCTGCACATTTCTGTTTTCTATTGTAAGTTTTCTTCATAGGTAGGTTAACTGTAAATTGGTTAAGCGAAAATAGATTAGTGTAAGTGCATTTGCTGAACTACTATATAGAGTACGATCAACAGTTGCCTCATTGTTTTCGACAGTGCCTCCGGATAATAAGTGCAATCAGATGGAACTTATTTACGGGAGAATTTTTATGTGTTCACATGGAAACCCATAAACAACATGGCGACTCCCAATAAGCAGTGCGTGCTTGAACCAATTAGCGACACCTTTTCTTGTCTTATGATTGTCTGAGGATCAGTAATCGATTGTGTTTAGATCTAACAAGATCGATGAGAGGAAAATAACTGATTTTAAGTGTAGATTAATTCAGAACCATCAAAACTGGATTCCCAGAAACCTGACAAGGCCCGGGTGGGCAGCGGACATCACCCAGTTAGTAAGGGGCGGTTAGCGGCATTGGCGCTTGGAGAGAACATAAAAGAAAAGCAGGTAAGAAAATATTATTACTGTGCAACGGAAGTAGAAAATAATTAATTTCATCATTGTACCTGGTCGTATTATTTTACTTTACCTGATTAGCTATCACAACTTATCACATAGTTCTAGATAAGATATTTTTTTTCAACAGAACAGTGCTACTGATTTTTTTTTTTTTTTTATTTTATTTTTCTCTGAAACCATATATTGTGGGTACCCATTAGAAGTGCCTCAGTGAATACCAACAACATATGTGTTCATGGAGAAAGAGGAAAAATATTAAAATATTACGTTGATACCACCTCTTATCTTATCTGGAGCTATGCTGTGTGTGTGTGTTGGGTGGGTGGGGGGGGGGGGGGAGAGGGGAGACCCCATCCCCCATCACACCACACAGGCACACACCTATTGTGTTATAGCTCCAGATAAGAGGGGTATCCACTAATATTTTACTTATTTCTCCACTAAAAACAAATATGTTGTGGGTACTCACTAAGAGGTCTAAGAGCTAGTGCCTTAATTGGTGAGTTTTTTTTTTTTTTAGTACCCACAACACAACATCTCAGTGAAGTGCTTCTAATATGTATCCACTCCATATATTTTCTTAGAGAAATAAGAAAAAATGTTCATATGTTGAAAGTAAAAGTGCCATATCTGGAGCCATATTACATTGTAGTACAAGTCTTCTCTGCCTTTTAAGTGGCTTTTCTTTATTTTGATATGTTTTAATGGCTTTTCTTTGTATTGATATTTGCCACTTAGTGGCAAAAATCAATACAAAGAAAAGCCATTAAAACATCAGAGAAGACTCGAAATAGTTATATTGGTAGAATATTTTGTACCCACCACAAACATGACAAATGATGCTGGTTACTGAATCTGCCTGAAACAGTCAGACATTGAAATCCTGAGTAAACTGTGTAGACAAAGATCAGCCTGCTAAAGAAGCAATTTGATTAGGATCTACACTGTTTGCATTTCTGTCACAACATTTTAGATAGAAAATGGACTTTCCCAGTTTTAGGATTAGTATGGTAACAGATAATAGGGAAGTGACTTTTCTTAACATTATTCAATTTATTTTGTTTGTATGATTTGCAACATTATCAAAGCCCAGAAAGTGTTCTTTTTTCAACCAGAACTTGTTAATATTTTCCTTCTTTCTCCACAAAAACTATGTTGTGGGTATACAAATTAGAAGCATCTCATTGAGGTGCTTCTAATGAGTAGCCACAGTATATGTTTTCATGGAGAAATAAGAAAAACATTTTCCTGACACTCACTCTTATCTGGAGCTATGCTTTGTTATATAATTTTATCAATAAATGATGGCAGATTTTTATTATACTTTTAAAAGTATCCTAATCCTTAACTCATTCATTTTTAACCCTTATCCTGCTGAATAATTTAATTAGCCATACCCATTTCTGGCTATCAGCCAATCAGATTACATCATATAATCTTTTCGTTCAAATTCACAAACTGAATGACAAACAGTGTAGATCCTGATCAGATCTTCAGAAGCCATCTGATCTGGATCTACACTGTTTGCAAAGGTAGGGGTCGTCGTGGACAGCAGGATAAGGGTGAAACTTAAATCTTTTAATACACATACAATGTGTTAATAGGATCAAGTTTCTGAAGTGGTTTTCATACCAGATTATTTAGTCTTACAAATAGTGACATAAATGTGGGTTTTTCAAGATTACTGATCCACAACACTTTCTGTTGTTATTTGCTATTGATCACAAGACACACAAACCAATATTATTATTGTTTGTCTTTTTTAGGCCAAGCTTATTAAAAAACTGTTTGCATGTACCTTGCCAGCTTCTGTCCTGATAGTGTCTATTGTGATAGATGTTTGACATATATATGAGCCAGGTCACAGCATTTCCTACGATAGCATGTATGCCCAGCGAAGGCTCAGATCAGCCTGCACATCTACAGTCTGATCATGGCCTTTGCTGTCTGCCTGAAGATGCTTTGGACTCATGGCTACCCACAGAGTATCTGTAAGGATTCTTATCAAATTACATGAATGATCAGGCTGATCTGAGTCTTCCCTGGGCACACATGTAATCCTGTAGGAAAATGCTGTGCCCAGGCTCATAGGTATAAGAAGAGTATATTACTTAAAAGTGCTGTAGGATAGATTATTTTCCAGGATCTTTTGAACTCATGGCTAGTGCTCTGCCTTCAAGGTCATTTATGACAAAAGAAAGTGACAAATGTTCTTTGATCAGCCCCACCCCTTGACCCCATGGCCCTGAAAGAGCATCCATTCTCCTTGAGGGATCCTGGGATCCTAAATGCTGAGCTTTTTTTTTACAGGTGATTGCTTTTTATAGGTAGTCTTTAAAGCAGACTTATCTGGGATCTTGCTTTTCAGATAAGATATAATTAACCCTTGTCATGCTGAATAAATTAAGATGCCATACTCACTTAAAATTCTCAGCCAATCAGATCACATGATTCAGGTTATTGATACAAATTCAAGTTCTAAATGACAAACAGTGCAGATCCAGATAAGTTGGCTTCTTCTGAATCCAACTGAACTGGATCTTCACTGTTTGCAAAGGCATGGTAGGTATACCAGGGTTCAGCAGGACAAGGGTTAAAGCAAATGGACACACTTGAAAAGTTTTTGCTGCCATTTTTCAAAGGAAGACATCTTCCTTCAGACAAGAATCTGCCTACCAAGTATTTGAAATCTTTCAGAACTGAGGGCTACTCTTAAAGGAAAGAAGTGAATCCCAAAGGGAGAGAGCAATATTTTTCCTTTAACAGTCATTCCCAGTGAAAGGGGAGGCAAATATTTCTTTTTCAGAGTTATTTCCCTTGGTGTATTCATTCCCCATAACATGTCCTGGGTATATGCATGGAGGCTGATCTAGAACTGCTTACATTGAACTGGACCTTAATCACTCTCTGGGCTAATTCAGCAGATAACAAATTGATGATTTTTTTCCTTATTTTTTCTCAGAAAACAGGTTTTGATATTTCATACTAATTTTCTCATAACCTGTTTTCAACAAAAAAAAAAAAGAAAAAGTGCTAGGCATTAAAGATATTAAAGGCCAAATAAACAACATTTTGATATTATTGGCTTTGTCAAGTATAATCTTTATCGTTCATAAATATTTATTATTTTCAATATTGATCTTCAATTTCATAATGGGGTATAAATTTAAGGCTTAGCACTCTGGGTAAAATTTTCAGCAGACAACATTTTGAAATATTATTCTGATTTTCCCAGAAAACAGGATTTCACATTTCATGCAAATTGTCTTCATTGGAGACAATGTGCTTGAAATGTTAAATCCTGTTTCTTGCAAAAGTAATGAAATTTCACCTTTTTGTCATCTACTGAATTAGTCCAGAGAGTGGTAAAGGTTAAGAGTGATTATTTAATGTTTAAACAAGCAAGATTTAAATAGTTTAGCTTAGCCTTTTAATGCTTTAAAGTGCTAATCAGAACAGTACTGCAACAGATGACATTTTGATTTTTGTTCTTTGTATTTTTCTGAGAAAATCAGGCTACATTTCATATGAATCATCTGCTAGGCAGAAGATTGACATGACAGGTCAAGCCTTTTTCTCGGACAATTAAAAAAAAAATAGACTTTAGTCTGCTACAATTTTTTTTTTTTTTTTTGTTCTTTAAGAGTTTAAGGCTCCATATTCCTCAAAAATAGACATTTTTTATCCAAGAAAGGTTTAATAAATTGACATATGATATTAATATGATCATAAAATGAGGCAGCTGACAGCATGTAATAGTTCAGTTAGTCTCTCGTTTTTGAACTGGATCAAAAATGAAATGATTTAATTTTTACCATATCTCTGAATTATTGTTGGCAACATTAATTCGGAGATACGATAGAAAAACCATTTCATTTTTTATATAGTTCAAAGTTACATAGCTAAAAAAGCAAGAGACTATATATGAAATTTTACAGGCTGTCGAGTGCCACATTGTGTGATTGTATTAATACCATATATCAATTTATTAAAACTTTCTACGATAAAAAATGTACATTTTTAAGGAATATGGAGCCTTTAAGATATTGTAATGTTGAAGAGTATTAAGTTTTCCCGTAGCTTTGTTAAAATATTTTAATTTTACAATAAAGAAGTCAGGGGCAAGGCATTAAATAAATTGTCTTAAGTCCGCTAAACCATAACAGGAAGGGGAAGGGGGTGCAAAATGTAGGGAAAGTTGGAAAAGTTGAACAGTTGAGTACGCAACGGTTTTACAGCCTTAACTTTATAATATTCTCAGAGAGAGAACTTTTTACCAGTCTATACTCCAGATTAAGGCATTTCAACCAAAAAGTACTGGGCCCAGTAGTTCAGAGCATCATTAGCTTAACAAGCTTGTTAGTAATAAGAATATTAACTGTTCTAGTAAGTGCAATATCTAATTCACAGGTATTTTTGCAGAAAAAATGTGAGTAGCTTTTGCAAATGCAAAAGCTACTCACGTTTTTTCAGCAAAAATATTAGCGTATATACAGGTACTCATTATAAATGTCTAAGTGAGATGCTTCTAATTATGAGTACCCACAACTGTGAGTGGCACAACATATATGTTTTCATGGAGATATAAGAAAATTACTTACCTGATTCCTCGACATCTGTAACTATGACATCATGATAGTGATGTCTATAGAAGTGATACTATTGTGATAGTCTAAATCTATCATATAGTATTCAGCCATACCATTGAACCTCAATGGCTCAAATATCTTTGGGACCATGAAAATTTGTCCGGGTTATGGGTTGTTCGAGCCACTGAGGGTTAATCATAGCACCATGTCAGGAAGCAAATGGCAATAATTAAGTGATTTTTTTATCTTCTACACAATAATGGTATGTTGAGTGTACTCATTAGAATTGCCTCGATGAGGCAATTCTAATGAGTACACTCAACATACAATTTCATTTTGAAATAAAATCACCCAAATATTTGTTTTCTTGAGCAATCGGAAGAATTTGGTAAGGACTCAAAAGCGAGTTTGAATTACCCATGGTAAAGAGTCATCGGTGTTCAAGCTATTAACGGTGTTCAAGCTATTAACGTTCGTCTGTATTTAGTTCTTGCCCTTTTGTTTTCTATTGATTTCAAGATCAGGGATCTGCATCCAATACATTGCTTGGTCTGGGTGGATTTCAAACTTGTCTGCTCATAAATGTATGTATAAGAAAGTGAAAAACTCGGAATTACTGAAGCCTGGAACCTGATTCAAGGGATCCACAATCTGCCATATTTCTGGAATCCAGCTTGTGATGGAAATCAGTGCAAGTGTGTTATATTGTACCTAGTGACATACCCCTTAGCCCGTTAACTCTGTTCAAGATTAGACCGGCACAGTGGCTCAGTGGTAGAGTGTCCGCTTTGTGACTGGGAGGTTGCGGGTTCGATCCTCAGCCGGGTCATACCAAAAACTTTTAAAATGGTACTAGCTGCTCTTTCGCTTGGCGCTCAGAATTAAGAAAGTAGAGCTAGAACTGGTCAGCTCAGTGTCAGTATAATGTGACTGGGTGAATATCATGTCAAAGTGTCTGGGGTGTGATATTTCAGTGAGGCAGCACTCTAAAAGTGAGCACTGAGCTCCGTGCCACATCCAGACACTGTCGTGATATGACTGAAAGATTGTTGAAAGCGATGTTAAGCCCAAATCAAACAAACAAACTGTTCAAGATTAATTTAAACCTTGTCCTGCTGAACCCAGATATATCCTGCCTTTGCAAACAGTGTAGATTCCAGATCAGTTGGCCAACTGATCTGGATCTGCACTGTTTGTCATTAAGTTTTTGAATTTATATCAACAACCTAAATCAAGTAATCTGATTGGCTGAAAATTAGAAGTGGGCATGGCATCTTAATTTATTCAGCATGACAAGGGTTATATCTCAAAACAGCAATTCTTAAGAAGATTGCCAGGGAGCCACAATCATAGAACATAATCTGCCAATGACATCCAAGAAGTCTGCCATATTTGTAAAATTAGACAAGCACGTACTGTAACTGGGATGAAAAAAAAATCCAATAACTCCAATGATATTAGTGATCATGGTGAAACGACTGAACCTTGTTGCCTCCCTTTGATCATACCAGACCAGTAGATTACCAGGGCTGCATTCAGAAGTGCAAATGTTTCGCCCTGGATCGCTGTAACTAATGACAAGTGCCAGTAGAAGGAGGGGTCCAGGGCAAAACACTCGAGAGTAACTTACATTTCTGAATGCAGCCCTGGTATAAACAGATGAAAGTTTATTGACCATTTGTGTTGCACACAGATTACTTAATGATTTCAGTGTTAAACATGAGAATCACCTGTTAAGTCATACCTGAATTTTATATAAACTATTTCAACCAGCAGAAAGGTTTGAAAACTATGAATTTTAACAATAACAATTTTAGCTCTCTGGGCTAAAATATAGGATTTGATATTTCATGCAAATTGTCTAATTTGCATTAAATGTGAAAGCCTATTTTCTGGGAAAAAAAAAATGGAAAAAATATTACCAGTTTATTATCTTCCCACTGGGTCCTGCAATATTCTTTCCTGGAAATTAAGCGAGGAATATTATCTAGAATCATAATCACCCTTCCCCTGATTTAAGAGTTTCTGGCAAAGAATGTGCACAAATACTGGTTAACTGCTTAGAGAACTGAGCCTGCCCAGGAAAAATGTGGTTAGGTAAACTGACTAGTCACTTATGACCAAAACATGTATTTTACAGTCCAGTGACATTTTTTTTTTAAGTTTTTCCATTTAAGTCAGTTTCTTATTAACTATTGGTCCTATGGCAGTGATACTTCCAGGCACTTGCAAATATCTTAGCATGACTTTTTAATGCAGTCATCCATATTTGACCAAGACCTATATTTCATGGTCCATTGACTTTGTTAAGTTTTTCTATTTAGGTCAGTTTCTCAGTAACTGTTTGTCCTACAGCAGTTATACCTGGTACATGCATACATCTTAGCACATCTTAGCATGATCTCTGAATGTGGTCATCATATTTGACCTTAACCTGTATTTCATGATCCACTGACTCTGTTAGGTTTTTGCCTTTAGATCAGTTTCTCAGTAAGTATTGGTCCTACAGCCAATAATACTTGGCACATGCATACATCTTGAGTGCAGTCATCCATATTTGACTTTGACCGATATTTCATGGTTGATTAGGCATGCTGCACTGTCTTAGTTGTTATGTAATCATGATGAATCCTTGTAAGAATGTTTGTCATGATCATTTCTAGGTCAGGTTCTGTAAGTGATATGATATTCTTGTTTAATGTAATTTCAATTTGTTGTGATATTTCTATTAGTCTTTTTTTATATGTACATAATCCTTATCCTGCTGTTTGTAACTGTTTGCGCTATGAGGAGAGGAGGTAATGGTGTGTGTGTGTGTGTGTGTGTGTGTGTGTGTGTGTGTGTGTGTGTGTGTGTGTGTGTTGGGGGGGGATGGGAATTGGGGTAATATAGATGTATGTATATGTTTGCATGTTGAGATCAAAGCATTCATCTTGCTTATTTCAAAGAAACAAAAAATAAAAACTGAAAAAGAAAATGTGGTTATTAGTTGGATTGAGAAACAATAATCCAGAAAGTATTGACTTTCAATTTTTTTCGTAACAACCTACCCATAATTCTTAAAGTGCTGAGCAAAATTTGTAGCGGACAGTATTCTGTTTTAGTTTTCATGGAATATAAGGCTTGACATTTCATTTGAATCATCTGCTTGGCAGATGATTTACATGAAATGTCAAGGCTTATTTTCTGTAAAAATTAATAAATAAATAAATAAAATAATAATAATATTTTCTATGAAAAAATGATAAAAAAAATATTTAAAAGTGTCATCCCCTGCAGTTGTGATAAGCGTTTTAAGGGTTAAAAGTACACTGACTGATTTCTACCAGTATTTTGTTATAAGAAATAAACAGGCGATAATATGTCTCAGAAATCTATTATTTATGTTTACTTTGCTTTTATGAGCAATTCATAAGAGAAGGTACCAGATTCAGACAGATTTGCTTCCTACTGCAGCTCTTAGTTCTTGGGGCAACTGAGTGTGATTTTTACTGTCTATGTCCATGGGTGTAGACAATCTTACAGTTCGCCATTGCTTCTGAAGCACTTTATAAAAGGTCAGGGACTGGTCCAGTGGTATTTGCCATTAATTGCTCAACATGATTATAACGAAGTTTTAGCTTTCATAAAAAGCTTGGTCTGCTCTTAGCACACAATAAATTTTATAGCTGATTGAAGATTGACAGCAAAACGTCAAGTCTCTTGCTAATCCATCAAGTAGTCTCCAAAAATATAATGACTAGTGACTGGACCATGAAATATAAATCACATTGACCTCTTAAGTATAGGTCAGTTTTGCTGTCAATCTTCAGTCAGCTTAAACATTGAACTTGTGTTAACGGTATACCAAGCCTTTTAGGCCCTACTGTTATGTTTCAGTTTTCTGGTAAGAACGCAGTTGTCATATTTCTCTTTTTAATTTTATTTTTGTAATATTAGTACTTGATATGACATACCCTTCTGTTTGCATGAAGCACACAAAAGACAATGCACCAAAATTTCAAATATTACTGTTAATTTGTTAGCTGCCACTAGCAAAGCTGGGGAAAATTGGTAATAGTAGGATTCCATTAGCCCATTTGTCTCATTTGTCTGTGGTTTCCATACATCTCTGGACTGTTTTCATGAAACTTCACACACATACTAAGTTTAATGAGACAGTGTGTCATCATGCTCAAGAAAGATTACTCTTGCTCACTTGATTCTTGAGTTATCACCCCTTGCCACGTGGTGCAGGCCTTTGGCCACATGTGGTGCAGGACTTAATGGCCACTTTGTGGCAATCTCTTGCTTTCGTGATAAAATCAAGGCAGTTAACCCTTGTCCTGCTGAACCCGGATATACTCTGCATTTGCAAACAGTGTAGATCCAGATCAGTTGGCTTCTGAAGAGTGCCATTAAGTATGTGAATTTATAGCAACAATCTGGATCAAGTAATCTGATTGGCTAAAAATTAGAAGTGGGCATGGCATCTTAATTTATTCAGCAGGGCAAGGGTTAATAAGCCTGCAAAACCTCAGGCTATAGTAGCTTTAGAAAAAATAAACACCGGTATGCATCATTTATCTAGGTCATATCAGGAGAAAAGGGCACTTGTGGCAGACAACAAAAGCCCGGATCAGTCTGCCAATCTCTGCAGCATAGCAACAGGTAAAGCGGTTTTTTTTATCCGAAAAATGCTGATATCTTTCTTATTTCTCCACAAAAACATATGTTGTGGGTACTCATTAGAAGCGCCTCAGTGAGGCGCTTCAGATGAGTACCCACAACATATGTTTTCATGGAGGAATAGGAAAAATATTATGTGGATACCCCCTCTTATCTGTAGCTATGTCTGCAGTCTGATCATGGCTTTCCAATACTTCTTACTGATTCATACCCAGCAGGCACACAACACTGAGACATTATGTTGCATCAATATAGATGCAATATCATTGATGCGACATTGTATTAATGTCATATACCCACTGGGTATGTGGTAGAATATGAACAAAGAAGGTGCAGATAAGACTGTGCAACTGTGCATTCTGCTTTTATATGTGACCAAATGCCCTCCCTGCTCTAATATATTTTGTAATACTGGTAATGAAAACGACAATTACACTTGTGAGCCATAGCTCAACTTGATATCTATTTTTAGGCTTTAATTGTAGTGGCAGACTAAGCTGTCTTTTCCTAATGGCATCTCAAACAGTTGATAAAATTATTTGTTTAACTTAATTGTGATCACCTGGGCCCAGTTGTTCAAAGCTAACGATGTCATTAGTTAACGATTCGTTAAAATTTACATCGAGTGATACGCAAATATGCTGAAATTTTTTGCTGAAAAAATGTGAGTAGCTTTTGCAGTGCAAAAGCTACTCACATTTTTTCAGCAAAAAATATCAGAATATTGTATATTGAATCCACTAAGACAGTTAACGAAATGACCCTTAACGAGCTCGTTAAGCTAAAGACACTTTGAACAACTGGGCCCTGAAATATATAGTATACCTTTAAACAGATAGCACAGGTCTGTATCGTGAGCTATCCACATCCTTCAAGACACATTTTCGCTTAACCCTGAAGTGGCAGCAAAATTTGTACCAGACAAAAAATGATTTTTTTTTTTGTCAGAGAAAATAAGTCTTGACATTTCATGTCAGATGATTCACATGAACTGTAAAGAATTGATTTCTCTGAAAAATTAAAACAAAAAATAAAAAAAAATAAAAAAAAAATAAAAATTGTCGTCTGCTTCAGTTGTGATTGGCATACATGCCATAAGCTGTGGACTAAGATCTTTGAGATAAGGCAAACTTTTAAGGGAGATTTGACAAAATTCTGTGAGATTTTCTTAAACATCACTATAATGGAGCTCTCCCAATATAGTCTAGTCTTTCTTTCTTTTTTTTTTTTTTTTTTTTTTTTTCATGTAAGAAGCTTACGAAACCACACAGATTCGAATTTTTCATGGGAATTGCCTTCCAGATGGGCCAAATTCTGTGAGATTTTATCTCACAGTGTGAGATATGGCACATATGGACTACTACTCATTGGTGCTTTAAGGGTTAAAGAGAGGCTGTGGGGTGTAACACTTTTTTCAGTAGGATTAGTTGTATACAGTCTTCACCAAGAGAATAGTTGTCTTCAAGCATATGTATAGTGCTTGCCCAGATCAGACTGCTCACCCTCACAGTCTGGTCTGGATTTGAACTGTTATGCTAGAAAATACCTTTTTACTTGACCTTCACTGTCTACTTATAAAATCATATGTCATGACATAAGAAAATGTACCTTCTGCCATGTGCGCCCAAGGAGGACTCAAATCAGCTTACGCATCTGCACAGTCTGATCAGAGCCATCATTCTCCACATGAAGACACTGCGCATCCTTAGCTATCCAAAATGTGCCCAGTGAACATTCTGATCTGAATCTTCATTGGACACACATGTCTGAAGGTACGTTTCCTGATGTTAACCCTTGTCATTCTGAATAAATTAATAAGCCACACCCACTTTTAATTTTCATCCATGAGATTGCTTGATCCAGATTATTGATATAAATTCGCATACTTAATGGCAAACAGTGTAGATCCTGATCAGCTGGCTTCTTCAGAAGCCAACTGATCTGGATCTACATTGTTTGCAAAGGCAGGGTATATCCAGGTTCAGCAGGACAAGGGTTAATTGTGGCTCATTAGGTCAGGACTCTGATGATGTAAGTGCCTTGGCATAGATGGTCCAGATCAGAATATCGAGGGTTGAGCGCAAGACTATCGTAAGTCAGATGATTGTTTTTCCCCAAACCTAATCTCCTCACCATGAAGGCGTTATGAAGATTACAACATTTCTCTCTGTAAACAATGAAAATTTAGGTGCCATTGCTCGTATGAGCAATGGCACCTAAATTTGCATTGTTTACAAAGGGGACCAAGTTGCCCCTAAACAAGGGTTTCAAAAATACGTTTGAGTTACCATAGTCTTGCGCTCAACCCTCGATATGTGGATTCCAGAATTACCTGCTTTTAACTGTTCTTATATATCATATTTACCCTAAGTATTGGGACACTTTATCTATTTACCATACTTGTCCTAAAAATTGAAATAGTCCACTCTACCACCTGTTGATGTCTTTAAAATATTGCACTTGTATCTGCTGTTTTTATCGCATATGGTGTAGACCCTGATCAGATGCCGCATTCTGTATTTTTTAATCCATTTTAGACTGAATAAACTCCCCACACTAAATATTTAGCCCTAGTTTTACTTTTCTAATCTGACAAAGGTAAAATACTCCTCCTTGACTATTTTTCTACACATATTATCTCCCTTACCAGTCAGAAACTCAGAACCTTACTGATCAGCCAAATCAGAGAGAAGGACATTCTAAAAGATAGTGATTTTTGTAAAATATAAAGTCTTTTTTAAGCTGATTCATATATCAGTTAGATGGGAGCCAGTCGAAATATATTGGTAGAATTGAATTTCAGTTTTAGGTACAGCTGTATGTGATTTAGATACTCCTAGAGAGAAGTGGCTAAAATATTTGCAAACAGAGGAGTCCACATTCTGCACTGGGTCTGCACTAGTACAGTTTGCCAGTTTAAACCTTTTCGGGGTCTCCAGATCAGACTGAAATGGGTTGAAACCTAAGCTTTTTCCTCAGTACATGTATTATTCTGCTTCAAACATTCCTGCTCATCTTGAACTGAGGAAATACATATATTCAGTGGACATATTGCATATAGTCTGATACCCAAAGGTCTCAAGTCAATGCTTTAACAATGTTGCATGGATATGTGTGTCAAACCAGTTTTCTTGGCAGACATTATAAAATTATATAGGAAATTATAATTTATATACATGTATTAACCCATTTATGTTGAGTGGACTCTTCTGCCACAACTCTTTGGACCAGTCTGTTGCCATTAGGAGGGTGTCAAGTTAGTTTTTGTTATTACTATGTTTTATAGAAATTCTTGTTTTAATGCAAACAATGTAGACCCTGATCAGATGTTTCAGAATGCGGCATCTGATCTAGGGCTGCACAGTGTTTGCCAATTACCCATTTCGGGGTTTCTCGACTTAGGTTGACTGGAAAACATGAAAAATAATGGAATAATGAGACTTAAAGGATTTTGAAAAATCAGATAGATATTTCAACTTTTACACACATTAAAAATTTAGCAGATATCTGACTTCAGCATTTTCAGGGTTAAAAATGACCAGAAATTACCTCTTAGCACTCTGGGTAAAATTTTCAGCAGACAACATTTTGAAAATTTTCTTATTTTTCCCATCCAACATTATTTGACATTTCATGCAGATTGCCTCCAGTAGAGACAATTTGCATGAAATGTCAAAACCTGTTTTCTGGGAAAAATAAGAAATATCATCAGTGTGTCATCTGCTAAATTAGCCAAGAGAGGGGTAATGGTTAACCCTTGTCATGCTGAATAAATTAAGATGCCACACCCACTTCTAATTTTCAGCCAATCAGATTGCTTGATCTGGATTGTTGCTATAAATTAACATTCTTAATGGCAAACAGTGCAGATCCAGATCAGTTGGCTTCTGAAGAAGCCAACTGATCTGGATCTACACTGCAAAGGCAGGGTATATCCGGGTTCAGCAGGACAAGGGTTAAATACATGCATGTGATGTATTTGGTTCTTTCTTATGTTTCCATGGCTGTGTTGTCTAGCCATAAAACTTTTACATATCAATTATTTTCTCCTATAATATCATTGAAAGCTTTCATTCTACCGAAACATTTCTTTTCATGAAGGATTATGTAAATTACCTTTTTGTAAATGCATTTCATCTGATGGGAATGTAAACTGAGCTGTACTTAGGAAAAGGGAAACTTTTAGCTTTACCACAATATTGGTGTGTTTTTCTAATTTTTCCTAGAAAACAGGATTTGACATTTCATGCAAATTGGCTCTGTTGGGAGACAGTTTGCATGAAATGTCAAAACCCGTTTTCTGGACAAAATAGGAAAAAATTTTCAATGTGTCATCTGCTGAAAATTTTACCCAGAGTGCTTAGTGTTAAACTGGGTAATATTGGCAGACTGATCATCTCACCAATAGTTATAAACAAAACTGTTGATAACAGTTAGTATGCTGGGTAAAAATTTTAGCAGACAACATTTTGATTTTTTTTTGTCCCACAAAAATAGGCTTTGACAAGGAGACAATTTGCATTGATTGTCAAAGCCCATTTTCTTATTTTTCCCAGAAAATAGCCTTTGAAATTTCCTGCAGATTGTCTCCTAAGGACATAGTTTGCATGAAATTTCAAAACCTATTTTCTGGGAGATGTCAGTACAGTACTACTTCCCTAGAATAGCCACCCTTTTGGAAGATGCAAAACTAACTGTTATATAGAAGTGGCTGTTGTAAAGAGGTTAACTTTGCATGCTGGGTAATTTTGCATGCTATTTTGTTGTCTGTGGATTTCTTTTAAAATTAACTGTTTCAAAAATATCTTTCAGGAACACCATCAGCGTATCAAGCAGTTTGGGTCCAAATCAGGCCCAACATTAATCAGGCCTGATCTGTGTCCAAACTGTTTGCAAAGGTTATCAGCAGACGGCAAAATTTGCCTCTAGAGAGGAAAGAGTTAAATATATGTGACAAAGTTTTTCATACAATCTCTTTGACTTTTCTAATAAGTGTATTGTCTCATAGGGAATTAGCTCAAATATGGTCAGCTGATAACGATAACATCAATAACTGATATTAAACTACCATCTAAATAGATAACTGCAAAGTCCAATAATACTGTCCACATTTTTATGCCCCACCATAAAAAGTGGCAAGGGTATTATGTTATACCCTCCGAAATTTTGAGTGTCCAGTCATCTGTCCAATTGTTCGAGCCCACAAGTGCACAAGTGGGCATATATTGTGTAGGGCATATATTGGCTACTTCACATAGAGTTTGCTTTATTCCATCCATAACAATGATAAAAATGAATGGGTCTTGTTGGGTATTTTTTCTACTGTTTGGTACTTGTACATTTTTATGCCCCACAACAAAAAGTGGCAAGGTATTATGTTATACCATCCGAAATTTTGAGTGTCCGTCTGTCCATCAGTGCTTCATAATTGAGTGTTTGCTCTGTAACTCATCCAGGGTAAATGAGCCATCCGGGTTCGAGCCATTGAGGCTACGGGTATATGTATAATTTACATAATCCTTCATGAAAAGGGTCATTCAATATGTAATACAGCAGGATAAAAATGTGCATGATTTCAGTGATACTGATACACATAGATAGCTCTATTCAATACATTTACAATAGTATACATACATGAACCTTTAGTTCAACACAGCTTTAAAATAATCTTCATTTCAATAGAGCCAGTCATAGACCTCTGTTGTAAAAATGGTTTGAAAACATGTTGAAAATACATGTATTTAAGAAATTAGAGCTTACATAAAAGTTTTTGCACAAAACTCAGTCCTTCATTAAAGCAGATTTTTACTGAATTGGGGGAAGTTATGGGTCCCATAACTTATCTTATGAAACAGTTCGTTGGTGAAGAAAAAAAAATTTCATACTGGCACAGAGTCTGTTAAAGATGCTAAAAAATCAGGACAACCCGTAACTGCAACAGGCAAGACCAATGTCTCAAAAGTTTAGGGAAATAATTGAAAGTGATTGCAGATATACGATTTGCAATAATGAAATCATGAACTTTTCAAGACTCTGAAGAACTGTTCTTGAACTGTACTTCATTAAGTTCTTGTCAAATTCATGAACTTTAGGACATGAAATGTTCTTGAATTGTGTTCATGAATAGTTCAAGAACTATTGAAGGTCATGAACACAGTCAAGAACATTTGAAGAACTATTGAAGAATAGGTAAAATCCTTGAAAAGTTCATGAATAGGTAAAATGCTTGAAAGGTTCATGATAACATAATCATGTACATTTGAAAAACTAATGAAGGTGTAAAATTCATAAACAGTTCATGAAAAACAGTCATGAATTATTCAAGAACTGCATTAGAGTTACCCCCCTTGGGAAAGTCTTCCTTTGGAGAAGCACCAATATTAAAAATAGCTTCTAAAGTTGATGAGAGTATGAAAATGAATTATTTACTCTTGTTTATTTGTCTAAGATGTAGGGAATTTAATTGTACAGCATTTTGTATATACATGTACATTGCTTTGAAATTCTAAGCTAAAGATAGTTTTAGAAACTTTTGAAAAACTGGAGGTATGACCATTACTCCACCCCATTGTAATCCCAGCTAGCATTCTACGTAAATCTACATCGGGCCGTCATCGGCCTGACGGGCCGATGACGGCCCGATATAGATTTACGTAGAATGCTGACTGGGATTCTGTTGTAAAACTTTATTGAACAGTCTACACAGTTCTTGATTAATTCTGTTCATGAACTAGCCTTGGTGGCTCAATCAGATGCACATTCCACTGTTGATCAGGAGGTCTTGGGTTCAATCCCTGATGGGTCCAGCAACATTCTTTCGTAGAGACTGATAATGAAATACAATGTATTTTCTATGGTCATTTTCTCCCTTCTGCTGATTCAAGAAGGGCAGTTGTCAGTTACTGGCAAAAAAAATGTGCACAAGTATTGGTTAACTGCTTAGAGAACTAATCCTGCCGTAGAAAAGTGTGGTTAGGTAAATGACTGGCTTGACATGATCCGAACCTGTTGACTGAGCTGTAAAACCCAACTCGATCAGTCAGTCATGAACTCAGTTTAACTGTTTGATGATCCTTGATTGGTTAATTAATCAATCATGAACAGTTTAGTTACATTCAGCATGGAAATGCCCTCAGATGCTCTTGATCATGTTTTTAGGACAGTTCTTGAAGTGCATCGTGTTCATGAACCATTTTAAGAATGTCTCATTTAGACCAGTCACTTCATGAGATTTTCATGAAATTTGTAACAAGAAGGATTCCTGAAAGGGCATAATTGATTCATGAACTGTAACTGTTCATATCTGGGTGAGGGTAGTGAAAAGTTCATGAACTGTTCATGAATTTAGAAACATGAATAGTTCATATCCAGAACATGGTCTAAATGAAAATATGCTTGAATAGGGAGGGGGGGGGGAGTTCATGAACTGTTCATAAACATATATGTTCATGATCAGGTAATAACTAGTTCATGAATTCATCAGTAACAGATGAAGAACAGTTGTCAATGAACTGTCCATGAAAAATTCTTGATGGTATTTCTTGGACAGCTCATGAACCACAAGCAATTCATGAACTCACATTTTATAGACATTTCAAGAATTTTTCTCATTTAGACTTAAAGCTTTTTCATGAACTTTTCTTGAAATCTGGATATGAATTATTCATGAAAATTTTGTGACTAATACATAAACTGTAATTGCTCATATTTCAAAGGGCTATACCCAAATCAGCCAGACTCATTTCGGAAGTGGATTCACAGACTGGTCATGTATTTCCAGCCCTCACTCAGGTGAATACTTTTTAAAAGAGATGTAAAGTTAATTTGATCATTTGAGTCTGTTCTTTTTAAGATAATACACAATACACATTACATATCAAACAACCCCCGTACATCTGTTTACCAGATGTATGGTACATGTTTTTGATAATTTGATAATTTAGCCTGCTGTTTCAAGGAATGATACATTTTCTCTGTATGAAAAACTTGAAATATTTTATGAAAGCTAAACTGAAGTACAAATTTCACTAAATTAAAATGACATGCAAATTTCCCCTGATACATATATATGTAGTGACCCCCATTACAATGACAGCATTTGTTCCCAAAGATGTTGCCATTAAAATGAATCTGCTGTTGTAAAGAAATCTTAATGGACAGAATGATATGTAAGAAAGATCTTGTTTTATTCTTATTTCCTCACAGAACATATGTTTTGGATATTTGTTAGAATTGCCTCAGTGAGGCAATTCTAACAGATATCCAAAACATATGTTACTTAAAGTTTTAATGCAATATTCTTGCATAATTTCTCATTAACTGTCACCTCTTCAGTGAAGATTTCGTGACATTCAAATTGTCATTATAACGAGTTTGTTCTAACGAGTGTCGGTGTAACGAGGGTTGACTGAAGTAAAATGCCTTTTGGGAAATCAAAAAAGTGACTTTTATAGAGAGGTGGCTGTTGTTTAGAGGTGACCATTAGTAGAGGTTGCACTATAGTTTTGGTAGAAGTGCATCTAATCTAGACCTGATTTATCAGACTCTGCCAAGTACTCAGTCACCTTAACTATATAAAACCATACTTTTCCTAAAATTTTAACAAAGAACGCAACCCAAAATATATCGTTACATTTCAGTTGTATGACCTGTTGATGTGTCAGAAATCTGCAGAATGAGTGACAGACAGTGCAGAGTGATCAGATGACTTAACCTATAGTATCTGATCTGAGTTTACCGTGTTTGCTTGGGACTGTATGTCTGAATACTTTGGTAAATATGGTAATGTTTCCACAGGAATACTATCATTGTCTTGACAAGTCTGCACTTGTGTGCAGGCTGATCTGGTTGTGTTTTCTTAACACATGCATTTATCTTGTCCTGCTGAAAAAATTAAGATGCCACCCCATTTCTAATTTCAGCCAATCAGATTACTTGATCCAGATTGTTGATATGAAGTCACATACTTAATGGCAAACAGTGCAGATCCAGATCAGTTGGCTTCTTCAGAAGCCAACTGATCTGGATCTACACTATTTGCAAAGGCAGGGTTTATCCGAGTTCAGCTCAATTGTGGAAACGTATGTTTTGCTTGCTTGACAGAAGAGCCAAGATTGTCTGCGAGGAAAAGTGTCTGGGTGGCTGGTGGTAAGCACTTTCAACTTCGGATCACAAAGTCCCAGGTTTGAATTCCACTGGAGATGGACTTCTGCTCATGACTGTACAGCCCTTCATTTCATTATCACTTTTCATTGTCTTGATATGACTTAAATAATGTTGAAAGGGACATAATACCAATTCATCATGTCAGTAAGGAGATTTCTCAGGAAAAATCTATAATAAAAAAAAGGGAAGATACTCAGTACTCATCAGCTTTTTTTCCAAGAAAAATAGAATTGTTAGGCTAATTGAAACTTAATTTTTGTGTGTTGAGGGTAACAGTGAAATTATAGAGTCAGTGCAGTCAATAGCTATGAGTGGCATGATGATCACCTGCCAGGCTGCTGACAAAACATGAAAATAGGAAGGCCTTATTTCTAATTTATTTTCTATTGTGTCCGTAGCATGTTTTATCAATTATTGAACAGAATGAATAGATATTTTTGTAGCAAAAGAAAAAATCATTTAACCTTTACCACTCTATGGGCAAGTTTAGCAGACGACAAATTATTTATGACGATTTTCTTATTCTTCCCAGAAAATAGGTTTTGACATTTCATATAAAGTTTCTGTTTAGGAGACACTTTGAATGAAATGTAAAATCTTATTTTCTACTGAAAGTAAGAAAATATTTCAAAATGTCATCTGCTGAAAATTTTTCGCAGCATGCTAAGTATTAAATTGTGATAATGAGTTTTTACATTATGGTCAATCTCATAAGTCTGATATAAATTGATTTCAATAAATTTAACATATTTATGAATGGGTCATGGGAGAAAACCTCACTGAATTGATTCCATAAAAAAAAGTCTTTTCATTAGGCATTGATCTTTGAGGAAAGGCTTTGAGGTATAAAACACCTTTTTAGAATTTCCGTCAGGTTGTTAAGTTTATAAGTTTGGTTAATGTGTTTGGTTATGTTAGCATTTTCAGTTCTGTTGCATCCTAGCTTGTGGCTGGATTGACAGATGAGAGGACGGAGAGAGTTCTGAGTGTAAAGATTTTGTTAATGATTTGAAACATTTTCTAAAAACTGATAGAGAAAAAAATTGATTCCTGTTAGAACAATTAAAACTTGTGTCAATTAAAGAGGATAGATTTAGGTCAGAATCAATAAATTATTGCATTGATGGTAGAATATTGCTCATTGCATGATTGGATAAGATAACATAATAGCATAATATTGCATATTAACCTTTAACATGCTGAATTTAAATACTGGCAGAGGACATTTTGACCTTTATCACTCACTGGGCGAATTCAGCAGATGACAAACTGATGATATTCCCAGAAAATAGATTTTGACATTTCATGCAAATTGTCTCCTGAGGAGACAATTTGCATAATATGACAAAACATGTTTTCTGGGAAAAATAAAAAAATATTTCAGTCTGTCATCTGCTGAAAATTTCACCTAGTCCAAAGAGTTAAAATATTTTTCCTGATAATAGGACTGCATATTTCATTTGAAAATATCTTCTTTGGAGATGAGTCATCTGAAATGTCAAGCCCTGTTTTGTGAGAAAAAAGAAGCAAAAACATAACAGAACTCTAGATTAGAGGATTATCCAGATTAATATTTTTTCTTCTTTCTCAATGAAAATGTATGTTGTGGGTACTCATAGAAAGTGCCTTGGCGAGGTGCTCCTAATGATTACCCACAACATATGCTATCATAAAGAAATAATAAAACATTGCCATTTTTATTGACAAATGCAACACATCTTAAACTCTGAATATAATGCATGTCATTTTGTATATTTGACTCTAGCATGTTAAAGTTGAAATTGATTAACAATACATGTGTGTTGGATGTTTAGAATATGCATATATCAAATTCTAAATTTCTGCAATCCAAGTCTGGCATTGAACTTAGGTATGGATATTTTATAAAAATTGTTTGTTGAAAGAAGACAAAAAAAAAACTTGTATAGTAACAGACAAATTAGTCAGAGTTTTAACACACTATAAAAGGAAAAAATGTCGGATGATGATTTCACAAAGAAGATGAAGCGAAGACAGAGTGTCTTCGTGATTCCTGACAAGCAGCTTAGGGTAAGTTTAGTTGTTTGTTCTTGATACCACCTTTTGTACTGGATATTTAAAAAATTCAGCAGACACAATTTTTCCAGAAAATAGAATTTGGCATTACATGCAAATTGTCTCCTTAGGAGACAATTTGCATGTAATGTCAAATCTTATTTTCTGAAAAAAAAAAAAAAAAAAAAAATGATTTGTTGTCTGCTGAATTTACCCATAACATTAGTGTTAAATGGAACCTTGTTAATCGGTTCCAGGGCCTTTTTCTGTAAACGGACCCTTTTCTGCTCATTTTGAAACCTTCATCTCCAGCATGCATTGCAAAATGATGTTTTTATTTCTTAACCCTTGTCCTGCTGAACCCGGATATACCGTGTCTTTGCAAACAGTGTAGATCAAGATCAGTTGGCTTCTGAAGAAGCCAACTGATCTGGATCTGCACTGTTTGCCATTAAATATGTAAATTTATAGCAATAATCCGGATCAAGTAATCTGATTGGCTGAAAATTAGAAGTTGGCGTGGTACCTTAATTTATTCAGCAGGACAAGGGTTAAAAAGGTGTTTTCAGCTTTCTGAAGAATTATTTGACTGGTTTTACTGACTACAAGTTTTGGGGAGTCAAGTAATGTTGTATATACCTGTACATAAAATGTATCGACAAGTGAATTGGAGGTTTACTGACTTCAGACAAATTTACAAATAAGTTTTTGCCAAGTAGCAATGTTTCAGGTGAAATTGTACTGCATGACTTAGGGCCTTGGAGACAACTGTATTCACTGATGTTAAGAAGAATTCAAATCCCATGTGAAAAAGGTAACCAGGAAGGTACCTTTATTCACAGGCACTTGAAAGTCTTGGGATCAGTAGATCGGGAGAAAGAATGCACATAACACTGGTTAAATGCTTAGAGGAATAAGCTTGCCCAGTAAATGTGTGGTTAGGTAAACTGACTGCGCTCGACATGACCCCATTGGGTTGACTGGGCCGTAAAACCTAACACAAACAAACAAAATCAGTAGATCGAATATGGTCCAGATTTCATCTTATACATTTTTTTCTCTCTTAGTTTTGCATTTTTATATTATCCCTTATCCTGCTGAATAATTTAATTAGCCACACCCATTTCTGACTATCAGCCAATCAGATTACATCATATAATGTTTTTGTTCAAATTCACAAACTAAATGACAAACAGTGTAGATCCTGATCAGATGGCTTCTTCAGAAGCCATATGATCTGGATCTATACTGTTTGCAAAGGCAGGGGTTGTCATGAACAGCAGGACAAGGGTTATTGTATTATTGGAAGAACAAATGAAGTCGGTCTTCCTGTCCAAAAATGCTTTTGAAAAAAAAAAGGATATTTGCTGGAATGGTATCTGTAGATACTTTTCCAGCAATATCAGGTTTTCTTCTTAAAAGCATTTTTAATTGGAAAAAAACACAGTCTGACTTTGTATGTTGCTTAACCCATTGTGGACTGAATAGATGTTCCCACACTATATACATATATTGGAAGAGTCCAATTTCAATTTTCTGTACAGCTGACTATGAAATTTATATATTCCTGAAGTAAAATGGCTAAACTATTTGCAAACAGTGGAGACCCTGATCAGACGCCACATTCTGCAGCATCTGATCTGGGTCTGCACTATTTGCCAATTACCCATTCACGGGTCTACCAACTACACTGGGTTAATAATATAAAATGCAAACCTAATTATAAGAGGATAAAAAATGCATCAATCCTGTAAGAGTTGCCTTTCTTGTACAGTAACTGGATTTTTTAGCCACTATGCTTGCTTGGCTTATTTGAGCCTCTAAGACTTGAATGTATATAAATTTAGTTGAATCTCTGGTGTTTTACAGAATAAATATTGCATTTCAGAGTCATGATTTTTCCAGTAAATGGCTATTGAATTGTCTGTGTCAGTTTTTTTTTTTTTTTTTTTATCAATTTGCTTAGGAGGCGCAAGTTTGACGGGAAAAATTATGTACCGTAATAACCTTAAGTATTGGGACAGACAGGCCTGAGTAAACAGTGTAGACCCAGATCAAATGCTGCAGAATGTGGCATCTGATCAGGGTCTACACTGTTTGCCATGCATACAGCAATATTCTAGACACATCAAGAGGTAAAGTAGAATGAACTATTTCAAATTTTAGGACAAATATGGTAAGTAAATAAGGTGTCCCAATACCAAGGGTAAATAGGGTACATTGGAAGTGTTGATACAGTGTAATCTGTCAAATCTGAACCCTGTCTGTTACAAATGTGTCATTTAGCCCTAGTAACCCAGATATACCCTGACTTTGCAAACACTGTAGATCCAGATCAGTTGGCTTCTGAAGAAGCCAACTGATCTGGATCTGCCCTGTTTGCCATGAAGTATGTGAATTTATATCAACAATCTGGATCAGGTAATGAAAATTAGAAGTGGGCATGGCATCTTAATTTATTCAGCATGACAAGGGTTAAAGACAGTAGTTCCAGTCCACTTCCTTATCACTTCTGTTAAATCAGCTTGTTTTTCCATACACTTTGCTAATCCATTTTAGTATGGAGACCCCAAAAAGGGTAATTGGCAAACAGTGCAGACCCAGATCAGACACAGCAGAATGTGACTTCTGATCTGGGTCCACTGTTTGCAAATAGTTTAGCCATTTTTCTTTAAGATATCTAAATTACATAACCTGACATACCTAAAATTTGAATTAGACACTTCTAAAATATAGTGTGTGTGTGTGTGTGTGTGTGTGTGTGTGTGTGTGTGTTGAGGGCATGGGGGGAGGGGGTGTATTATCCCCATGCTTTAATGATGGGCTCTGTCAGTCCATCACACTATCATCTCCTAAAACCAGTGGGCGGAATTTAACCAAACTTGCTACATGACGTCCCCTCCTGGTAAAATATTTAGGAGAGTGAGTCTGTTCATTCATCCCTCTGTCACGAAATTATACAAGATTAGCATGGAGCATGGGGATTTTGCAATGGCATGCCATTGACTGTGAAGTCTAGTTCAGTCTAAAATGGGTTAATCCATTCCTATAAGTGTTAAGAGTAGACAGGTTTCATTGTACATTACTACTACTACTAACAAGTAATACTTTGCTTTCCATCCTTGATTTTCAGTTGCATAGGGACCTCTTTATAACACAATTCATTATAGCCTGGTTTTGAGAATATGGTAAATGTCCTAAAATTCAAATACTTTAGTCCATTTTTGTTTTGACTATTTTTTTTATTCTTATCGCACCTGCTTGTAGCAGGGTGCGATATAGGCGTCCGATTTTCTGTCCGTCCGATTTTCCGTCCGTCTGTCCGTCCGTCCGTCCGTCCGTCCGTCCGTCCGTCCGTCCGTCTGTCAACATTTATGTCAACGTTCGACATTTATGTCAAAGTTAGTATTCTAATCAACTACAAGATTAAACAACCATCAAACCTTGCATGAAACATCTCCCTGACCTCCTGACTTTGCAACATAGTCGTCCGCTTTTCCGTTTGTCTGTCCATTCGTCCGTCCGTCTGTCAACATTTATGTCGACGTTCGACATTTATGTCAAAGTTAGTATTTTAATCAACTACAAGACTAAACAACCATCAAACCTTGCATGAAACATCTCCCTGACCTCCTGACTTTGCGACATAGGTGCCCACTTTTCCATTCGTCTGTCTGTTTGTCTGTCTGTCCGTCCATCCGTCTCTTAACAGTTCTGTTATGTCGAAGTTCGACATTTATGTCAAAGTTAGTATTCTAATCAACTACAAGACTAAACAGCCATCAAACCTTGTATGAAATATCTCCCTGACCTCCTGACTTTGCAACATAGGTGCCCGCTTTTCCATTCGTCTGTCCGTTCGTCCGTCCGTCTGTCTCTTAACAGTTCTGTTATGTCGAAGTTCGACATTTACGTCAAAGTTAGTATTCTAATCAACTACAATTCTACAACAACCATCATACCTTGCATGACACATCTCCCTGACCTCCTGACTTGGAAGATATGTTGACCCAGTGACCTTGACCTATATTTTGCGCTCCATTGACTTTGACACAATTTACGTTGACGTTCCAGATCTTCTCAACTATAAGGCGTACAACTACCAAACCTTGCATAGTGCTTCTCCTAGAGGTACAGACTTGGCAGGTACCTTGACCCGGTGACCTTGACCTATATTTTGCGCTCCAGTGACTTTGACATATTTTGCGTTGACATTCAATATCTCCTCAACTATAAGGCCTACAACCATCAAACCTTGCAAAGTGCTTCTCCTCAATGTACTGACTTAGCAGATACTTTGACCTGGTGACCTTGACCTATATTTTGGCTGCAGTGACTTTAACATAATTTACGTCAACATTCCAGATCTCCTCAAGTGTAAGACCTCTAACTACCAAACCTTGCATAGTGCTTCTCCAATATGTACTGACTTGGCAGGTATCTTGACCCGGTGACCTTGACCTATATTTTGCGCTCCAGTGCCTTTTACACATTTTACGTCATATTTCAATATCTCCTCAACTATAAGGCCTACAACCATCAAACCTTGCATAGTGCTTCTCCTCAATGTACAGACTCTGCAGGTACCTTGACTGGGTGACCTTGACCTATATTTCACGCTCCATTGACTTTTACACTGTGTACGTCACCCTTCCATATGTCCTCAACTGTAAGGCCTTCAACCACCAAACCTTATGTAGCACTTCTTCTCAATGTACTGACTCGACAGATACCTTGACCTGGTGACCTTGACCTATATTGTGCACTCCAGTGACTTTGACACATTTTATATTGATGTTCAGTATCTCCTCAAATATAAGACCTACAACCACTAAACCTTGCATAGTGCTTCACCTCATTGCACTGGCTTGGCAGGTACCTTGACCCAGTGACCTTGACCTATATTTGACAAATTTTACGTTGATGTTTGATAACTCCTCAACTATAAGGCCTACAACCACCATACCTTGCATTGTGCTTCTCCTTGATGTACTGAATTAGCAGGTACCTTGACCCGTGACCTTGACCTAAATTTCATGCTCCAGTGACTTTTACACATTTTACGTCAATGTTCCATTATCATTGGGCTGTATGATAAGAAAAGTCAGTGCTGAAGATATAGCCATTAGAGGGAATGGGACTGGCCTGGAATATATATGCCCCACTTGGCACTTTGTCTACATTTTTTTCAACCCAGTTTTCCAAGTAAGCACTGCTAAGAATGAAATAAACTTATTTAATAACCACATTCTGATTGTGGCTCCTGTGACTTTTGCGCCAGCAGGTGCGATGACGCCTTCCGCGGAATTCTTGTTTTATGTTGTTGTTTCTTAAAATACTTAGTGGAATGGCAAACAGTTAGACCTTAATCAGACCGTAAGTAGTCATTGTTTTCTATATAAGTTATACATTTTTGTTACAGATTATATAGAAAAATGACCATTATGGTCTATACATTTTTGTCTTTATATAACATGGTTGTTTAGATCACAGTAAGCATTATAAAGAGGTTGTGGTGTATACTGGCTTTTAACCCTTGTCATGCTGAATAAATTAAGATGCCACGCTTACTTCTAATTTTCAATCAGATTACTTGATCTGGATTGTTGCTATAAATTCAAATACTTAATGGCAAACAGTGTAGATCCAGATCAGTTGGCTTCTTCAGAAGCCAACTGATCTGGATCTACACTGTTTGCAAGGGCAGGGTATATCCGGGCTCAGCAGGACAAGGGTTAAGCAGTCGAGCTATTAATTATTGCTGCAGCACGCTGTGGATTAAGCACCCAGCGGGCACGTGACGTTAATACAATGTCACTTCAGCATCGATGCAACGTCATGACGTTGCATCGATGTTGAGGCGACGTTGTATAAACGTAATGTGCCTGCTGGGCAGTTATATTAGATGATTATTGCTACAGCATACTGTAGGTTATGCAAGTTGAGCTATCAGTTATTGCTGCAACATGCGGTGGATGAAGCAGTTATGTTAGTTTATTATTGCTACAGCATGCTATAGGTTAAACAGTTATGTTAGTTAATTGTTGCTACAGCAGGCTATAGGTTATGCAGTTATGTTAGTTAATTGTTGTTACAGCATGCTATAGGTTAAGCAGTTAGGTTAGTTAATTATTGCTACAGCATGATATAGGCTAAGCAGTTATGATAGTTAACTATTGCTAAAGCATGCTTTAGGTAAAGCATTTATGTTAGTTAAATATTGCTACAGCCTGCTATAGGTTAAACTTTATGTTAGTTATTGCTGCAGCAAACCATGGGTTTAGCAGTTTTGTTAATTGCTACAGCATACTATAGGTAAAGAGTTATGTTAGTCAATTATTGCTACAGCATGCTATAGGTTAGATAATTATTGCTACAGCATGCTAGATTTCAGCAAATATGTAAGTTAGTTATTGCTGCAGCATGTTAAAGGTTAAACATTTTTGTTAGTTATTTACTGCTACAGCATGCTATAGGCTAAGCAGTTACGTTAGTTAATTATTGCTACAGCATACTATAGGTTAAGCAGTTATGTTAGTTAATTATTGCTACAGCATACTATAGGCTAAGCAGTTATGTTAGTTAATTATTGCTAAGCATACTATAGGCTAAGCAGTTATGTTAGTTAATTATTGCTACAACATGCTATAGGTTAAGCAGTTATGTAAGTTAATTATTGCTACAACATGCTATAAGTTATGAGTTATGTTATTTATTGCCACAGCATTGGGTTAAGCAGTAATGTTAATTGCTCTAGCATACTATTGGTTAAGAGTTATGTTAGTTAATTATTTCTACAGCATGCTATAGGTTAAGCAGTAGGGTTATGTAATTATTGCTACAGCATGCTATAGGTTAAGCAAATATGTTGGTTAATTGTTGCTACAGCTTGCTATAGGTTAAGCAGTTTGGTTAATTATTGCTACAGCATTCAGTAGGTTAAGCATTTGGATGAATTAATTATTGCTACAACATGCTGTAGGTTAAGCAGTTGTATTAATTAATTATTGCTACGGCATGCTATAGGTAAAGCAGTTAGTTATCAACAAGCTATAGGTTATGTTAGTTAAGTATTACTACAGCGTGCTGTAGACTAACCAGTTATGTTAGTTAATACTTGCTACAGCATGCTATAGGTTAAGCAATTATGTTAGTTAATAATTGCTACAGCATGCTATATGTTAAGCAGTTATGTTAGTTAATTATTGCTACAGTATGCTATAGGTTAAGCAGTTATGCTAGTTAATTATTGCTACAGTATGCTATGGGTCAAGCAGTTATGTTAGTTATTTATTGCCACAGCATGCTACAGGTTAAGCAGTCATATTAGTTAATTATTGCTACAGCATGCTATATGTAAAGCAGTTGGGTTATCAGCAAGCTATAGGTTAGGCAGTTATGTTAGTTAATTATTGCTTCAGCATGCTATAAGTGAAGCAGTTGGGTTAGTTAATTATTACTAGAGCATGCTATAGGTTAAGCAGTTGGGTTAATTAATTGCTGCAGCATGCTACAGGTTAAACAGTTGGGTTAGTTAATTATTGCTACAGCATACTATAAGTTAAACAGTTGGGTTAGTTGATTATTGCTACAGCATGCTATAGGCTCAGCAGTTATTTTAGTTAATTATTGCTAAAAGATACTGTAGGTTAAGCAGTTATGTTAGTTAATTATTACTACAGCCTGCTATAGGTTAAGCATTTAGGTAAGTTAATTATTGCTACAGTATACTATTGGTTAAGCAGTTGTGTTAGTTAATTATTGCTACAGCATGCTATTGGTTAAGCAGTTGGGTTATTACTTATTGTTGTGGATTATGTTATTTAACTGTTGCTACAGCATGCTATAGGCTAAGCAGTTATGTAAGTTAATTATTACTACAAAATGCTATATTATATATTAAGCAATTATGTTAGTTAATTATTCCTGTAACAGTTATGGATTAAATAGTTGTCTTAATTAACTATTGCTTCAGCATGCTATAAGATAAGTTATGTTACTTAGTCATTGCTACAGAATGGTACATGATAAACCATTATGTTACTTAATTATTGCTACAGAAAGGTACAGGCTTAGCCATTATATAACTTAATTATTGCTACAGAATGTCACAGGATATGCCATCATGTTACTTTATTTTTACTAAAGAAAGGTACAGGATAAATCGTTATGTTACTTAATTATTGCTACAGAATGTTACAGGATAAGCCATTATGCTACTTAAATATTACTACAGAATGGTATAGGATACATCATTATGTAACTTAATTATTGCTGCAGTATGGTACAGAATGAGCTGTTATGTTACTTAATTATTAATACAGAATGTTACAGGATAAACTACAGCATGCTACAAGATAATGTTACTTAATTATTGCTACAGAATGTTACAAGATAAGCTGTTATGTTTATCAATTATTGCTACAGAATGGAACAGGATAAGCCATTATGTTGCTTAATTATTGCAACAGAATGATACTGGATAAACCATTATGTTACTTAATTATTACTACAGCATGCTACAGGATAAGCTGTTATGTTACTTAATTACTACTACAGAATGCTACAAGATAAGCTGTTATGTTAATTATTGCTACAGAATGCTACAGGGTAAGAAGTTATGTTATATAATTATTGCTGCAGTTTAATGGTACAGTATAAGCCATTATGTTATTTATTTACTGCCATAGCATGCTACAGGATAAGAAGTTATGTTCCTTAATTATTGCTACAGCATGCTACAGGATAAGAAGTTGTGTTAAGTATTGCCACAGAATCCTATAAGTTAAGAATTTATGGTTCTTTATTGCTGGTTAATTGAATTTCAACATTCAGGTAAACATAATATGTAAATAAATCTATTTTTCTTTATGCTTTTGGTTATGAGGTATTGATGCCTTGCACTCTGGGTAAAAAAATCTGCAAACATCATTTTGAAATGTTTGCTATTTTCTTCATTTTTTTTTCTAGAAAGTAGGCTTTGACCTTTCCTGCAAATTGTCTGTGAAAGAGGTAATTTGAATGAAATCCCATAGTCTATTTACTGGGAAAAATAAGAAACATATTTCAGAATGTCACCTGCTGAAAATTTTACCCAGCATGCTAAGTGTTAATTAGTATAACTGTGATACTTCAGAATATTAAGGTTTTGGGGTTAAGATATTAATTTAGCTATGACAAAGAGTGCTTACTGAAACAAAACAATTTGTGCAGTTTTAAAAGGTAGGTAGCATATATGAGGAAACATGAACTCAACATAATGTAGTGTTCTTGCTGGGGTACAGGAAAACATAATGTCTGTTTCTGTAGATTCATATCCATTCTGTTGCAGTCATTCCAGTCTGTTGCAGTTTTATCATACATTTATTCACTCAATGATTCTTTGAATTGAAGAAGAAAGATAGATTTCAATTTCTAATTCCTTCATTTTCATAGAGTTTCTGTAATTCTCCATGCGTATGATTGGAAATAAGTCATATGGTCATTTAGATCATATGACCAATAATCTGTTGGTAGAAAACAATTACCAGTACACTCACTAGTTCTTTTCCGTCTGCCCAGCTCAGATTAGCAATTACCCAGTAAGCATTCTTTATAAATCTATAGCGGGTCGTTATCGGCCCGTCAGGGTAGCTGACGGGCCGATAACGGCCCGCTATAGATTTATAAAGAATGCTAGCTGGGTACTTACAAACTTTATCCTCCATGGTAGATGATGGAAGTGCACATCATCACTACTGTTTGTATCAGGAAAACATGCCTATTCAAATATATTGAAAATTTCACCACTAAAAACTGAAAGTTTTCACATAAAAATTCTGATATTTTTCATATTTCTGCTCAAAACATAGATTGTGGGTACTCATTAGAACTGCCTCACTGAGGCAGTTCTAACAAGTACCCACAATCTATGTTTTTGAGCAGAAATAAGAAAAATAATGTATAGCCCCTGTAAACCCCAGTTTTACTATATAAAAGTGGGGTTCAGGGGATCAAGTCAAAATTACATAAGTATGTTTTTGTGATGCATACAATTTTCAATCTTTAGCAATTGTGTTACCGTATTTACCCTAAGTATTGGGACACCTTATCTACTTACCATACTTGTCCTAAAACTTGAAATATAAGCACTCATATTTTGTTTGGTGTCATCAGTAGTCAGTGATTCTGTTGATGGACACCATCATTAGCAAACTTTAGTAGCTTTTTCTGGGCAAATTCTGTTGTATTTTCCAGGGAAAAATAAAAAAAAAATATGTTGTCTACTGGAATATTTTTCAGAAAAAATTAGACTTTAACCCTTGTCCTGCTGAACCTGGATATACCCTGCCTTTGCAAATAGTGTAGATCCAGATCAGTTGGCTTCTGAAGAAGGCAACTGATCTGAATCTGCACTGTTTGCCATTAAGTATGTGAATATGTATAAACTACCTGGATCAAGTAATCTGCTTGGCTGAAAATTGGAAGTGGGCGTGGCATCTTAATTTATTCAGCATGACAAGAGTTAATTTGGCATCTCATGTGAATCAGGGATGTTTGTCATGAAATTACATGTCCGGTTTCTGAAAAAAAAAAAAAAAAAAAATAGAAACTATTTCAACACTTAGCAGACTATGGGCAAATTCAGCAGACGAAAAAATATAAAAAAATAGAAACTATTTCAACACTTAGCAGACTATGGGCAAATTCAGTAGACGAAAAATTTATGATATTTTTCTCTTTTTTTTTTCTCTCTCTCTTTTTTTTTTTTTCTTCAGAAAATAGGATTTGATATTTCGTGCAGATTACATTTGCTTGAAATAGTGAATCCTATTTTCTGGGAATAGTAAGTTGTTGTCTGTTGAAAATTTTACACAGCATACTAATTCTGCTAATATTTTAATGAATCATGCAGAGAGGATGAAATGAGAATAAAATTTTCAACAAGTGGTGTCAGTATCTGTGTCTCCCATATTTATTTGATTTTAATGGTGTTTCAAGACTTTTAAGTCTTGTAAGTTTTGATTACGGATATCTTAGGGTACTCAAACTACAAGTTTGTGAAGGTTACTTTCCCATTGTAGAACTGGTACACTTCAACCTCTTTATAACACAGTTCGTTATAACACAGTTTTTGATATAACACGGTTCAAAGATGGATCCCAAAAATGTATAGATTATATTGAAAAATGACCATAAATGGTCATTTTTCAATATAATCTATACATTTTTGTTTGGATATAACATGGTTGTTTAACTAACATGGTTTATGCTATGGACCCCAACAATAGTGTTATAAAGAGGTGTTGTGGTGTAATTACCTTTTTGCAGGTCTCCCCACTACAATGGGTAATAAAATATACCTAAGAGGATAAAAAAATGCATCAGTGCTGCAAGAGTTGTCTTTCTTGTAACTGGATTCTTTTACCAGTATGCTTGCTTTTACCTCTTATCATTCTGCATAGAGGGTAAAAGTTCCGCAGACGACATTTTGGAATATTTTCTTGTTTTTTTTTTTTTTCCCCAGCAAAATAGGCTTTGAAATTTCATGCAAATTGTGTTTGGAGACAATGTGCATGAAATGTTAAGGCCTGTTTTCTGGGAAAAAAAAAAATAAGAAAAATATCATCATTTTTTTGTCTGCTGAATTTAAAGTACCATTCAAAATTGTAGCAGATGATTTCCTGAAATAGTGCTTTTTTTTTAAAATAAGGCTTGACATTTTATGAGAATTGTCTGACAAACAGACTACACAATGAAATATCAAGCCTGATTTTCTTAAAAAGGTAAAAACGAAATATTTAAGAATGTTGTCTGTTACAATTTTGGATGGCATGTTAATGTTAAGAGATGACTTGAACACAGATTTTTTTCTTTTGTACTTCTAACTTTTACCACTCCCCGGGCAGATTCAGCAGATGACAAATTGATGATATTTTTCTTATTTTTCCAAGAAAACAGGATTTGATATTTCATGAAAATTTTCTCCTTTGGAGATGATTTTCATGAAATGTCAGATCCTGTTTTCAAAAGGAGACAATTTTCATAAAATGTCTGATCCTGTTTTCAAAAGGAGCAATTTTCATGAAATGTCAGGTCCTGTCTGCTGGGAAAAAGAAGAAAAATATTTCAATAAATTTTCTGCTAAAAAGATATTCCTAGCATGCTACACTAAACGTTAAAACGGGGCATCTTCCCAGTCTCACATTACAGACTTAAGACCTTACAAACATGTTACCAGTATCACATTATAGACTTACCACATTGTAGGCATATTCTCAGTGTCTTATTATAGACATCACATTACAGGCATGTTCCCAGTGTTACATTATAGACTTACCATAGACATGTTTTTGTATCTGTCTCAACATAATTATGTGGTTTGTAGGGGAAAGTCAATACTGTTTGACTGATATGAAAAATCTGTCATGAAGGAGCATGATAATATGTAAAAGATGAGATCAGAGGGAACAAGTACTAAATTATCCATACACTTGAGGGACAGATTTTTCATTTATATGTATTGGTATAAAAAAAAAATGCCTTTATTTTTCATAACTACCTTAAGTACCTGTCACAAAGTAAATAACTTGTCTCCCTGTATACAGAAGAAATGACCAAAAAAAATGCACTTCAGATCTGACAACTTCTACAAGAGTTGTCTCCATTTTATGTATACATATACATGTATAATACCCTTGAGAATTAATGCAGCGACTGATGAAGCATATAAAGCTCTGTTGAGTGTTGTAAATCAGTGTAAAATGAAATAAACTAATGCTTGAAACTCACATATTCAAAGATTTACAATTATTTTATTATAGAAGCCATATTGCCATATTGAATAGAGTAGAGTAACATAGCACATTTTTCATTCTACATGGATGGTAAAGTATCTGGGCCCAGTTGTTCAAAACTAACAATGTCGTTAGTTAACGTATCGTTGAAACTTTGATCATTAAATATGGCATATACGCTAATATTTTTGCTGAAAAAATGTGAGTAGCTTCTGCAAAGCTACTCACATTGTTTCAGCAAAAATACCTGTAATTTAGATATTGTACTTACTAGAACAGTTAATATTTGACCAATAACGAGCTCGTTAAGCTAACAATACCTTGAACAACTTGGCCCATGATATAATATCTATAATGTCACAAATTCACATGGACCACAACTATGCATGTCCATGCAAACTATACAGGCTATAAATCTGCGATATATTTCATTTTGAAACAGTTAATCTAATCAGAGACCGTACACACGCACACACTCTGTGATGTTTCTGATACAGAAACTGGGGGGAATCGAGGGCTGAAGTTGGCTTCCAGATACAGTGGCACCTTTTTATAAGACAGGTTCATTATAAGTTGGTTTGGATATAAGACAGTTGGGATATAAGATGGTTAAAGGTGGTCATTTTTCTATATAATTCAGACATTTAAAGATTGTGGTATACTGTGGTATACATGTACTTCCGATTATGGCATCTGATTTGAGGCTCGGTGGGGGCAAACTTAGGGATAATTTTGGTATGAGTGTGCGAGCCAGTATTTCGAAACGTACCCCATTCATATACCTGGCCTTTGAAAACACGGACCCATTCATATACTAGATCGTCTGAACTGCTGACCCATTCATATACTGCCCTTTGATTTTTCATACCTATTTATTGCTGGTAGTTAGACAAAAATTGCAGTCAATTCATTGAATACCAAGGGAAGAAGCAGCTTCAAAAAATCTCAGAGTGAAAAATATGTGCATATATCGGAATGTCAGAAAAGTGGGGCCTTTCATATACCAATCAATGAAAATCGGGTCAGACATACTTTTTGTTGAAAAAATGGGGCTAATCATATACCTGGCAGCGCTGAAAAAGGGGGCCATTTGGTATATAGGAAGTTACCCACCCATCCCCCCTCCCCCACCCACCCAAATGACATTTGAGTTCGAATCAGAATTTGGATCATTCTGATTTTTAGCCTTAGTTTCTGATTTAATGGGGTTTATATTGGAATTTTGGTTATACTAATCTTGCAACAGATTCTGATATTTGCGCTTGGAATTCGAATAACTTTATGTTATAATCATACATCAGAGGTTGTATTTGATTTCTTTGTGCAAACATTTTGCAAATGAGAGAATATATTATAGAAATACGGGCAAACAGTAAATTATATAATAAGCATTTTGTTCAGGTAACCAAAAATTGATCTGGTCAAGTTTTCTTCTACCACCAAGTCTGGTGATTTGGTGTTTTATGTCCCTTTCAACATTATTTAAGTCATATGGAGATGATGAAAGGGTGATACAATGAAAGGCTCTGTGCAATGAAGTGCCGTACATGCAGTCATTCACCTCCAGTGATATTCAAACCCAGGATCTCTTGATCTGAAGTTGAGAGTGCTAGGCACTTGGCCATCTGAATGCTTCACCACTACATCTGTATAGTTCTTGATAAGAGGGGATCTCCACATAATATTTTTCTTCTTTCTTCCCCAAAACTTATGTTGTGGGTACTCATTTGAAGTATCTCGGTTTTCGTGGAGAAATTAGAAAAATATCAGTATTTTTTGGTTGGGAAAAGTGCCTTATCTTAAGATATGATGTCTTTATCTATGGATTTTGATCCCTTGGTATTTGATTTTAGCTGTTGGAGATTTTTTTTATCAATAATTAATACATTTTCTTCTTACTTATAACAATAATCCATAACTCCAGGTAGAATGCATTTTTCGTAAAAAAAATGTCAAAATTTTCTTAATTCTCCACAAAAACATACATTGTGGGTACTGATAAGAAGCACCTCATCAAGGCACTTCTAATGAGTACCCAAAATGTATGTTTTATGGAAAAATAAGAAAAATGTTTACCTGGATACTCAACTTATCTGGAGTTATGAATAATCCATATATTATTAAAAAATAGAAGTTAATTTGTTGTTAGCATGCCATGCCATTGTAGAATGTATGCTCAAAGCATTTTAGTTTTCCGATTCGGAACATATAAAGATATGGTTGAAGACACGGTAGAACTTCAATGTTTGAAGGATTTTATTTAATCCTTAATGCTTAGCACTACAGGTAAAATTTTCAGCAGATGACATTTTGAAATACTTTTCTTATTTTTCCCAGAAAACATGATTTGACATTTCATGTAAATTGTCTCCATTAGAGACATCCAAATGGTCGTCCAGAAAAAAGGATTAGAAAAATATTTCAAATTACAGTCGAATGACACTGAGGGTTAACCATGGTGCCAAGTCAGGAAGCAAATAGCGATAATTTAGGGATTTTTTTTATTTGCTTCACAATAATTGTATGTTGAAAGTACTCATTAGAATTGCCTCCATGAGGCAATTCTAATGAGTACACACAACATATGATTTCATGATAAAGTAAGAAAATTTCCCTAAATATTTGTTTTCTTGAGCTAGTGGAAGAATTTCGTAGGGACTCAAAAATGAGTTCGAATTAGCCATGGTAAATGAGCCATTGGTGTTTAAGCTATTGAGGTTCGACTGTATGTTGTCTGCTGAAAATTTTACCAGAGTGCTGAGCGTGAACGTGGAATTAAAAATTATAACAGATGACATTCTAACATATTCTGCTTTAATTTTTCTCAGAAAGTAATACTTCATGATCTATGTGTTAAATTAAGGTTTGACATTCATTGTCTGCTAGGCAGTGGCTTCACTGTTCAAGTGAATTTAGGTTTGACATTCATTTTCTGCTAGACAGTGGATTCACATGAAGTGTAAAGCCTTGTTTTCTCATAACTATAAAAGAAAAACGTTTAGCCTGCTGTCTACTACATTTTAGAAAGTTCTGTAAAGGTTACATTGTCGTCTACTGGAATATAACGTGTTGCAGCAGTAAAGAGCTAATTTCTTCTTTAAATACGTAAAACCAAAAAAAAAGTGTGCTGGAATTTTTTTATCATTAAATTTATGACTTATGAACCTGCCTTGTAAGGTGAACCTGTTGTTTTGTTTTGGCATAACTGGGCTGCATTCAAATGTGCAAGTTACTCGCAAGTGTTTTGTCCTGGATCCCTGCACCTGTTGGTGCTCATTATTAGGTACAGGGATCCAGGGCAAATTCAATGTTCACTATCACTTTGCACATTTGAATGTAGCCCTAGTATTACAACAGTTTAATACTTTGCACACAATGGGAAAATTCAGCTGATGACAAATTGATTATATTTATTTTTCCAGGTATTGACATTTAAAGCATATTGTCTCCTAAGGAGGCAATTTGCATGAAATGTCAAATGCTATATTCTGGGGAAAATAAAAGAAATATTTCAAAGTGTGGTCTGCTGAAATGTTTACTCAGCATGCTAATCATTAATAGCTGTGCAAGGAGCATCCCAGGGACCACATGACATTTGTACAACATCGCCTCTATGTCAATGCAACATCATGACGTTGCGTCGACATCGAGGTGACGTATAAACGTCATGTGCCCACTGGGATGGCCGATTCTGTTTAAGCCTTAAAGCTGTAATCACTGTGTACTAAAGCAGATGGCACTGAAGTTTTGTTATTTTACAGAGAAAATAATACTTGACATTTCATGTGAATCATCTGCCTTAAGCAGACAATTTAATCCAAGTCTTATTTTCTTGGAAAAATAACAAAAATTAAAGTAAAAAAAAAAAAATGACTTTAGTCTGCTGCAGTTTTGCTTGTTGTCTGCTGATGACCTTTGCAAACAGTTTGGACCCAGATCAAGCTCGACATAACGTCGGGCCTGATCTGGGTCCAAACTGTTTGACACTCTGATGGTATTCCTGAAAGACTTTTTTGAAAAAGTTGATTTGAAAAAAAAAAAAAATCCACAGACAAGAAAAAAGCATGCAAAATTACCCAGCATGCTAAGAGTTAAGGGTAAATACTTGCTGTACAATATGTTGTTGCATGTAATTACATCCAAAAATGACCGAAACATTGTGGACAAAGCATTACAACAACAAATCCATTATGTTAGCCTGATTAACTTTTTGCATGCTGGGTAAAATTTTCAGAGGATATCTTGAAATAGTTTTCTTAGCTTTCCAAGAAAACAAGATATGACAGTTTATGCTAATTGGAGACAGTTTACTTGAAATTTAAAAAAATCCTGTTTTCTGGGGAAAATAAGAAAAATATTAATTTGTCTTCTGCTGAATTTGCCTGATTAAGCCATTGATTGATTTTTTCTGTTCTTTAGTCTGATGCAAATTTTATCTATAATTATCATGATATAATTAAGTTGTTGTTTATTTCTGTCATCATACATTTCATTGAGTATGGTAAACGATTGACCTGAACTACCTATCTTTGACCCATGGATATCAGATCTCAGTTACTGATTGAATTTGGTGTTTCAAAACATATATTAGGGGTTGACATATGGCTTTGACAGATAGATTACAAGGTTTTTATTTCAAATCTTGGGTTCTTTTTATTACAGATTACAGCAATCATCATGGTTTCTTTTGCTCATGCTTTAACCTTTTTCACTCTCTGGGCAAAATCAGCAGATAACATTTTGAAATATTTTTATTCTTTTTCCAAGCAATATGGGATTTGACATTTCAAGCAAATTGTCTCCTAAGGAGACAATTTGCATGAAATGTCAAATCCTATTTGTGGGGGAAAAATAAGAAAAATGTCACTACTAAAGTTTTTTTTCCAGCATGCTAAGCATTAATGGTCAGATATATCTGTAAATGTATCAAAGCCTGACTGTTGATACCTTTCAGTTCAAGATAAATTTAAAGAATGAAAACGATAACAGAAACTAAAATGGTCTCAATCCTTGGCTTACCCATAGGTGAAAGGCCTGATATGTCACATTTACCGTATTTACCCTAAGTATTCAGACTGATTAAGTTATTAAAAATGATTAAATAACAAAATAAAAGAAAACAATTGCAGTTCAAATTATTTTAGCCTGAGCAAACAATGTAGAACCAGATCTGATCACAGTCTACATTGTTTGCCACTCAGCGAGCAGTTTTCATCACGAAAACATGCCTATATAATTTTGACCCCCTTAAACCCCACTTTTATATAGTCAAACTGGGGTTTACAGGGGTATTCATTATTTTACCTATTTCTGTTCAAAAACATAGATTGTGGGTACTTGTTAGAACCGCCTCGTGGAGGCAGTTCTAACGAGTACCCACAATCTATGTTTTTAGTAGAAATATGAAAAATATTAGATTTTTTTTATCTGAAAATTTTCATTTTTTGGTGGTAAAATTTTCAGTATATTTGAATAGGCATGTTTTCGTAATGTAGTCTTATTAGTATAGCAGTAAAATGGACTAGTTCAGATTTTAGGACATAAATGGTAAGGCATTAAGTTGTCTGTATATTTAGGATAAATTCAGTGGCCTTGAAAGAATCACCTTTAATAGCAGGAATCTACAGGGCTTGAGAATTAATTTAGAATTCCGGTTTTGGCTGTGTCAGACTATATTTTTTTATTTATTCAGTTAAAAAATTATTTGAACTGTGTTAAAAAATTATTTGAACTGTGTTTTTTTTTTTTTTTTGTTTTTTTTTACATTTTTTTTTATTCAATCATTTTAATATAGGTTCTTGCAGTTTAGTATCAGTAATTTATTTGGTGTATTTCAATAAAGCTGTGTGAAAGGCCAATTTATTTGTTACATCTTGACTGTATTATTTTCTAAACTTGGTGACTTTGATATGCAGCAAAGATAAGAGAAATTTTGATACTGGGTAAAGTGAGGTCCTGGTATTTATTGAAAAATCATTTTGGGTAAAACATTTCTCTAGAAAGGTTGCTTCAGTTTTTTGAGAAACTTGCAGATTATGTAGTTTTGTTGTGAAGGGTATTATATTTGGATTACTTTGTACATGTATGAGGAAATTTAATATTGTTTTAGATGAAGAAAAAGGTTGGATTATTTTTTGATGTTCCAATAGCTATCAGATGGAGCCTTAATATTTGTTTCTTAGCCCATAACTACAGTAGACAGCACTGATTTTTTTTTTATTTTATTTTATTGACAAAATAAGGCTTAACATTTCATGTGAATGTCTGCCTAGCAATTCAATTGAAATGTTGTCTTATTTTTCTCTGAAAAAAAAAAAAAGAAAAACAGTTTTAACGTGTGGTCTGGTACATGTTTACATTAAGGATTGTAATTGTCTTCACATTCAAAACTTCAGATTTATAAACCATAAATTGGCAGAATTAAATTCTTAGAAGTTGCAATTTTTTGTTACATGAAGAAAAAAGATGGATTTTTTTGTTTCTTTGTTTGTTTTTGTGTCTGTGGGTGTTCAAAAATTCCTAATGCATGGTGATGGAATGTTTCCTTGTTTTTTAACCTTTACTACTCTCTGGGCTAATTTATCAGATGACAAATTGATAATATTTTTGTTTTATTTTTCCCAGAATATAGGCTTTGACATTTTGTGCAGATTGTCTTGTTTGGAAAAAAAAATCAAAATGACTTCTGCTGAATTTTTCACCCAGGGCCCGGTTGTTCAAAGCATCGTTAGCTTAACGAGCTCGTTAAGGGTCATTTCGTTGTTTTAGCGGATTCAATATACAATATTTTGAAATTTTTTGCTGAAAAAATGTGAGTAGCTTTTGCACTGCAAAAGCTACTCACATTTTTTCAGCAAAAAATTTCAGCATATTTGCGTATCATTCAATTTAAATTTTAACGAATCGTTAACTAACGACGTCGTTAGCTTTGAACAACTGGGCCCAGCATACTAAGCATTAAGTACCTTGTATTGAGAATTAATCTGTTTCAAGCATGTTCCAGTGTGAGGGGATGGAACGCTTTGAGGGACAATAACTCATCAAAATTGTTTTTGTTCCCTTCTGGGAACAATAAGAAAAAATATCAGGCCATCTGCTACATCCCTGCAGCACCTGACGTTTAAAGAACGTCACCTCAACGTCGATGCAACGTCATGATGTTGCGTCGATGCAACGTCATGATGTTGCATCGACGTTGAACCGACGTTGTATAACTGCCGGGATCAGTCCAGAAAGTGCCGAAAGGTTGAAATATTTTCATTATTTCTTCACAGAAATAAGGATTAATCAGATAGGTCCAGATAAGTCACCTTTTTCATCCCAACAGTGATATTTTTCGAATTTCTTCATGAAAACATAACGGTGTGGGTACTCACTGAAGTGCTTCTTATGTGTACCCACAACATACGTTTTTATGGTGAAATAAGAAAAGTATCATGTCGATACCCTCCGCCCTCTTATCTGGAGCTATGTTAACATTTCATTCAAATTGTCTCTCATCACAAGAACATGCCTATATCAGTTTGACCCCCTTAAACCCCACTTTTATGTAGAAAAACTGGGGTTTACAGGGGTATACATTATTTTTCTTATTTCTGCTCAAAAACATAGATTGTGGGTACTCATTAGAACTGCCTTGCTGAGGCAGTTCTAATGAGTACCCATAATGTATGTTTTGAGCAGAAATATGAAAAATATCAGAGTTTTTTTATCTGAAATTTTTCAGTTTTTGGAGGTGAAATTTTCTATGTATTTGAATAGGCATGTTTTCGTAATGGATAACACTCACATCCACAGCTTAGTTTAAATTTACATTGTTGCCACCTAGCAACATACTAGTCACGAGGAACAACAGCATCAAATGCTATGCGGTTTGATTGTGTATTCATGTTTGTCGCACTGCACACAGGTTCAGTTCATTTCATGAATACTTTTCTTGCACATAATTGCTGTCCTCAAGGGCATGTCTATCACAGGACTTCATTTACATGAAACTATAACATGCTTAAGGTGAAATTAATAGATATTAATTTGAGTTATTGTTTTCATTAATATTATTTTTTTTCTGATTTTCAGAGAAAATAGGGCTTGACATTTCATTCAAGTTATTTTGAAGATAACTTGAATTATTTCCTATTTTGATGGAAAAATAAGAAAATATTATTTTAACCCAGGTCCTGCTGAATCCGGATATGCCCTACCTTTACAAACAGTGTAGATCCAGATCAGTTGGCTTCTGAAGAAGCCAACTGATCTGGATCTGCACTGTTTGTCATTAAGTATGTGAATTTGTATCAACAGCATAGATCAAGTAATCTGATTGGCTGAAAATTAGAAGTGGGTGTGGCATATTAATTCATTCAGTATGACAAGGGATAAAAAAAAAGAGTTTGCCAGTATTTGAGTATTGAAAACTTAACAGTTTCTAAGTCCGTGAAATTACCCATTTGAAAATGAAAACCTATCTAAATTAGTATTCTGATGCACAGATTTGCACTGAATGCAACAGACTATTTAAAAGTAAATGGTGCCTTTAACTCTTTCCCCGCTAGTGGCAACTTTTGTCGTCTGCTGATAATCTTTGCAAACAATTGAGACCCAGATCAGACCCGACAAAACATTTGGCCTGATCTGGATCATTTGGCCTGATCTGGATCCAAAGTGTTTGACATTCTGATGGTATTCCTGAAAGATTTTTTTGAAAAAATTAATTTAAAAAAAAAATCCACAGATGACAAAAAAAAAAAAAACATGCATAATTACCCAGCATGCAAAGATTTGAACATGAAATTACATGTTTCACCTTTACCACATTCTGGGCGACTTCAGCAGATGACATATCGACAGTATTTTTTTGTTTATTTTCCCAGAAAATAGACTTTGACATTTCTTGCAGCCTCCCAAGGAGACAATTTGTATGAAATATCAAAGTTTGTTTTCTGCAAAAAAAAATAAGAAAAATATTTCAAAATGTCTGCTGAAAATTTTACCTGGCATTCTGAGCATAGAACAGAACAGAACATAAACTTTATTTGAAAATGGTACATCTCAGGCCACTGACGTGAAAGAATGAAACATACATGAATTAGAATTCATGAGGAAGAGATTATGAAACCTACCACATATAAAAATGATTAATACCATGACAAGTTACATCATCTTATGTAACAGTGATGTTTGCTTGTGACATCATGATAGAATTTTTGATATTTTGTCTTTATTAGAAAAAGAGCAAATATTTATATGCACTCCAAATATTTGTTCAGTTACAGTAATATGTTTAACCTGAACAAAATTCTTATAATCTTCTTAATGAATTGAGAGTTTATCTGTTTCTGGTATAAATAGGATTGTACAGTTCATGAGGAAAGGATTTTTCTAAATTTCTGTCTGTTGCAGACAACAATAAGCAAATGAGAAGCAAATTATAAAGTGTTAAGTTTACTTGGAAAATGAATGCTTAAAATTTCAACAGACTTCATTTTGATTTTTTTTTTTCCTTATCGTACCTGAGGAGACAATTTATATGCAGTGTCAAACCTACATTCTGCGAAAACTACTGATATTTGTTGGCAATAAGCTAACCCTTAAAACTTACCTTCTGAGTTTTAATAGAGGTAGATGACATTTTTTTTCTTCTGCATTGGCAAATTGTTTTTCATATTTCCCCCCACAAAATAGGCTTTGATATTCCATGTAAATTGTCTCCTTAGGAGACAACTTGCATGAAATGTCATAGCCTAGTTTCTAGGGAAATAAGAAAAATATCATCAATTTGTCGTCTGATAAATTAACCCAGAGAGTGGTAAAGGTTAATTTTTCACTGTGGGGGCTTAGGACAAATCTACAAAGTAAACTGATGCAGTTTATTGGAACATTTTCTTTTCTTCAGATTTTACATGTGAATAAAGTGTTGCAGTTTCAGCTGCATGGCATTCTGCCATGATAAAAAAATCTACCTTTAAGATATAATTAAAAATTCTGATTAAAACAAAATCTACCTTTAAGATATAATTGAAAATTCTGATAGTTTAATTGGTTTTAGTAACAACTAGGGCTTCTCCTGTAGAGTATGAGAACTGAGGATTTATATAGACACATTTGAAATCTTGTTGGAGAAATTTCTATCATTGTGAAATATGAGTCATGAACAAGGTGATGGTCAGTCAAAGCCTAGACGTAAAATTAGTGCAGCATTAGCGCCACCTAACATTGGCACAGATGTGCATGGCGATCAGTTAGCAACCATCAGTGAATCTGGTCCAGTGCGCAAGGCCAGCACTGAAGCCGGGCCAGGGCGTAAAATTAGCACTGAAGTAGGGCCTGCAAGGAAGATAAGCACTGAGTTCGGCCCTCGCCGAATTAGTACAGATGGTCAGGATGGTAGCCGAAAAACAAGTGTGTTTAGTTCCATTGGACGGAAGACTAGTTTTATGTCTGGCCCAGCACAAATGCTTATAAATAAGGTGAGTTTTACTGTTTTCTTCTTATAATTGCTTTTTAATGGCAAGCATGCTGGGCAAAACTTTCAACAGCCGTCATTTTTAAATATTTTTTCTCATTTTTTGCAGAAAATAGGCTTTTGACGTTTCATGCAATTTGTCTCCTAAAGAGACAATTTGCATGAAATGTCAAGGCCTAAATTCTGCAAAAGGTAAGAAAAAATATCATCCAATTGTCATCTCTTGAATTTATCCAGAGAGTAATAAAAGTTTATGCCTAGCATGCCGGGTAAATATTTTGCTAGACAACATTTTCAAATATTTTTTTCTTATTTTCCAGAAAATAGGATTTGATATTTCATGCAGTATGTTTCCTAATCCTTAGGAGACAATTTGCATGAAATATCACAGCCTTTTTTCTGAAAAAAAAAAAAAAAATCAGCTGGCGTTATTAGGTGCTCACAGTGGCTGAGTGATCGACATAGAATGCTGACTATTGGCCAAAGTCTGGACACCTTAATTTAACCCTTGTCCTGCTGAACCCAGATATATCCTTCCTTTGCAAACAGTGTAGATCCAGATCAGTTGGCTTCTGAAGAAGCCAACTGATCTGGATCTGCACGGTTTGTCATTGAGAATATAATTTGTATCAACAACCTGGATCAAGTAATCTGATTGGTTGACAATTAGAAATGGGCATGGCATCTTAATTTATTCAGCATGACAAGGGTTAACTCCTGACTGTGACAAGTTGATATTACTACACATTGATGTGTCCAAACACTACTCGATGAGTGTCAAACAGTATAGACTTTGATCAGATGCCACATTCTGCAGCATCTGGTCTGTGTCTACACGGCGTTCACTCAGGGCCCAGTTGTTCAAAGCGTCGTTAGCTTAACGAGCTCGTTAAGGGCCATTTCATTAACTGTTTTGGCAGATTCAATACACAATATTCTGATATTTTTTGCTGAAAAAATGTGAGTAGCTTTTGCAGTGCAAAAGCTGCTCACATTTTTTCTGCAAAAAATTTCAGCATATTTGCGTATCACTAGATGTAAATTTTAACGAATCGTTAACTAACGACGTCGTTAGCTTTGAACAACTGGGCCCTGATTTTTATGTCCCAATATTTTGGGTTAATATGGAAATATAAGTTTGACCCAGTGTCATAGTTTATGGGTCTTAGTGATTGTTAGTTACTCTAAGTACATGTATTTGGACAGACCTGAGCAAACAGTGTAGCCCCAGATCAGATGCTGCTGAATACCATGTCTGATTAGGGTCTACACTTTTTGTCTCCCATCCAGCATTTTTTCAGACAGAACAACTGGAAGTTAAATGGGCTTCTTTAGATTTTAACCCTTGTCATGCTGAATAAATTAAGATGCCACATCCGCTTCAAATTTTCAGCCAATCAGATTACTTGATCCAGGTTTTTGATACACAAATTTAAATACTGAATTGCAAACAGTGCAGATTCAGATCAGTTGGCTGGGGTGATTGGGTGAGGCAAAGGTGTCATGTATTTTACGTCACCGGGGCGTCCAACTGATACTGGCTTACAGTTGGGCAAGACCTGCAGCAGGTAAAGGTAGAGGGGGAATGTTTTTATTTCTTCTCTTTCTTCACTTTCATTCATTTTCCTTTCTTCCCTGTCCCTCACTTCCATCTCCTCTACTGTCTCTTCTGTCTCTCTTCTCCCTTTCTCTTGGAGATGACACAAAATGACCCACAAGGGTTGCTGTGTCGTTAAACCCCAACTCAATCAAATTCAGAAGCCAACTGATCGGGATCTACACTGTTTACAAAGGCCGGGCATATCTGCATGTTCAGTAGTCAAGTATGGTAAGATGTTCGGATATTTAGAGTACATGTGGTATGAATTCAGTTGTGTGTGTAATACTATCAATGTTTACTCAGCTTATTCATTAACCCTTGTCCTGCTGAATAAATAAAGATGCCATCTAATTTTCAGCCAATCAGATTACTTGAATCGGAATGTTGCTATAAATTTACATACTTAGTGGCAAACAGTGCAGATCCAGATCAGTTGGCTTCTACAGAAGCCAACTGATCTGGATCTACACTGTTTGCAAAGGCAGGGTGTATCCGGGCTCAGCAGGACTAGGGTTAAGTTTTTATAGAGGCGGCTAGAATCTGGAAGTAAAACAGCTGTCACATTACCCAAAAGGATTAGCGGCCAACGGTCTGGCATGCTGTTGGGGTCACTGTCAGGTGATCATCGGCTGATTTGCGCCTGATTTCGGCTGTTTTTCTTGTAGGCTGATTAAGTTTTAATTATAACTGGCCAGTTATAAGTCTTTTTGGTCGGCCGATGATTTTGGGAATTTGGTGGTTTTTCAAATCATCGAGCGACAATTGACTGATAGTCGGCCAATGTCACAGGCATCCTAGGCTCCAAAAATCGTTTGACAGATGGCCAAACATCAGGCACTAACCAAGCGACAGTTGCCAGATGAGAATTCCACATCCAACACTTGCGTGTGAGGCTTCATATGGTGCACAAGCAGCACAACATGCTACTTGCCATGATGCAAAAGAAAGCATCATCTGGTTGAAAGACAGTCAGGTGACAATTGCTGGCATATCACTGGATAGTTACCTCACTTGTGTTTTGTAGCTTGACAGAGAAAGAGAGTCAGCCACTGGTTCGCTGATGATAGAGCTAACGTTGACCTAACTGAAAGTTTAGATGTCAATGAAGGTTGTTTTAATGTCACTGCTCCAGTCGGCCGATGAAAAGGTTTTTATTTTCTGATCCACATCAAAATATCTGGTTGGCTGACCATTGGTTTTAAAAGGCATAAAAGGCAGTAGGTGTTACGAGTGGATACAGACGCCATATTTTCTGCCATTATAAGAAGGGAGACAACTTTTTGTCAGGTTAGGGAAGACAAAATCTTAATATTACTGAACTATAATAATAAGCTTAAATATTGGGACAGACATGCCTTTGCAAACAGTATAGATCCAGATCACACAGCATAATGCAGTGTCTAATCAGGATCTACACTATTTGCCATACATAAAGCACTATTTTAGAAACATCAATGGGTAGTAGAATAGACTATTTCAAATTTTAGGACAAGTACAGTAAGTAGATTAGGTGTCCCAATACTAAGGGTAAATACGGTATCCTCTATATACCACTATTTTCATTACCGTATTTATTTTAAGCACTCAGACACCTTAACTTCATACCATACTTGTTCTAAAATTTGAACAAGTACAATTTACTAACCGATGTTGTGTCCAAAATTTGCTGGATGAGTGGCAAACAGTGTAGACCTAGATGAGACACCACATTCTGTGGCATCTCATCTGGGTTTACACTGTATGCTCAAGCCTGTCTATAGGAATACAGTATTCTCTGTGATGTTAGGGGACTGGATACACTTAGTAGAGTTTCTGCCATTTTTGGATCAATTGTTTACAATCAAGCCATTATAAGTATACAGTCGACACTCACTATCTCAAAGTCCAAGGGACTCTCTGAAATACTTCTAGATATCCGTACCTCGACATATCAGATTTGCAGAATTGCGGAAAAATTATATCAAACAACCTTATTTAACAAATGAATATGTAATTTGACTCCTGAAGTTAGAGATATATTGAAAATATTATGGAAAAGAGAAGAAAGGAGCAATTTCTCCTCTTTTCCACAATATTTTGTTACCTGTTGTTAGATTTCTATGTTAAAACAGGCACCAAATTTTCATTTTGAGATAAGGGGTTATTTGAAATAAGCAAAGCCAAGATAATGAGAGTGGACTGTACAAACGCCAAAATTTCCTTAAGGGAGTTCACTGACCATTGTAATCGAACCACGCCAAAGACAAAATCCAGGTAACAGTTATTTATAGCTGCACTGTTCTTTTTGCTGTGACATCAGAGTGCCGTGTAAAGAGGATCCATGAGGGTGGATCTGTAAAATCTGGACTGGGACATTGACAGTGCAGACCTAGATCAGACATGGCAGAATGCTTACATTACAGGAAGTTAAGGGTTAAATGAAACAGTTTTAAGTCCCCATTCAGGACCATTTTCCCAACCTACACTCAAAGACAATCAACCCACCAGTGCTGTCAGTGCTTTGATTCACAAAGCAGAGTCTGTCACTTCACATAGCAACAGATAAGGCACTTTTTTCATCCAAAAACTGCTGATATCTTTCTTATTTCTCAATAAAAACATATGTTGTGGGTACTCATTAGAAGCGCCTCACCGAGGCACTTCTAATGAGTACCCACAACATATGTTTTCATCGAGAAATAAGAAAAATATTATGCGGATACCTCCTCTTATCTGTAGCTATGACTTCACACAAACATGAGAAAATATACTTTCTGACATTGTGCACCTATTGAAGACTCAGGCCAGCCTGCCAGTGCAATCTATAGGAGTCTTCATTCTCCACATGAAAAAAAAACCCTGCATTCTCAGCTATCCAAAGTGTGGTCAGTGTCTGATCCAAATCATAGCTCTAGATGAGAGGGGGTTGCCACATATTATTTTCTTATTTCTGCATAAAAACATATGTTGTGGGTACTCATTAGAAGTGCCTCAGTGAGGCACTTCTAATGAGTACCCACAACATATGTTCTTGTGCAGAAATGAGAAAAAATTGGTACTTTTCAGACAAAAAAATGCCTTATTTGGAGCTATGGATCTCAGTCTTAGCTAGGCACACATCTTAAGGTATGTTTTCTCAAGTTGTGGCTCATTTCATTATGTCCCTGTTGCATTGGTTCATATGTCTTAAAGGTGCGAAAAGAATGTCATCTGATGAATATGACCAACAAATAATGATGATGAGTTCAGGTTTAACGATGCATCAACCCATGAGGATCGTTTGCGTCAAAAATGGTGAACTAACATGATTCTGTAATGAAACGGTTATAATGATAAGTCATAAATGCATAAAATGTAAAACTAGAACGAACACCAACACAATAAGTAGAGGGCCCGTATGCCATCACTACCCTATGAATCCATGAGGGTGGCTCTGCCTTTGACCATAGTGGACCATAGACATAGCTCCAGATAAGATGTTTTTATCAACTGAAAAGAACTGATATTTTTTATTTCTCCACACAAACATATTTTGTGGTACTCATTAGAAGCACCTCGCTGTGGCACTTCTAATAAGTACCCACAACATATGTTTCCAAGGAGAAATAAGAAAAATATTTTGAGGATACCCCCTCTTATCTGGAGCTATGCCATAGATGTACAAAGAGGAAAAGGAAATGACGTAAACAGTTTGGTGGCTGACCTAACCTTCCACAGTCAGTTATGGTCCAGATCAGCCTGTGTATTTGCGCAGTTTGATCGGGCTCTTCTGTGCCTGCTTACAGGGTGTATGGCACAATGAATAGAGTACACCCACTCATTTCAGACTGAGCAGATATGCAGGCTTGTCTTCGTCATTGCCCAGCAAATTGATATATTTTCTTATTTTTTCCTAGAAAATAGGCTTTGACCTTTCATGCAAAGTGTCTCCAAAATGTTAAAACCTATTTTCTGTGCAAAGTAAGAAAACTATTTTGACCCTTAAAGCGCCAATCACAACAATTGTCATCTGCTTTGTCTTCTGCTTGTGATTTTAAAAGTCATTTCTGCAAACAGTGTGGACCCAGATCAGACTGCTCCTTTAGGAGCAGTCTGATCTGGGTCCACACTGTTTGCCAGTATGCAAAAAATAGCTTTGAGAAGTTTGCAAGAATATTCAGCAGATGACATAAACAGACAACATTTTCATATGCGGTTTTTCTTGGCACTTTAAGGGTTAAAATTTTTTTTGTTATAAAGTAGTGTAACTGTGCTTAAGAAATACTACTCTTGCATGCCATAGTATTCCCTTGGGATGAAGTCTAAGCTAGTTTTCTCCCTTGCTTTATTGGGTTTCTTTTATATCTGTATACTGTTTATTTGTTGATGTTAGTAACCAATGGTGACCAGGTGTAACTTTCACTTGACAGATAATAAAATATTGAAAAGTATACCCTTATAAATAGATAAATGACTTGAGATAATGTTTAGTCTGCATAACTCCCATAGTACACAAACAAACATCAAGTCTATGATGAGGTCACTAAATTTACGTACCATAAATATAGTAATTTTGTTAAGGTCATTCTAAACTCCACAGCTGATTAGCATAAAAAGGTCTGCTTAAATTCTTCCACAGTGTCATTAACAGTATGCACTTTTTAGCATTTTAATCCATCTTCACATCTTCACTGGGTCATCTTCACACATATGTGTGTGTGTGTGTGTGTGTGTGGGGGGGGGGGGGGGGTGAACACAAATGATAGATGATCACGCAGGAGTCCAGTTTGTTACTGTACTAAACCTAAATGTTGGAACACCTTACCATACTTGGCCTAAAATTGAACAACCATTTTACCACCTATTTTTATATATAAAACTGCTAGATGAGTGGCAAACAGTGTAGACCCTGATCAGATGCAGCATTCTGCTGCATCTGATCTGGGTCTACATAATTTGCTTAGGCCCATCTATATTCAATACTTAGGGTAAATACGGTACATGAAGTTTCATACATATAACAGCCTGACAAATCTGTCACAGGACTACCCTGAAGATAAGCATACATTTTGGCTGGGCATTAGACTGGCTCCAGCCTCCACTGACTAAATATGATCTGTTTAATAATCCACTAAAATAAAACCAAAATAATATCATGACTAAAGGCTGGTCACTAGTGGGTAGGGGGGTGGGGGGGTAACTTCGGGGTAATTTTGGTACGGGTGTGCGAGCCAGTATTTTGAAACCTACCCCATTCATATACTTGGCCTTTGAAAAAACGGACTCATTCATATACTAGATCATCTGAAATAATGACCCATTCATATACTGCCCGTTGATTTTTTTGTACCCATTTATTGCTGGTAGTGAGACAAATAATGCAGTCAGTTCATTGAATACCAAGAGAACAAGCAGCCTCAAAAATCTGTGAGTGAAAAATATGTGCATATACCGGGATGTCAGAAAAAGTGGGGCCTTTCATAAACCATTCAAGAAAAATTGGGTCATTCATATACTTTTTGTCAAAAAAAGGGGGCCAATCATATACCTGGCAGCGCTGAAAAAGGGGGCCATTCGACATGCACATCTGTACTATGCCATATATAGGAAATTACCTTTCCCCCCCCCCCCCAACCCCACCCGCCCACCCACCCACCCATTATAGAAATAATATCTGATATCTGGTATAGATATTTCCACATGCTATGTTTTAGGTTACAGTTGATGTGTCTAAAAACTGCTGGATGAGTGGCAAACAATGTAGACCATGATCATATGCCACATTCTGCCATGTCTGATCTTGTCTAAACTGTTTGCCCAGACCTGTCTGGCCATGCCGAATAAATTAAGATGCCATGCCCACTTCTAATTTTCAGCCAATTAGATCACTTGATCTAGGTTGTTGATACAAATTCACATACTTAATGACAAACAGAGCAGATGCAGATCAGTTGTATCTACACTTTTTGCAAAGGCAGGGCATATCCAGGTTCAGCAGGACTAGGGTTAATATTCCGTATTGTCAGTAATTGGTGAATTTGTGTCTAACAGTACACCTCTCTCCAAATGTATGCCGCTATCTGTTACTATTAATCATTCTGATAATCCATTCAAGGAGACTTGTTTAAATTCAGATTTCAAGGGTTCTTAATATAATTCATGAATATTGTTGATATAGCCAGCCAGTCTATACCTTATATCAATTACCAGTATTTATATATTCCAGACTTAAAGTGAAGGGTCCTTAACTGACTTTCCCATACTTCTTGTTGGAATAATCATAATTCTATACCCAACAAAATAGATCAGCGCTACCCAGTTAGGAAGACAATTCACAGAAGCATCCAGGTGGCCAAGTGGTTAGTGCTCCAGACTTCAGATCATGAGGTCCTGAATTTGAATCCCCATTTCAAAAACACGCCTATTCAAATATATTGAAAATTTCACCACCAAAGACTGAAAGTAAAATTTCAGATATTTCTGCTCAAAACATAGATTGTTGGTACTTGTTAAAACTGCCTTGCAATCTATGTTTTTGAGCAGTGTTAAGAAAAATAATGTATACCCCTGTAAACCCCAGTTTTACTATATAAAAGTAGGGTTTAAGGAGGTCAAAATTATATGGGTATGTTTTTGTGTTGCACTGGAGGCAGAATTCAGTGTGACATGACTGCACGGTGCTTCATTGTATAAAGCCTGTCATCATCACCCTTTCATTGTCTCAATATTACTTAAATAATGTTGAAAGGGATGTAAAATACCAAATCATCATCAGACGATTCATATGAAATGCCAAATCTTAATTTCTCTGAAAAATACAAAAAATCACAGTCATCTATTTCACTTGTGATTAACACCTGAACTCCTTGCATGCTGGGTAAAAAATTCAGCAGACAACAATTTGAAATAATTTTTTTTTTTTTTTTTCCCTAGAAAATTGGATATGCCACTTCATACAAATTGTCTCCATAGGAGACAATTTGTATGAAGTGTCATATCCAATTTTCTAGTAAATTTAAGAAAAATATCACCAATTTGTTGTCTGCTGAATCTGCCCATAGCCTGGCAAGTGTAAGGGTTAATGCTTTCCACTTATACATTCTGCAGTAATCAGTGAGTCTGTCAGTGGAATTTGAAGATCTTAAGCAGACTGTATGAATGGACATGCCCATCTGGGCTTTATTATGCCCCAGTTTCACTGTGCTCAGCCCATTTGTTATTTGTAGATTTTGTCACATCTGCAGCAGATGGCATTCTAAAATATGTATTTTTTTTTTCAGAGAAAATAAAGGCTTTACATTGTAGGCTAGGCAGACAATTCTCATGAAATCTAAAGCCTTATTTTCACTAAATAACATAAATTGACTGCAAGAAGTTTGCATGACACTTAATTATAATGGTTAAAGCCCTTAAATCACAACTGTATGAGACAGACAACATTTTGATTTTTCTGTTAATTTTCAGAGAAACTGTGTCTCATGACATTCCATGTCAATAGTTTAATTGTCTAGTAGATGATTCACATGAAATAATGTCCTATTTTCTCTGAAAAATGATATAGTGGAACCTCTACAAAGCGGCCCCCAGGGGAATGGCCAATTTTGGCTGCTTAAGGGAGGTGGCTGCTCAGCGGAGATACTCACTCACGGTGCATTTTTGTTTTCCTACTTTTGATTTCAATGTCGCCGTTTTTTCCGATCCTCTGTCAATTTGACCATTTAACGGAGGGATTTTGGCAATAAAATCATAAATTATTATTGCCGCTGACTGGAAGAGGGAGGTGACCTTTTATCAGAGGTAAAATATATAGGAAACACGTTGTGGGGGGAATAAAAATGGCCATTAAGAGGAGGTGACCACTCATCGGAGGTGACCATTGGTGGAGGTTCCACTGTAACGATAATAATAAAACTAGAGTGTATTCTGCTACAGTTTTGAGGGTTAAAAGGGAAGAAATTTTCATATACTGACAGAATAATGAATAGGTTTTTAATTTGATATTGTAATAGAGGAACGATATGCTAATATTGCACAAGGGAAGAGTTTTCAAAAGATATCTGTTTATTTACTCAAGTCATTCAAAAGTCTTCGTTTCTGCTAATTGATGCAAATGAAAAAGTAATTTCAGTAATGAATGGCCAGTCACAGGATTTTACTGTAATATCTATTCAAGTTATTTAATAAATCAGGATTGGTTAAGAAGGACTGTTGTCAACAATGAATATCATAAAAATGAAACTGCTGATTTCAGTTAAAATATTCAGCATGACTTAAGTCATTTGTTTACCTGTTTAATTTGGTAATATTGACAAAGTGAGTGTTTGCTAAAATTACTTTTGTCTTCGGCCATGAATAATTCATATATCTGCTCCCATGGCTACCTCTTGATAAATTCTAATTAATTTTATGCATAATAATAATATGAAGTCTAAATATGAACAATCACTCTTCAGTGTGAAAGCGGAAGAGGAAGGTGTTCAGTAGTACAGCTAAAAAAGGGGAAAAAATAAGAATAATTATAAAAAGGAATTATAGTTGTATAAAAAAATTAAGGATATATTTTTAGATTGCAATCATTTAATATTGTTGCAGAATGTAACCTTTACCACTCTCTAGGCATATTTAGCTGAAAGCGAATTGATAATATTTTTTCTTATTTTTTCCAGAAGATAGGCTTTGACATTCCATGCAAACTGTCTGGAGACAGTCAAACTGTCTGGAGACAGTTTGCAAGAAATGCAAATTATCTCTGAGATAGTTTGCATGAAATGTCAAAGCCTATTTTCTGAAAAAAAAAAAATAAGAAAAAATATTTCAAGTTGTTGTCGGCTTAAATTTTTATCCAGAGTGCCTCTAAGAGAGAATTTTTTTTCTTTTCAAAGGGAGACCACTCAAGCAAAAAAAAAGCTTCAGTGATATATCAATCCCTTCTCAGAGAAGTCTATAGAGTTTGCCCCCAGAGTGGAGGGTTACAAGTTATTTCCTTTAACTGTAGCCCCTTTGAGAATGGAGACAAATTCTTTCAAATAAGAGGGATCGCCCTTGGATGTGTGTCCATTTATACAGCTCTAGATGAAAGGGGGTGTCAGGAAGATATTTTTCTTAATTTTTCACAAAAAAACATATGTTGTTGGTATTCATTAGAAGCACCTTTTCTAATGAGTACCATAAGGTATGTTTTCGTGAAGAAATAAGAAAAAATGTCACCAGTTTTCTGCTGAAAAAACATGTACCTTATCTGGAGCTATGCATTAACCTTAACCCTTAAAATGCCAAGAAAAACTGCATTCGAAAATGTTGTCTGTTTATGTCGTCTGCTGAATATTCTTGCAAACTTTTCAAACCTATTTTTGCATACAGGCAAACAGTATGGACCCTGATCAGACTGCTCCTAGAGGAGCAGTCTGATCTGGGTGCACACTGTTTGCAAAAATGACTTTTAAAATCACAAGCAGATGACAAAGCAGATGACAGTTGTTGTGATAGGCAGTTTAAGGGTTAAGAAAAATAGTTGTTCTTCGTCTGCTAATTTTGTCATTAGCATTTCTTGGGTTAAAGGAATTCTTCAGGTGTAATGTTCATGGTTGTACTAATATTAATGCTGAGCACTCTGGGAAATGTTTACAGCAGACGACATTTCAAAATATTTTTTCTTATCATTCCAGAAAACAGGATTTGTCATTTCATGCAAATTGTCTCCAGTTTCCATGAAGTGTCAAGTCTTGTTTTGTGGAAAAAATAAGAATAATATCATGAATTTGTCCTCTGCTGAATTAGCCCAGAGAGTGGTAAAGGTTAACCCTTAAAGTCCTATGCAAAATTGTAGCAGACGACTTTGTAAATTTTCACAGAAAATAATTAAGATTTGGCATTTCATGTGCATTGTTTTCCTAAGAGACAATTCAGATGAAATGCCAAGTCTTATTTTCTCTGCATTTTTTATCGAAATGTTGTCTGCTGCAGTTGTGAATAGTGCTTTAAGGATTAATGTAAGGACATATTGTGTTTTTCTCATAAATAGAAGAAAACAATAGCATTATTATAGGGCTTACAATTGACCTTAAAGCCTAAATTGACATAATGACTGTAATGGGTGGAGATGAAACAGATAAATTTCAACAGAAATTTGATCTATTTTGTTTCTCTATTTCATAAGACTATACATATTTAAAACACTTCTTCCAGATCACATATTCTGTGATATGTCTATGTTACATAAGTACAGTGAAATCAAGAAAATCGGGGCTCCAGAAAGGCTGGGTTTTTAAACATTTACCATGTTTTCTGTAGATTCTCAGCAGATAATAAGTAAATGATAATTTTATTGTTGTTGTTTTTTTTTTTTGTTTTTTTTTTCCAGAAAACATGGCTTAACACTTCAATTGTGAATCATTTCCTGGGAGATAATTAATTTACATTAATTATCAAGCCTTGTTTTCTGGAGAAAAAAAAATGTTTGTTTTTTTTTTTTAAATGTTGTTTGCTAATATTTATATTCAGCTTTTTGTCAGAGTTCAATCATTTCCATTTTAACTTTGTTCAAGTGTTTGTGTGATTTAAAAAGTGACTTGAAGCTTGGGAAAAATTTGTGTATGTCATGATAAATTCACAAATATTTGTCTTTATGTATGTAGATTTTAATCTGTGGTGATAGTTCAGGGCTTTTATTCCTGTACAAACATTAAATGGAGTTTACTTGTTTTAGCCAACGAAATTTTGTAAAACCTCTCAACACTATTAACTTTAAGAAATCCTTCTTTCCTCATTCATGATGGCATCGCTAGTTGCTCGGGACTGAACTTTCTGACTTATTAATGCTAAGCATTTTGGGTAAAATTTTCAGCAGACAATATTTTAAAATATTTTCTTTTTTTTTTTCCTAGAAAACAGGTTTTGACATTTCATGCAAATTGTCTCCATTGGAGACAATTTGCATGAAATATCAAAACTTGTTCTCTGGGAAAAATGAAAAAAAAAGACAACAAAAACAAAGCGGCAACAATTTTTCGTCTGCTGAATTAGCCAAGAGAGTGGTAAAGGTTAAATTATCTCTTTTTGTTTGATTATCAGCAGGATATTGAAAGTGGATATCAAGATAAGGCTTGGAATATATTTGTCGTTTTCATTGTCTTTAATTTTGTTCAATATTGTAACAAACTACTGGATAATTTGGACTTGCTTGGATATTGTATTTGACCCATTTATGTCAAGTGGACTCTTCCATGTTAACTTTTTGGATCAGTTCATTTCAGTATAAGGAGTGTATTTGTTAGATTTTGTTTCCATGTTTTATAGCAGTTCATGTCTTAAATACTAACAGTGTGGACCCTGATCAGCCACCATGTTCTGTGGTGTCTGATCTTGGTCTACACTGTTGGCCAATATCCATTTTATGGGACATTTTAGTCATAAAGGGATAAATGCCTACTTTTGCTTAGTATTTATGCTGGGTAAAAATTTCTGCAGACAGCATTTTGAAATATTTTTCTTATTTTTCCCAGAAAATAGGCATTGTCTTTTCATGCAAATTGTCTCCAAAGGTGACAATTTGCATGAAATGTCAAAACCTATTTTCTGGAAAAAATAAGGAAAATATTGTCAACTTCTCATCTGCTGAATATACCCATAGAGTGGTAAAAGGTTAATAACTGATTTCATTGGCCGGGCTTTTTATGCCATTTAGTAGAAAGGCAAACAGATGTAACTTCTGTTGTTTACTTTCCCTTTTATTTGGACAACATATTTTACTGCATTTATCCTAAGTATTCTGACAGATGTGCCTGAGCAAACAGTGTAGATCCAAGTCAAACTGCTCGTAGTTTGATAAGGGTCTGCAGCCACTGCGAGCCAGCACATTTTAGACAAATCAATAGGGATCAAGTTTTAGGATGAATATGTTAGGGCATTACAATATTGAATATTTAGGGTAAATGCAGTATTTACCCTAAATATTGGGACATCTTAACCCATTGTAGACTGAATAAACTCTCCTACACTATATACTGGAAGAGTCCAATTTTGATTTTAGGTATATCAGGCTATGGGATTTAGATATTCCTAAAGAAAAATGGTCGAACTGTTTGCAAACAGTGGAGGCCCTGATCAGATGCAGCATTCTGCTGCATCTGATCTGGGTCTGCACTGTTTGCTAGTTACCCTTTTAATGATTTCCAGACTACACTGGGTTAATGCTTAAGGGTTAAAGTTTCTTAGCAGCATGCAGATATGGCAATTCATATCGGCCAGCACATCCATGCAGTCTGATCAGAACCAATTTTGCTGTTCACTTATGGAATCATTGGCTACTTCAAGATATTATGGACAGGGACAGTGAAAACCCTGATGAGACTGCAAATGCACAAGATGATCTGAGTCTGTATGTTTTAGAATCACTCAATGAGAACTTTTCACTTGACACTGATAATACAGGCTGAGTCTTGGGCAAAAAAAAAAAAAAAATGGTCTGTAAGTGCATATGTATTAACCCTTGTCATGCTGAATAAATTAAGATGCCATGCCCATTTTTACTTGTCAGCCAATCAGATAATAAATTCAGGCTGTTGATATAAAGTCACGTGCTGAATGACAAACAGTGCAGATCCAGATCAGTTGGCTTCTTCAGAAGCCAACTGATCTAGATCTACACTGTTTTCAAAGACAGGGTATATCCGGGTTCAACAGGACAAGGGTTAATATGAATATATGCATTTGCAGGCTCTGGGCAAGTTCAGCAGTGACAAAAGATGACTTTTTCTTAGTTTTCCTGGAAAATGGGATTTGATATTTCATGCAAATGTTTCCTAATGAGACAATTTGTACGAAATGTGGAGTCCTAATTATTACTAAAAAATAAATATTTTAAAATATTATATTGTCTGCTGAAATTTTTACCAAGCATGCTGAACTTCAAGGGGACTTGGTATACTGGATCTTTTGCCATTTTTACAAGGTAGACAACTGATTTGACTTCCTACTTGCTTTCCTGCTTGCCAGTCCCCTTCTGAAAAAGGTGTCTGCTTTTAAAAGGAAAATATTTCAAAGGTGTTCCTGGGCAAATTTTCATGAGTGCTTTGCATGTCTCAGAAAGCAGCCCCCTTTCTGGTGATCGATTCTGGCAATCCAGTACCTTCATGATATGCTTTGGTGCAAAAATAATGAAAATGGTCTTCTGATTACTTCCTTTATTTGGACCTGTGAGAGTAGATGATCTGTTAATTCAAGGTATAAAAAAGGATGTCTGAATAAGAATGCTGGGTTATTATTCTTCAGCTAGGTTCCTAATATGATTTCTGACAACCTTTACCATTGTATGGGCAAATTCAGCAGATGACAAATTGATATTTTCCTTATTTTTCTCAGAAAATAGGCTTTGACATTTTATGCAAATTGTCTCTAGGAGACAATTTGCATGCAATGTCAAAATCTATTTTCTGGGAAAAATAAGAAAAATCTTTCAATGTGTCGTCTGCTGCAATTTTTACCCAGCATGGTAAGCATTAAAATGTCTTCTGGGAAATTACAAGTCATTGTTCAACTAATTTCATGATTATTTAATGGAAATGCAAGCCTGCAGATGTAAAGATTTCCATTCCACAGGAACTGATGTTACCTGACTGGTCGATTACCATATTTACTCTAAGTTTTCTGACATCGTAACTACTTACCATACCAACCTCAGAATTTGAATCAAGACCATTTTGCTATCTATAGTAATGTGTATTAAATACTGCTGGATGAGTTGCAAACAGTGTTGACTCTGATCAGATGCTGCATTTTGTCGCATCAGATCTTTTTGCTAAAGCCTGTGTCCAAATATTTAGGGTTATTACAATATTTTTCACCCTTCCTATGCTGAAGAGGAAAGAAGCAAGTATCAAATGATAAATAATTTTCCTGGAAAATAGAGATTAAAATTTCATGTGAAACATTCCTTAAGGAGACAATTTGCATGAAATGTCAGGCCATATACGTAATGAGGGAAAAATAAGAGAAATATTTTAAAATGTTCTCTGTTAATATTTAGTCTTTACCATTCTTTGGGGAGATTCAACAGACAACAACTTAGTGATATTTTTCTTATTTTTCCCCAGAAAATAGGCTCTGACAATTCATGCAAACCCTTAGGAGACAATTTGCATGAAATGTCAAAGCCTGTTTTCAGGGAAAAATAAGAAAACTATTTCAAAATGTCATCTGCTGAATTTTTTACCCAGCATGCTAAGCATTAAAATTGGCATGTGCCAAGTTAGTGACTTTGTTTCTTGTGCTCAGGGCATTTGGCCTATTCATTTGACAGGAATCCCAGGGTATTTTACTGGGTTTGTTTGTTTTTCTCTGAATTGTTACCTCTGATATTACCATAGCTCTAGATAAGAGGGTATCAAGGTAAATGCATTTCTTATTTCTTCATCATGAAAACATGCCCATATAATTTTCCCCTTTAAACCCCATTTTTATACAGTAAAACTAGGGTTTACAGGGGTATACATATTTTCTTATTTCTGCTCACATAGATTGTGGGTACTTGTTAGAACCTCCTCATCAAGGCAGTTCTAACGAGTACCCACAGTCTATGTTTTGAGCAGAAATATGAAAAATGTCATAATTTTCTATCTGATTATTTTCAATTTTTGGTGATAAAATTTTCGGCATGTTTTCGTAATGCCTGAAAACGTGTTATGGGTATTCGGTAGAAGTGCCCATAACATATGTTGTTGTGGAGAAATGAGAAAAATATCAAAAAATGTTTTGGTTAAAATGCACCATTATAGAGGTAGAAATTTATTGTTACACTGGGTTAGAATTTGATTGGAGACCATAGCAGATGAGAGGGGGTATCAGGTAAATATTTTTCTTATTTCTGTGTGAAAACCTGTGTTGTGGGTACTCATTAAAAGCATCTCACTGAGACACTTCTAATGAGTACCCACAACATATGTTTTCATGCAGAAATAAGAACAATATCCATAGTTCCTGGTTGAAAAAAATGTCTCATCTGGAGCTATTGAAGACTTATTATTTTATATTCTATTGATTTAGTCCTATACAATTTTGTTTTGAACTGGAATTCATTGCATTTCAGAGAATTGCAATTGTTTAATTATTGATGAATATTTTTTTTTGACTTGGCAAATTCATTTTTTAATGAAGAAAATATATTGAAAGCTAAATCATTGTTTTATTGAGAATAATTTGATGGCATATTCTCCCAAGTTTTGTTGATAGATGGCTTTTTAAAGGGTGTGATTCAGTAAGGGGACAGTGGGACTATTTCTGTAAGGGTTTCAGATAGGGTTTCACTGAACATTATACTTTAATATTTCTCCACAAAAGCATTTGTTGTGGGTTCTCATTATAAGTGCCTCTCCGAGGCACTTTGGATGAGTACCTGCAATATAATGTTTTTGTGGAGAAATATTGAAATACGACATGAAACCTTGTTTTCCAGGAGAAATAAGAAAAAAAATCAATGCTTTTTGGTTGAAAAAAAAAAACAGTGCCTTATTTGGAGCTATGGTAAGGGGACAAGAAGGCTATAATCAGATTATATGGATTTGCAGGCTGATCTGTGGCTTGGCTTTAACATTTTTCTCATGACATGGCTTATACTGAATATGAGTGTGATTTTTGTTGGGGGAAGATGTTGGGGGGGAGGGGGGGGGGGGATGGGATGGGATGCAACTTTGTTCTTCGTATTCTATCAAGGGTGTTTATGAATACATGTATGCTTAAACTGAAGAATTCTTTAACCATTTTCAGTTTAATTTTTATCCTTAAAGCACTAGTCATACTAGGCAGCCCACCCAATTCAAATGTTTTTTGTTTGTATGTTTTGGAGAAAATAAGGTTTGTCATTTCATGTCTGCTTGGCAGATGATTCACATGAAATGTCAACCCTTATTTTCTTGAACAAATAAAATTAATATTTTAAAATGTTATCCACTACAATTTTTATTGGTGCTTTAGGATTATAATAACAACACTGGCTTTTTATAATAGGACAATTATATTTCTGTGAGCTGTTGTTAATTAACTTGAAGTTTCTGTTATTTCACAAACTGGATCTGGTACATTTGCTAGTGTTATGATAAAAGGAATATTAGTAAAATGGCAATGTCTGGTAAATGGAAGACACTGGCCCACAAAGCGGCAAAATCTGTTGGGCGGAATCCCGTGTTGCGATCGTCAATAATAGAGGGAGTACAGGTAAGTCCTTCAGGATGTTCTGGTCCTTTTTTAGGTGAATGGATATACAAAGAGAGAGCACTCTAAGCTGTAAGTTTTCAACACATTTTAGACCGAATAAACCCCCTGCACTATATATTGGAACAGTCAAATTTCAGTCATAGTTATGTCAAGCTATGTGATTAAAATATTCCTAGAGAAAAATGGCTAAACTATTTGCAAACAGTGGCAACCCTGCTCTGACACCACATTCTGCAGCATCTGATCTGGGTCTCCACACTTTGCTAATGACCCTTTTGGAGGTCTTCAGACTAACATGGGTTAAAAGAACTGCTAGACTACTCCAGCAGCAGAGAGCACATTCCTTGGTATATGAATACCTTCTCAAAGTGGAGTTTTCTTAAAGGAAAGATTTTGCTCCCTTGGAAAGAATTTGCTCCCAGAGGGCACAAATTCTTCCTTTAACCCTTGTCTTGCTGAACCCTGATATGCCCTACTCTTGCAAACAGTGTAGATCCAGATCAGTTGGCTTCTTCAGAAGCCAACTGATCTGGATCTGCACAGTTTATCATTCAGTATTTGAATATATGTCAACAACCTGGTTGGCTGAAAATTAGAAGTGGTATGGCATCTTAATTTATTCAGCAAGGGGTAGGTGTAACATGATTTGAGAATAGAGGTAAATATATTTAGGTCAGAGTGATCTCCCTCAGAGGTCTATTCATTCACCTTAATCTTTATTACTCTCAAACATACTATTTTTGAATTGCAATTTCAGTGTTATAGGACACCATTTTATTTTTGAATGGTGTCACATAAGCCTAATGCTGATGACATCACAAGTAAATAGTGATTCAGTTACTGAGGCCCAGTCCCAGGGGTTTTGGGGAACAGGGAAATAAGGCTATATATTTCAGGAGAACAAGGGAACAAAAGTCTAACACTGAAGGGAACAGGTACACAAAGGCAATTTTGGGGAACAGGGAACATAGAAAATCAAGTCTTGATTTTCTATGTTCCCTGTTCCCCAAAATTGCCTTTGTGTTTGAAGAGATTGATTTTAGGGAACAACCCAGGTGAAAAAATTAATGAAATTTCACTGAAATATCACCAAAATTCTACTGAAATTCACCAGAATTTCTTAGGAAAAGTACTGATAAATTTGGTCAATATTTTAGCAGAATTTCATCAGAATATCACAGAAATTCTACTGAAATTTTACCAAAATATCACAGAAATTCTACTGAAATTTCACAGAAATATTACCACAGTTTCATTGAAATATCACCATAATTTCAGCGAAATTTCGGAATTATTATGACCAAATTTATCACTGTAATTTAAACGAAATTTCACTGATAGAGCTATGATATTACAGTGAAATTTCAGTGATATTCCTGAGAAATATCATTGAACTTTCTGTGATATTTAAGCAAATTATTTCATTGAAATTTCACAGAACTTCCAGTGAAGTATCACTGAACTTATTTGTAATACTAACTTGTTTCCAATAGGCGATACATGTATATCTTTTAATTATACTGGGCAAAAGATGGATATTAGATCATCCATAAAATGTCATGGGAAATAAAACAACTTTAACAAACTCTTCTCTGGATGGCTACATAATGAATTCCAACAGCTCAGTCTCTGTTCATACTCTACCCCACCCATTTTAAATGACTATCTCTTTTTTTTAAGGGAAAAAAAATCAACAGCCCCTTACCAGATGATGTTTGATATATTTTCTTCAATCAAAGTTGTGTTAACTTAAGGGCCTGGCAGCATTGCTGCATTGTTTAATCTCACACTATTACTAAAATCATCAGAAACTGTTGACCTTTAAAAACCATTTGCTCCTGCAAACCAGTACTGTAACTGCCATCATATTGCTTGATTCCTGCCTTACAGTTTTCCTGCAAAATCTTTTAAACTGTAGTCTCATTTGTATTCACTATATCAGCTAATGTTCTGTGATGTTTGCCATCTAGAAACTGCCTCATAATTAATTTTTTCTCACAACTTTGAAAATCCCTCCATTATCTAGGTAGCCATTTTTTCCCCATCATGCATCTGAAGTGATCATGTCATCACTGATATTTCACTGTAATTTCACTGATATTTCAGTGAAATTTGATAATTTCACTGATATTTCAATGAAATTTGATTAGATTTCGCTATGAACTAAAATCTGTTCTATTTTCAGAGGCAAAATGATTTAAGATGAAAAAATATATAACTTAAGAAGATACACCGTGCATAGCATACAAAAATAGGTCATCAGCATGCTATACAGTCTAGTTTTGTATCATAGAAATTTTCCTTCCATCCATATTTCAATTTTGTATTTTCTTTTTCTTGAATCAAAGGCCAAAATATTGATGAAATTTTGTAAGCTGCTTTTAAACTAGTTTAAATGAAATTTCATGGAAATATCACTGGAATTGTATGAAATTTCAGTCAAACAGCAGAATATCACTGATAGTTCACTGTATCACCAAAATTTAAATGAAATTTCACTGAAATATCACTGGAATTTCATGAAATTTTGGTCAAACAGCAGAATATCACTGATATTTTGCTGTATCACCGAAATTTGGCTGAAATTTCACTGAAAACCTGGGAAGGGAAAATGCACCATCAAGCAAAAATGTGCCTTCCAGTCATGTGTGGATGGTGAAGGTGCAGATGGGCAGTCAGATCAGGGCCTTCACTGTCCATTAATCATTGGATACTACAGAATGTATATATGGAGAGCAAAGGCCCTGATGATATTTGTGTATGTGCAGGATGATCTGAATCTGCACATTTTGCACACGTTCGACGGCACTTTTTTGCTTGGCGTGGCCCATATGGTGTCACAATAAAGATGGAAATGCTACGTACCATGATCATGTGATCTCTACCTGGATGCTAGACTGGCTCCAGTCTCCGACATCTAAATATTTATTCTTATAATCACATTTGATAATCCTGTTCGATAATTCACTAAAATTAAACCAAAATAATATCACAACTATGAGGGCTGGTCACCAGTAGATAATCCACTAAAATAAAACCAAAATAATACCATGACTATAAGGGGTGGTCACTAGTAGATAATCCACTAAAATAAAACCAAAATAATACCATGACTATAAAGGCTAGTCACTAGTGACCAGCCTCTATAGTCATGATATTATTTTGGTTTTATTTAAGTGGATTATCAAACATAATTATAAGAATAAATATTTAGCCACTGGAGACTGGAGCGAGTCTAGTGACAAACTAGTGTTTGCTTTAGGCGAAAAAGAATAACTTCAAGAAATTAGTACAAAATAAGGGCAGTGCAGGTAGGATTTGATTACTGGAACGATGATTGTAATCTCCACCTAGTTGCAATCATGTGACAAACTAAAAATGATTGGAAATTTTTGGAAACTATTTTAAACTTGTTCTTGTTATTTTTCAGAGAAAATAAGAATTGACCTTTCATGTGAATCATCTGCTAGGCAGACAGTTCACATTATTTTTCAAAATGTTGTCTGCTGAAGTTGTGATGAGCACTCTGAGGGTTTAAAAACTGGATCTATTTGGATCTTGTAGGGTGTAACAGAAAAAAAGAAAGTCAGAAAATGATAAAATTTGTTTGCGCTTTGGAGAATAATTGACCTTGAAAGTACACCCCTCCCCTCTTTCAGAAAACAGAATTAAAGGGTTTGATTTGTTCTGAAGATGGTGGTTTTTGCATTGAAGAAGGCTTACCCCCCCCCCCCCCCCCCCCACAAAAAAAAAAAAACAGGAGTGGATCCAGAGGGTGTTTGGGAGGGGGGCACCCATTTTTGACACATAATTTCATTTTCATGGGAAATTTTGGATAAATTTTATAAACTTTAGATACCTTATTTGCCCTAAATAGTTGCACCCCTTTTTTATCGTCCATTTTATTACCTGTGATTGAGTCTAAAATTGCTGGATGAGTGGCAAACAGTGTAGATCCTTATCAGATATTGTGCTCTGCAGTGTCTGTTAAAAGATTTACATTGTTTGCTCAGGCCTGTCTGTCCATATACTTAGGGTAAGTATGATAATTTGATCAAATCGAACCCCTCAGAAATTTTGAACCCCCTGTGTTAAATTATCTTTAGACTGGTTCCAGTGTCCAGTGACTAAATATTTATTCTTATAATCCTGTTTGATCAACTAAAATAAAAACAAAATAATACCATAACAATAAAGGCTGGTCACTAGAGTGACCAGCCTTTATAATAGTTATGATATTATTTGTGGTTTTATATTCACGCATTATCAAACAGGATATGCCTATATATATTGTCACTGGCTGATACTTGGATACTCCCTTGAAAATGTGAATTCTTGTTAACCCTTGTCATGCTGAATATATTAAGATGCCACTCCCACTTCCAATTTTCAGCCAATCAGATTACTTGATCTAGGTTGTTGAAGTAAATTCACATACTAAATGACAAACAGTGCAGATCCAGATCAGTTGGCTTCTTCAGAAGCCAACTGATCTGGATCTACACTGTTTGCAAAGCGGGATATATCCGGGTTCAGCAGGACAAGGGTTAACTGCGACTGCAGTTTAAGAGTTAAATACATTGTCATCAAACATACTCGTTAACTGCCACTGCAGTTTAAGGGTTGAATACATTCAGTCATCAAGCATACTGTGTTATATTTCCTGGATGCAGACATTTGTTTGCATGTTTGACTACTAACATACATCCAGCTATATTTCATTTCTACTTTTGATCAGTATCTCCTAGCATCAGACAGAGTGTTGGACTATCTAGGTAAACATTTTTATTCTGTCCCCATGAAAGCATGTAATATTGTGGGCTCTGAATAGAATCAGCTCACTGCTATCCTTAACACAATTCTATGTGGAAGTATAAGAAAAATATGAATACATTTTAGTTGAAAAAAAAAAGCAAAAAAAAAAGCATCTTATGAGGATTACTTATCTAGAGCTGTATTCCGAATTTTGATCAGTATCATATTGATTATCCTTTTGTTACATAGCTCCAGATAGGACGCTTTTCCAACCAAAAGTATTGATATTTTTCTTATTTCTCTATGAAAACATATGTTGTGGGTACTCATTAGAAGTGCCTCAGTGAGGCACTTCTAATGAGTACCCACAACATATGTTTTTGTGCAGAAATAAGAAAAATATTTATTGGCTAACCCTCTTATCTAGCGCTATGTTAGTAATTGGTAAATTGTTCCGCTTTTATTCCAGAATTGCCATATAATTGAAAGGAAGGGTATCCATATCATTGATAATTACATTAATGAACATTAAGTAATCAAGTACATGACTGTAGTATCAATCACTTTGTGAGATTTCAAAATATTGTCGTTAACACTTTGCATGGGGAAGGTGAATTCAGCAGGTGCCAAATGAGTGACCCTTTTTTGATATTCTCATAAAACAAGACTTGATAATTATTTCATGTAAATTGTCCATAACTCTGATACCGTCAGAGATACTTTCACCAAACTTCACACAAATGTAAAGCATTAAGAGACGACATGTAGAAAACATGAACCATGACTCTGGTTTGCCTACTGTTGGAGTTATTACCCTTTGAACATTTAACATAGCCATTTCTACAATGTACTAGTGCCTGCTCCTTTCGAGATATTTTCATGAAACTTCACACGAATGTAAAGCACCATGAGACAATTTGCAGAACACAAAAACCGTAACTCTGGTTAACCTACTTTCGGAGTTGGGGCCCTTTGAACATAGTAGATATTGAAAATAGCCATTTCTATTATGGACTTGTGTAACTTCACACAAATGTAAAGCATCATGAGACAAGGTGCAGAACACAAGAATGCTAACTCTGGTTAACCTAATTTTGGAGTTATGGCCCTTTGAACTTTGAAAATAGTGATTTCTCTAATGTATTTGTGTCCACTCTGTTCGAGATATTTTCTTGAAATTTTATGCAAATGTATATCACCATGATACAATTTGCTAAACACAAGAATTGTAACTCTGAATTACCTGCTTTTGGAGTTTCTGCCATTTGAACATTGTCAATAGTGATCCAAATCATAAATGTGTGCCCTTTCTATAACTTGAAAAATGTTTCAGAGATTTCCTTGAACCCTTGCAAAAATGTAAAGGGACATAACATATAGACATATTTTATTTTTGACAGAGTTATGGCACTTGCTTGATGTAAATGCTGTGGCGGGGCATGGTGCAGTGCTTGCAGCGCTTTTAGTTTATCCAGTATGCAAAGCATTAAGGGGAACAAAATACACTTTCAGTGGGGTGGGGTAGTGGGGGGGGGGGTGTGGAGTTAGCTCTGAAACTGGGTCTACTGTAAAAGGAAAGAATTCACTCCTGCTTTAAAAAGAAAAGAATTTACTTCCTGCAGAAGGATTGAATTCTTTCCTTTTGATAGTAGATCCCTTTTCAGAAGGGTATCAGTGTGCAGGAAAGCAAACTGTAAGACACAGAAGTTGTCTCCCTTGTAAACAGTGGCAGAAAATTTGCCATGTGTTTCTATTCCCCTTAATCTGGAAATTTGCACAGTCTGATCAGGACATTCAAGGTAAGCTAATTCATTCCTCAATGCCGCATATTTCAGTGAAGAAACTGGTGAGATTTGAAACACTAAATCAGCATAGTTTTCGTATTTCTCCACAGGAACATATGTGGTGTGGGTACTTATTTGTGACACCTCACTTATTCATTCCTCTGTACTGCATATTTCAGTGAAGACACTGATGAAGTATGTAGCACTAAACCACCATTTTTCTCTTGTTCCTTCACAAAGACATATGTTGTGGGTACTCATTTGAAGTGCCTCACTGAGGCACTTCAAATGAGTACCCACAACATATGTTTTTGATATTTTTCTTATTTCTCCACAAAAGCATTTGATGTGGGTACTAATTTGAAATGCCTCACTGAGATGCTTTAGCTGAGTAACCTCAACATGTTTTGTGGAGAAATAAGAATAATGTATATTGAGATGCCCCTCTTTTCTAGAGCATTTATATCACACCGTAAGGTCACTTTTAGCTCTTGACTGCCTATTAATCTGCAAATGACTGGAATCTGTCTGTGAAATTGATCATGTTCATGGCATTCTTCAGACTGGAACATAGGTCCAGATAAGAAAAGTATCTAAAAATATTTTTCTTATTTTTTCACAAAACATATATTGTGGTACTCATTAGAAGCGCCTCACTGAGGCGCTTCTAATGAGTACCACAACATATGTTTTCATGGAGAAATAAGAAAAAAATCAACATTTTTGGTTGAAAAAAGGCACCTTATCTGGAGCTATGCTGGAACTATTTTACAGAAGTATAAGTTTTCTGCATGGATAAAATAGATGGTTAGAAATCAATAATTTTTGTTGTTAGAAATTGTGATCTTAAAACTATTGGTTTCGTTTAAAGGAATTGAGAATAATTGTTTATTCGATATTGTCACTTTACTGAAAATTGCCTCTAAGATTTTCTGATCCGAGAACTAAAGCAGGACAGAAAGGATGGATGAACAGTGCTGAATCAACATTGGAATTAAAATATTTGGAAAATTTTCATTCATTGACCTTTTAAGGACTTTTTTTGGCTAATTTTTGTACTAGTGCAGTTTTTCACGTGTCTGGCATTAATCCATTTCAGTCTGGAGACCCCCATAAACAGTAATTGGCAAACACTGCAAACCTAGATCAAGTGCCGAAATGTGGCATCTGCTCAGGGTCTACACTGTTTATATTAAATACAGAAATTTCTGTTAAACATAGTTAAAAAAAAAAAAAACTAACCAGACACCCTGCTATTGGAAATAGACCAGCCCATTGTTGTGGTAGCAGAGTCCACTCCACATAAATGTGTTAAAGGCATGGCCATAATGAGGACTTTCAAGACTTTAAGTATTGTCCACTTTGGCTAATCAGTGTCATCTTCTTTATAAATAAACAAATAAATAAAAGTATGGTGGTCAGTGTGGGTGGTTTATCAGCATTCTGTCTGTGTTCAACATGATTACATAAATTGACAACGGTACATTATTATTAAAGCCTAGCACTCTGGATAAAATGTTCAGCAGATGACAAATTGATAATATTTTTCTTATTTTTCCCAGAAAACAGGTTTGACATTTTATGCAAATTGTCTCCATTAATTTGCATAAAACTTCAGATTCTGTTTTCTGGGAAAAATAAGAAAAATATCAATTTGTAGTCTGCTGAAATAGTCAAGAGAGTGATAAAGATTAACGTACAGATGGATATTGCAACCAAACTCTCATTGGACAGTAGAAATGATTTAATTATGGCCATAGGATTTTTCTCAGATTTCTCTACAGAGTGCTGCTCTGCATGTCAGTGGTCCATTAGTAATTCTTCTCAAAGAGGCAATTCAAAACACTAGGAGAGAATGAAGACTGCTTCTCTGGAGCTGTGGGTCATTTATTGACTGAAATATTAACCATTCAATTTGTAGCAGACAACATTCTGTTTTTTGGTTTTTTTTTTTAATTTTTCAGAGAAAACAAGTCTTGACATTTCAAGTGAATCGTCTGCTTGGCAGACGATTCACTTGAAATGTCAAGACTTGTTTTTTTCTGAAAAATAAAGACAATCAAAATGTCGTCTACTGCAGTTGTGATTTGCACTTTAAGGGTTAAATTAAGAAATTGAAAGCTTGTTTTAGTAATGAGGAGTATTACCTGAACTATGAACCAAAAGAGTCTAATGAGTAAAGTGTTGCGCCGTGTAAGGGTGCAGCTAAGGCAGAAACGGATTATTGAAATGATCGTGAGTACATCTAATTTTTAGCTAACCTCGTCAAAGCTTTGGATGCGCTGCAGTAGGGTAAATGTCCTAAAATTTCAAACACTTTATTCTCTCATATGTCTGTCCATCTGTCCGTATTTTTTTTCTGGATGATAACTTGAGTAAACATCAATGGATTTTCAGTTTTCTGCCCGCCACATGTGCAAATTTTCATTTTCCAGATGATAAGCTGAGTAAATATCAATAGATTTTCAGCAAACTTGGTATGTCCATTGATATTCTTGAGAGCTGGTTTGGGATTGCAAATGGGCAAATTATGTCAACACTGTTCTGCCCACCATACAATAATGGCAGGGTATTATTGTTTCACATTTTTATTTGGCTTTAATTTTACTTTGTATGCAGTTGTTTCTTAAAGTGTTTAGTGGAATAGCAAACCATGTTGACCCTGATCAGACTGCTCCTGGGTCTGCACTGTTTGCATATGTCATTTTGTCAGAAACTTTGGTGTAGGACATTTTAGTACATTTACGGTATTCACCTCATGTTTGGCATCCAGGCATCTTCTGTCCATTCAATAAAAGCAATCTTCCCTTAACCCTAGCCCTGCTGAACCAGGATATACCTGTCTTTGCAAACAGAGTAGATCCAGATCAGTTGGCTTCTGAAGAAGCCAACTGATCTGGATCTGCACTGTTTGCCTTTAAGTATGCAAATTTGTATCAATAACCTGGATGAAGTAATCTGATTGACTGAAAATTGGAAGTGGGCGTGGCATCTTAATTTATTCAGCATGACAAAGGTTAAACCACTAAAGCCATTCAAACCTAATTTGGTAAGCTGTTCAGCCCTACAGACCAAACCAGATATCAGTACAATGAAAGTGTAGGATCTACATTGTTTGCCATTTAGTTTGAATTTTTGACCAATATTCCTGCTTTCAGCAATGTACGTGTCTGCATTCAGTAACGGAATTGTCCATTTCATAAACTCAGGGTGGAAAGGGTTAAGTAGTGGGAATTCTTCTTTGCCAAAATTACGGTAAATGTCCAAAAATTTCAAACACTTTATTCTATACTTTTTGGCCTAAAGTTTGCTTTTTATTCAGTTGTTTCATAAGATATTTATGAAATGTCAATCAGTGTAGACCCTAATCAGACTGCTCCTTCAGGAGTAGTTTAGTCAGGGTCAGCACTGTTTAGGACATTTACCATTCTTCAGTATGCTGTATTCTGTGGTTGCCATGGCAACCAAAACGTCCCATACTAATAATGAGACAATACTTAAGCTTGTCCTTCTGTTCACAACATTTTATGCTGTGCAATATACCATCTCTCACTGCTACCATGTAAATTTACTTAGGGAGTACCAAAAGTTTAACCCTATTAACCCATTGTATACTGAATAGATTCTCCCACACTATATATTAGAAGAGTCCAATCTCAATTTAAGGTACGTCTGGCTACAAGATTTAGATATTCCTATAAGAAAAATGCTAAACTATTTGCAAACAGTGGCAACCCTGATCAGACACTGCATTCTGCAGTGTCTGCTCTGGGTCTGCACTGTTTGCCAATTACCCGTTTAGGGGTTTCCAGACTACAATGGGTTAATATTAATTTGTGATGCAAGTTACAATAATGACGCAGCTGTAATCTGGCAGCTTGAACCGTTGATGGGATGGTATCTCTTGTCCTGCTGAATAAATTGAGATGCCACACCCACTTCTAATTTTCAGCCAATCAGATTACTTGATCTGGATAGTTGCTATAAATTCACATACTTAATGGCAAACAGTGCAGATCCAGATCAGTTGGCTTCTCAGAAGCCAACTGATCTGGATCTACACTGTTTGCAAAGACAGGGACATATCCGGGTTCAGCAGGACAAGGGTTAATATTTAGCCAAAAATAAAAATAATATTGGTATTTACAACCATAAAAGGTGAAATTGGATTTTCTTCCAATTCAATATGGTGTCTTATATTGAATTTCTTCTTTGAAACTGGAAGGTGGATGAGCTCAAATTGTATATGGGGCATCCCTGAAAGAGCTTTCAAGTTTGAGAAAACATAATGGTGAACTGGCTTCCAAATAGGCTATCATGATCAGGAACATGTACATGTACAGTATATGGTAAAAAGCATTACATGTCTTTATGTATATGGAGCATCCTTGAGACAAAATCTGTCAACAATAGGCAAAAAGTTCGCAAAAAGTATAACAAACTAGCTTCCAAGATAGCTGTCATGCCATATGCCTACATGTGATAAAAAGCTTTATAGGACATTTTTTTCTAGAACTGCACAGCTAACTGATTTAGGACTGCACAATGGGCATCCTTGGGACAAGCTCATTAGATTTGCAACCAATTATGGCTACCAAATTCAGGATGACTGCCATAACCATATATGGCAAGTATGTTCAATTAACTTCTCCAAATCGTAAGGTCAGTTGAACCCATATTGCATAATATGTTGTGTCCTTGGAACAACTCTTTTAGACTTTTGGGGACCTACATAAAGATAGCCACAACAACCATATATGATAAAAAAAAAATAAATGTTTCTTTATCTGAAACTATAAAGTCATTTGGGTTTCAGGACTTCCGTTTTTTATTGTTGGACCTCTAGAACAAATGAAGTGAACAATGTTAAGGGAACATACTTACCAATAAGTGCAGGATGCATGCTCAGTATTGCTGGTGTCCATTTGTTAGTTTGTCTGTATTTGATATGATACAGGCAGACATCAAACCAAGGACCTTTTGGCTCTTGGAACATACATTTTATATACTAATGCATAGAAACAGCTATTATAATGCAGCATCAGATTAGGGTTTACACTGTTTGCATTAACCCTGGTCCTGCTGAACCGGATATGCCCTGCTTTTGCAAACAGTGTAGATCCAGCTCAGTTGGCTCTGAAGAAGCCAACTAATCTGCATCTACACTGTTTGTCATTCAATATGTGAATTTATATCAACAGTCTAGATCAAGTAATCTAACTGGCCGACAATTAAAAGTGGGCATGGCATCTTAAGTTATTCAACATGACAAGGGTTAAGTACATGTACAGGAATTTCTATCACAAATGATAATAATAGAAACAAACCAGACATGCCTTCTGTTAGACATGGACCTGTCCAAAACAGAAGATAGAAGAATCCGCTTGGCATTAACCCTTCTCCTACTGAACCGGGATTTGCAAACAGTGTAGATCCAGATCAGTTGGCTTCCAACTGATATGGATCTGCACTGTTTGATATTCAGTATGTGAATTTATATCCACACTCTGGATTAAGTAATTTGATTGGCTAACAATTAGAAATGGGAGTGGCATATCAATTTATTCAGCATGACAAGGGTAAATGGGCTATAGTAAAAACAATATTTGATTTGCATTGTGTATGAAGGGGTCTCAGACTGTAAGGCTGTGCAGGCTGATCGAAATCTTTGCTGTTTGCATATATTCCATACAGGACTCTATATAAGAGGAATATCTAGATAAATAATTTTTCTCCAAGAAAACATATGTTGTGGGAATTCATTAGAAGCACCCTAGAAGCTCTTCAAATGAGCACCACAACATGTTTTTGTGGTGAAATAAGAAAAATATCTATGCGTTTTGGTAGAAGTCTTGCTCTAAAGATTGTGAACACAAACTGTTATAAGCAAACAATAGAATCTCTGATATTAAACTCTCCATTGCTATTATAGCAACAGTCTAAAAATAAGATGCCAATATAAGATGGGACATATGGCAATTATTTGAAAAAACATTGTCAATATTGACTGGAATCAATTATGTAATTTGTAATTGGTTATCTGCTATTTGTGTCCATTGATCACAAACCTGAGGAATCTGACACAGATATGCTTGAATTATTTATAAGTAGACAGTTTTGTTGTTATATGTATTGGGACAGGATCCCCTGAGCAGACAGTATAGACTGTTTCAAACTCAGCCAGTAATTTTATGACACATTATAGATAATTCAAAATAGTTTGAAACATTCAGGTGGAAGGCTGTGGGTTAGAACTCCGCTCAAGTCGAGAAAATTTTCAGAGCATAATATAGCTAGCTCATACTCCTAAGGAGCTCCCTGATCAGGGTCTACACTGTTTTCCACTCAGCCAGTAATTTTGTGACTCATTATAGATAATTCAAAATGGTTTGAAACATTCAGGTGGAAGGTCGTGGGTTCGAACTCCACTCAGGTCGAGAAAATTTTCAGAGCATAATACGCCTAGCTCATACTCGATGCATACCCTAGAGTATAAAGTGCACTAGGGTGGTGTTTGGTAACAGACAGCAACACCAAGAGTGCATGGGTGATCCATGGAGGCAAGGCTCCACAAAACACACACATACGTATGATAATAATACATCGACACTGCCTCCACCTGCCTTCGGTGTCTGGTAGTGTTAAAAATCTGCACAACAACAAACAACAACATTCAGAGGAACAGTAGGTGGGTTGGGATATGTTCCAATATTTAGTTGTTATGGTAACTCCAGAAAATACTTTTTTGTGCAAATTAATAAATAATTGTTGCAGTTCAACCAATCATATTCTATACATTTTCAGTTAACCCATTTATTCCTTAGGTGGACTCTTCAACCTCTCCCTTTGGACAGGTTCATTTCCAACTTAAGGGATAGATGTCTGGATTGTTTTTTATGCTCCTGCAGAGTTTCACTGTGATGTTACGTCTGCACGTGCATATGTGCATATGTCACGTTCATAACCAGTCCAACAAATGTTACAGTCTACATTAAAGTTTATATGCAAGTTTACCTGCATATTTACATTCACATATATGTCCAAGTTGCTCATAACTTGGGTACCTTTTACGCTACAAAGTTGAAATTTGATTGATATTTACCCAGACCAAGACCTTAGACTTCATGATAGAGTTGCTCCTGGGGCTGGCCCCTGGGCAGAGCCAGGGGTCAGAATGTATAACTGGTCATATTAAACACGTGCAAAATGGAAATAGAATCATAAGTCTGGTACCGTTACTTGCCCTAGAAAGTTAGAAATCAGGTTTAATGATCACAGATGAAATAGTTTATACAGAGACCAGGGTTTGGAAACTGGATCATGCTAAGGGTGAGGCTGTGGGGTGGGGCCAAAGTCAACGGCCATATGGGCAAAGGCCATAAGGCGGGGGCATCTGTATACTTTGGACATGTCTAGTTAGTACATGTATTATCACTTATTATAGAAATTCTTAATGCAAACAGTGTAGATTCAGACTAGATGCTGTTTTCTATGACATCTGCTATGGGTCTACACTGCTCACCAGTGTCCCTTTTATGGGTTGCTTGGGATAAATTGGTTAATTCTTATTAGTAACCTGTCTGGAGAAAGTTGTGGTTTGAGCTGCAACCATTTCTGCACAGTTAAGCCATAACCCTTTCACCCTGGAGTTTCTGATGTGGACTCTTCTGTCTTTGGATTTGGACAAGTCCATTGATACAAATAAGGGTGTGTGTGTCAAACATCAAAAACAGAATGGCAAACAGTGTAGATCCTGATGAGACAGCTCATGAAGAGCCATTTTATCCAGATCTGTATTGTTTGCAAAGATGTCTGATTGGGTTTATTGGGCTGAAAGAGTTAACCCTTAAAGCACCAAGAAAAACTGCATCTGAAAGTGTCATCTGTTTATGTCATCTGCTGAATATCCTTGCAGACTTTTCAAACCTATTTTTGCATACAGGCAAACAGTGTGGATCCAGATCAGACTGCTCCTAAAGGAGCAGTCTGATCTGGGTCCACACTGTTTGCAAAAATGACTTTTAAAATCACAAGCAGGTGACAAAGCAGACGACAATAGTTGTGACTGGCGCTTTAAGGGTTAAAGTGCTGTGAAATTCTTTTTTTTTTTTTTTTTCATTATCTTTAGAGAAAATAAGACCACATTTTATAGGGCTGAAAGGGTTAAAGTGCTAAGCAAAATAACAAAATTCTATATTTCATTATTATTATTATTATTTTTAGACAAAATAAGACCGCATTTCATGTGAATCATCTGCATACTCATTACTATTTCTTTTTTATTTTTGGACTGATAATAATTTTGTTCATTCTTTTAAGTACTTTCAACACGAATGCATCACTTTAATGTTCATAACTTAAAGACATTTTTATGCACATGTTGCAGGTGAAACCATTTATCATTATGACACTTCTGCCATAACTCCCAATAAGACACAATTTTTTAACCTAAAAGCATTGATATTTTTCGTATTTCTCCTTGAAAACATATGTTGTAGGTACTCATTAGAAGTGCCTTACCAAGGTGCTTCTAATGAGTACCCACAACATATGTTTTCATGGAGAAATAAGAAAAATATATACCTGAATATTCCTGCATTCTGGATTGCTATGTTCTACCATCTTTTCTTTTGATGGTATTTATTGCTTAGTTCCAAATAAGAGGGGAGTCTTATAGATAATTTCCTTATTTCACCATGAAGGTACTCGATCATTAGAAGTGCCTTAGCCAGCATATGTTGTTTTTTTTTATATATCATTCTCTCAATACTGAGTGGTTCAATTTCTCATCATTACCTCAGATTTTTTAGGAGAAGCGAGAAAAATAATATCAGGTTTCTTTTGTCTAGAACCTTTCTATTAATTTCCAATTATTATCAAACATTTCTTTATAAGAGAGATATTAGTTGCTGATAAATATAATTATGTCATAGCTCCTGAAAAGAGGGGTACGAATGGTAAATGTCCTAAAATTTCAAGAACTTTATTCCATACATTTTTTGGCGTGATTTTTACTTTTTATGCAATTGTATCTTACAATACTGAGTTGAATGACAAACAGTGCAGACCCTATCGGACTGCTCCTTCAGGAGCAGTCTGATCTGGGTCTGTATTGTTTGCATGTGCCTTTTTGTTAGAAACTTTGTTGTACAAAATTTTAGAGCATTTCCCTTATCCAAATAATTTTTTTTGTTTCCCTCCAGAACTAATTGAATCTCTTTGTTGAGACATTTTCTAGTGATTTCCACAATGAATTGATATGTTTTTTGAGAAGAAATAAGAAAACTGTCGACACTTTTTTGTTTAAAACGATCTTATCTAGAGCTATGTATAATCATAAAAATAACTATTTTGGGATAGAATTGTTCAAGTGCCTGCATAAACACTTCAGATTCTGAGTGGTCATAACATTTAATATAAATACTCCAAATGAAGGAATTTATGAATTGTTAAATTCTATTGTCTTGTTATGATTGATTTGTTTGCTCATAAATATGTCTTTCCTCATAAAATCATTTCTGAATTAACAGTCTCAAGAAGAATTTTCATCATGTTTGTTAAATCAGAGTGCCGTAATATTTTGTTGCAAGTTGTTCTTTGTATATTTTCTCATTCATGGGATTCTGTGATAGCCTCGGAATTTGGGGACACAAAATAATTTCATGTAGTCTTAATTCTTGTGTACTAATAAGCATAGGCATGAGTACCCACAATTTAGATTTTTGTGGAGAATTGAAGAAAATTATCCTAGAATAATGTCATCAAATACTCCTTAACAAGACGGGGTATTCAAATAATTATGTTCTTTACTTCTCCAGAGAAAGTTAAGTTGTGTGTACTTGTAATAATAACTTCAATGAAGCAATGTGAATGGGCACCATGTACACCATATACACCACAAACTCTTTATAACATTATTGCTGGGGTCCATAGCATAAACCATGTTAGTTAAACAACCGTGTTATATCCAAACAAAAATGTATAGATTATATTGAAAAATAACCATTTATTGTCATTTTTCAATATAATTTATACATTTTTGGGATCCATCTTTGAACGGTGTTATATCCAAAATTGTATTATTACGAACCATGTTACAAAGAGGTTGAAGTGTATGTTTTTTGGAGAGATAAAAAATATCCACACTTTCCAGTTTGAAAAACTATCTTATCTTGAGCTATGAACCCTGATAAGGCTTCAGTTATTGCCCTTTATGATAAAAAAAAAAAAAAAATAATAATAATAATAAAGCAGAATTGATGTTTTCCTTTTTTCTTCACAAACAATATGTTGTACTGATTATAAGCACCTTGCAGAGAGGCTCCAAATTTATACCAAAAAAAAAACGTGTTTTCATTGAGAAATAAGGAAAAAAAAAGACATTCCTCTTATTGAGAGCCAGGTTCCACTTTGTTTTACATGTAATAATTAGCACTCTGGGTAAAAATTTCAGCAAATGACATTTTGAAATATTTTCTTATTTTTCCCAGAAAACAGATTTGACATAACATGCAAATTGTCTCCCTTGGAGACAATTTGCATATGTCAGATCCTGTTTTCTGGGAAAAAAATGGAGATGATGTGCATGTAATGTCAAAGCCTGTTTTCTGGGAAAAATAAGAAAAATGTCATCAATTTGTTATCTACTGAATTTGCAGAGTGAGTGGTAAACATTAATAATAATTTTAACATGTAAAATTTCACCACAAATGATGGATTAAATTTGGAATTACTTAAATTTTTCTCTAATTGAAGAGACAAAAGAAATATTGTCATGCTGTGCTTTTAGCTTTTTTTATGCTAAGGTAGTGAAATAGGCCTTCAGTGTTAAACAGATTAATTAAAAATCAGGAAAACGGAGCTTACATATTTATTCTTCAAGACATGCCATGAATATTTTATTTCTGATGTCCTTTTACATGATCAGCAGTAATTTCACGTCATTGGATAGCGGTTGTTATACAATTTCTGCTCTTCAAGATAGGGTTCTTTTGTTTCAGTGGATTTAACAACAGTTTACTTTGTGATTTCATAATATTTTTTCTATACAAGTATATCACAGGCTCATTACGAAAACACGCTTATATAATTTTGACCCCCGTCTACCCCACTTTTATATAGTAAAACTGGGGTTTACAGGGGTATGCATTATTTTTCTTATTTCTGCTCAAAAACATAGATTGTGGGTACCCGTTAGAACTGCCTCTCTGAGGCGGTTCTAACGAGTACCAACAATCTATGTTTTGAGCAGAAATATAAAAAATATCAGAATTTTTTATCTGAAAATTTTCCTTTTTTTTGGTTGTAAAGTTTTCAATATATTTGAATAGGCATGTTTTCGTAATGGAACTTCATAGGAATTATATTTTTTCATAGTTAGCAGTTTTCTGGATATATACAATAAATTCTCTGGTTAAAAATTGCAGGGATTTGATATAGCGCAGGATAGTAGGGGTACTGGGATAAATAGTTTTCTTAAATATTGCTACAATAAAAGCACACACAAAAACATACTAAGGATACTTATTGGAACCTCCTCTGCAAGATGATTCGAATCAATAAGTACTGATAACAAATTTTTGTGGTTAAAAATAAACATATTATTTAAGGCTCTGGTTTTACCGGTCAAAAATATGGGACCAGTAGGCAAAAAGGATAGACCCAGGATTCTGCAGAATGCAATATCTGATGATGGTCTACACTGTTTGCATTAACTATAATGGAAATAGTAAACCAAAGCAGACTGCCATCAAACTGAAAGTGAACCTATGATGCAAAGATTGAGATAGAAGAGACCATTGGGCATTAATAGGTTAAGGAGCTCGAAGTAACTTTTTCAGAGGCTATGGTCAGAACTTAACACGTTTTACTAAATGTAGAAGCTAAGTTTATAGCTTGAGATAAGTGGGTTATCAGGTAAATATCTTTCTGATTTCTCCACGAAAACATATATTGTGGATACCCATTAGAAGTGCCTCATTGAGGCCCTTCTAATGAGTACCCACAACATATGTTTTTGTCGAGAAATAAGAAAAATACGAAAACTTTTCTATAGACAAAAGTGCCTTATCCAGAGCGATAAAGGTTGATACATGTTTTTTTAAAAATGAGGAAAAACTTTATGACTGAAAGAAACAATAGCTTAGAATCTAATTGAGAGAATGGGGGACAAAGATATATCAAGATTGCCTCGCAGAATAAGTTTGTTCCCATACTACAGTAGGTCACTTGGAATACGGCTTCATTTTCAAACAGTGAAGATTATTGAAAGGCTGGTAAAGTATAGATTTATATCATTTTAGTGCTTATATCTTTTGTTTAGGCCATGTCAATCTTTTAGACACATCACACAAAGTCAAACTATCATAGCTGCAGCTGAAAAGTATTGATAGTTTTCTTATATCTCCACAAAAACATATGTTGTTGGTACTCATTAGAAGCACCTCTGCAAGGTGCTTCTAATGAGTACCCACAACATATGTTTTTATAGAGAAACAAGAAAAATATTATGTGGACACCACTTTTTATCTGTAGCTATGGACTGTGCTGAAAAGTCTGATGGGACTGTACAACTGTACAACAAAATCCACATATTTTACATTGTTGTTTCTGAAAATACTTAGTGGAATGGCAAACAGTGTAGAACCTGATCAGATGGCTCCTGAAGGAGCAGTCTGATCTGGAATGGTTGGGTGACGCAAAGGTGTTGTGTATCTTGCGTCTACGGGGGTATCCAACTGATACTGGCTTACAGTTGGGCAAGGCCTGCTATCCTTGCAGCAGGTAAAGGTAGGGGGAATGTTTTAATTTCTTCTGTTTCTTCACTTTCATTCATCTTCCTCTTTCTCCCCTGTCCCTCTCTTTCATCTCCTATACTAGCTATTTCTTCTATATCTCTTCTCCTTTTCTCTGGGAGATGACACAAAATGACCCATAAGGGTTGACCTGTTGTTAAACCCCAACACAATCAAATCTGCATTGTTTGTATATGCCATCAGAAACTGGTGTAAGAAACTTCAGGGCCCATTTGTTCAAAGCGTCGTTAGCTTAACGAGTTCCTTAAGGGTCATTTCGTTAACTGTTTTAGCGGATTCAATATAGAATATTCTGATATTTTTTGCTGAAAAAATGTGAGTAGCTTTTGCAATGCATAAGCTACTCACATTTTTTCAGCAAAAAAATTTCAGTGTATTTGCGTATCACCCGATGTAAATTTTAACGAATCGTTAACTAACGACGTCGTTAGCTTTGAACAACTGGGCCCAGGACAGTTACAAGTTATCTGCATATTTCAATGGACAATTTGATCTAGATCTACAAGCTTGTCACCATTCTGGTCCCCAATCTTTGCAAACAACGAAGTTGATTTTTCTAATGAAACATGCCTAAAGATGGTAAACATCAATTAAAGATAAATTTTTTCTGGCGGTTGAAGTGTTTAATCCCTTGGATTGCAGATCAGGTTATATAACTGTATTTTAAAAAAAACAACTTGTTTTTTTTTGTTTCTTTTAAATGGATTTTTATACCCCACCACACAATAGTCTAATAAAATAGCACTGATAAAATGGCATATGCAAACATTCTGATAAAACCACATATGCAAACAGTGCAGATCCAGGTCAGACTGAAGCAGCAGCAGCAGGGTCTACATTGTTTGCCTTTTCATCAAGTATTTTGTGGAATATTTTTAAGGCATAAAAAGCAACAACAAAATTTATGCCTAAAAAATATGGCATGATGTGTTTTAGGACATTTATTGTACATTCCTGTGCATGTTGTTTCCAGGTGCAATAACTTCAGTTGCATCTCAAGCACATAGTTACATGCCATAAGCTGTGGACGAAAATCTTTGAGATAAGGCAAATTTTTTAAGGGAGATTTGACAAAATTCTGTGAAATTTTCTTAAACATCACTTTGGATCTCCCCCCAATATAGTCAAAAGTATTTTGTTTTCCATGCAAGAAGCTTGTGAAAACCACAGCAGTGTGTGAGTTCTGTTTCTGTTGTAAAATAGTCTGAAAATTCTGTGAGATTTGATTTTTTTTTATGGGAATTGCCTTCCAGATGGGCCAAATTCTGTGAGATTTTATCTCACAGTGTGAGATATGGCATGTATGCATGCATTTCATAATTCATATGTACATTGCTGCTGAAATTTTAATGGGTTGATTCCAATACATTTAATTATTCATAAAGTTATGGCCACTGATAAAAGTAACCTGGGCAAATTCAGCAGACAAATTGATAATATTTTTTCTTATTTTTCCCTGATAACAGGATTTAACATTCCATGCAAATTTTCTCCATTGGAGGCAGATTGTATGAAATGTCAAACCTCTTTTCTGGAAAAAATAAGAAAAAATATTTTAATATATTGTCAGGTGAAAATTTTACCCAGAGTGCTAATCATTGAAAACTAGTTTACAGGGCTTCTGATACCATATTGCTCCTAAATATATGAAACACTTTATTGATTCTAAGTTTAAAGTTGACAGCTAATTGCTACATAAATAGCTTCAAGGAAATAGTATGGAGTTGTATAGCAGGATTATATTTTTGTGTAGTCCCTGTGGCCTACGCAGGCACAAAGGCCCATGCCAGCTTCTCTGTGCATTTTCGAAGTCAGATCAGGGCCTTTACATTACGAAAACATGCCTATTCAAATACACTGGAAATTTTACCACCACAAAATGACAAATTTCAGATTAAAAATTCTGATATTTTTCATATTTCTGCTCAAAACATAGATTGTGGATACTCGTTAGAACTGCCTCAGCGAGGCAGTTCTAACGAGTACCCATAATCTATGTTTTTGAGCAGAAATAAGAAAAATAATGTATACCCCTGTAAACCCCGGTTTTACTATATAAAAGTGGGGTTTAAGGGGGTCAAAATTACATAGGCAGGTTTTTGTAATGATTACAAGCCTGCAGATGTATAAGATAATAGTGCATTTGGACAATTGGCTAAAATGTCCTTAACCCATTTTAGTCTGGAGACCTCCAAAAGGGTAACTGGCAAACAATGCAGACCCAGATCAGATGCCACATTCTGTGGCATAAGATCAGGGTCTACATTATTTGCATTAACTGCATGAGTTTCTATAAAACACAGTAATAATAAAAGCTAATCAGATGCCCTGCAATTGGAAATAGACCATTCCAAAGAGTTGTGGTAGTAGAGTTCACTCTCGAAATAAATGGGTTAAACCATACTTGAGTATAGAAATATTTTTTTTTATACATATGCAATTGTGGATAAACTGTATATAGCTGTCCTTCTGGTAGAGCTTATCTAATCAATGATAGGGTGTGAGTTGCAGACTTAAAAAAACTTCTGCTGATTTTAACATTTTTGATATCTCCCTAATTTCCTGAGACCTGAATTACCTGAACATTTTTGGATACTTGTATATGCCACCTCTGTCCTCCTCTGCAGCTTTTATCCTGGATTATAATTGTGATCAACAAAATGATAATAAGAATAATAGGGGTTATGTTCTATGATTGCAGCTCTTCCTGGATATCTTCTTTGCTATTTCATTTTTTTTCATTAATTAACCCTGGTCCTGCAAAACCTGATTATGCCATGACTTTACAAACAGTGTAGATCCAGATCAGTTGGCTTCTGAAGAAGCCAACTGATCTAGATCTGCACTGTTTGTCAGTCAGTATATGAATTTATATCAACAACCTGGTCATCAAGTAATCTGATTGGCTGAAAATTAGAAGTGTGTTTGGCATATTAATTTATTCAGCATTGCAAAGGTTAAGGTGTTATATCAGAATGTGGAATGAAATGTGAACACTGTTTCTCATTTTACCATCACATGAACTTCTTCATTATTTCTCACTCCCTTGATTCCCCACAGTTTACTATTTTAATTGGTGAAATGGGGGTGCAGGGAGAGGCCTCATCTGAATTCTGAATAAATGATATTTTATTATGGTTGTATTTCAAACCCTTGAAATTGTTTGAAAACTTTATTGTTTATTAAACTGCCCACTGAATGGGGGCAGAACCTAACTTGTGCAAGCAATCTGCAGCTGTTAAAAATTGAAACTTAACCCATTTATGCCGAGTGGATTCTTCCACCTAAACTCTTTGGACTGGTTCATTTCCAATAGGAAGGTGTCTAGTTAATTTTTATTATAACCATGCTTTATAGAAATTCCTGTATGTAATGCAAACAGTGTAGACCCAGAATCAAACACCACATTCTGCAGCATCTGATCAGGGTCCCCTTTATGGGACGCTAGGCTTAAATGGGTTACATTTGATCGGGTAACTGTAAATGAAAGCAGACAAAATTGACAAATATTTTTCTTATTTTTCACAGAAAGTAAGACCAACATTCCTTAGGAGACAGGCTGCATGAAATGTAGTCTTATTTCCTATGAAAGTAAGAAAAATATCCCTAGTTAACCTAATAATTAAGCCTGCAGAATGCTAAAGCTTAAAATGTACATGAGATAAAACACTTAATGTAGCTAAGGTTATGACTCTGTTAGGAAAAAGAAATCTTGGCATTTCTTACCATTCCAATTAGGTGTAGGAAATACATTTATCATTTATATTTGTTTGTAAATCAGTTTTTCTCTATCCATGTGAAATTTGCATAGAAAGTAAATGATAATTTTGTCTGTCCTTGCATAAGATATGTATAACAGACTAACTGAAAGGTCCAAAAACAATACATGCTAATGCATATAAAACAGTCAGAAATCAAATTATCCACATGTTTGCAAACAACATTATAGTTAACAGACAACAATAACTATTATATTAAAAAATAAAAAGATAATAATTATGCAGAGTAGGTAGCAGTTCAAAGGTTATTTTCCATGTATCTGCCTTGTTATAATAACATTAATACAGATTCAGTTACAAGTATTCACTGGCTTACAGTTACAGTTATACAAAAGTTTTATCACAGATAGAGTTACCTATCTTAGTGCAGCCTGTTGGCAAAGTCTAAGAAACTCACAGTGTCCTCCAGATTGTATCACAATGGATTTGAAATAAATCAAACTACATTACCACATTTCATAAATGAATATGCAATTTGACTCCTGAAGTTAGGGATATATCGAAAATATTGTAGAGAAGAGGAGAAATTGCTAATAGAAACAATTTCTCCTCTTTTCCACAATATTTTGTTACCAGTTGTTTGATTATATATGTTAAAACAGGGACCAGAAGTTCACTTCTAGATAAGCTGTTTATTCAAGATAAATGAAGTCGAGAGGAGTCTTGACTGTATGTACCATAATGTGTTAGCACACCTATAATTCATTACCATACTTGTCTTAGAATTTGAATACAATCATTTTTCCACCTGATGGTTTCTGTTATAAATGTTGGTTATGTCCATTTGATTGTCAGTTGATCTGTCTAGAAATTGCTGACTAAGTGGCAAATAATGTAGACCCTGATCAGATACTTAGTTCTGCTGTATCTTATCTGGGTATGCACTGTTTGCTCATGATCGACTGTCTGTCCAAGTTCTTATTATGGTAAATACAGTAAATGTTCTAAAATTCCATACACCAAAGTCTCTACCTGTGGCATGTGCAAACAGTGCAGATGCAGATCAGACTGCTCCAGTCTGATCAAGGTCTACACTGATTGCCATTCAGCTAAGTATTTTAAGAAACAACTGCATAAAAAGCTAAATTTAGACCATAAAAGTTTGGAATAAAGCGTTCAGACTTTAAGACATTTACCTTACACAATCTTTTGAGTTGTTTTGAAAGTGCAGAAATTTCGCTATATCAGGAAGTGCCCAGTTTAAAAAAAAAAAAAAAAAAATGTTGACATTTTAAAATACTTTTACCATTCTGAGGAAATAGACCTTCATATTCAATATTACTCGTAGCTTTTTTTTATCCTGAAAGTATTGCAGAGGTGCTTCTTATGAGTACCACAACATGTGATTTTGAATAAGAAAATTATTTATCTGGGTACCCTGTCTTATCTAGAGCTATGATGACTGGTATATGTGAGGTCCTGTTTTCTTAGAAAATTAACTAAGAAAAAGAAAAAAAAAAATGGTTGTCTGTTAATTTTGTGACTATCCTGGTAACTGTTTTTCTACATAACTAACATGCCAGTAGATTTTTAAGCCCTTCAAATAGAAAACAGCCTATGCAACCAGTATATCAGTGGAATTTTGAAATTTTGTTTATGCATGCATGGACAACTAAATAGTCAAATCCACTTGTCTGACCAAGATTTACTTGCCCAAAAATGTATATTTTTCTTATTTTGATTGAGGTCAGTCCTCACAGTTCACTGATATATTATTAGGTAACTTGTGAATATTCTATCAGTGAACAGTGTACAGGATATACTATGTCTGTGTTGGTTGCAGTTGCAGTTATCAAAAGGTTTGACTTACACAAGGGAAACAACTGTTTTGCCATTAATTTAGACAATATATTGCAAATTGTTTTTCTTGAATCATTGAATTGGTTGTTTCAGATCATATGAAAAGAACACAGTTGATTGTAGGTGTCTCTTATATTATATGCCCATGGAAACATTGTTTTAACATTCATCAGAATTTCCTCACTGAGGGGATTCTAATGTGTATTAACAACACACACACACACACACACACACACACACACATTTTTTTGGATAAAATAGAAAACAAAATGGCCTCATCATGTGAAAAGCACAGTCTCTTTATGCCACTATATTCTACACTGCCAAATAATTCTTGAGTGGACAATGAAGACAGTGATCCCACTGCATGCCAATCTGGACACCTTAACCCTTGTCATGCTGAACCTGGATATATCCCGCCTTTGCAAACAGTGCAGATCCAGATCAGTTGGCTTAACTAATCTGAATTTGTACTGTTTGTCATTAAGTATGCGAATTTATAGCAACAATCCGAATCAAGCAATTTGATTGGCTGAAAATTAGAAGTGGGCATGGCAAGGGTTAACTTCTTACCATATTTGTCTTAAAATTTGGATGTCCATTTTACTACATTTTGATATTTCTAGAATTGACTGGATCATTAGCAAACAGTGTAAATCCTTATCAGATACACAATCCTATAGCATCTGATTTGGGTCTACACTGTTTGCACCAGTCTGTGTTTGTCCCAATACTTAAGGTAAGTATGGTATTCAGGTATTTTTATATGCCCGTTTGAAAAACGGGATGTATTATGTTACGGGGTATGTCGTCCGTCCGTAAACTTTTTAGTTTCTGGCTAACTCCTCCTACAGTTTACATCCGATCAAGCTGAAACTTGGTATATAGTTAGAACATGATGTTGTGCAGCGCATATTATTTCGGAGTTACAGTCCACCAAATGTTTGCAGAGTTATGCCCCTTAGAAAATTTCTGTAAACTTTTCATTTCCGGTTAACTCCTCCTACATTTTACATCCAATCAAGCTGAAACTTCATATAGTTAGACCATGATGTGGAGCAGCGCATATTGTTTCAAGGTTACAGTCCATCAAATATTAGCAGAGTTATGCCCCTTTGAAAATTTCACTTGACTTCGTTTCTGGCTAACTCCTACAGTTTACATCCGATCAAGCTTTAACTTGATTTGTAGTTAGACCATGATATGGAGCAGCTCATATTATTTCAAGGTTACAGTCCACCAAATATTAGCAGAGTTATACCCCTTTGAAGATTTCTATTAATTTTTCGTTTCTGGCTAAATCCTCCTACAGTTTACATCCAATCAAGCTGAAGCTTCATGTACAGTTAGATCATGATGTGGTGCAGTGCATATTATTTTGTGGCTACAGTCTACCAAATATTAACAGAGTTATGCCCCTTTGAAAATTTCAGTAAACTTTTTGTTTCCGGCTAAATCCTCTTACAGTTTACATCCTATCAAGCTGAAATTTTATTTGTAGTTAGACCATGATGTGGAGTAGCGCATATTGTTTCAAGGTTACAGTTCACGAAATATTAGCAGAGTTAAACCCTGTTGAAAATTTCTATTAATTTTTTGTTTCCGGCTTAATCCTTCTATAGTTTACATCCGATCAAGCTGAAACTTCATAAATAGTTACACGATGATGTGGAGCAGCACATACTATTTCGAGGTTACAGTGCACCAAATATTTGCAGATTTATGCCTCTTTGAAAGTTTTTGTAAACTTTTCGCAGCATACTGTTTAGAGGTAATAGTGTGCAAATTTTATTTTATAATAGGTATATTTTTTGCAAATAACTAAAGTTTTGGTCATATGGGCAAGATGTTGATTTTTTTTTTCTTCTTCTTTTATTAGATTTGCAAGGAAAGGTTGCCATTATTAAATCTTTATGAATACATAATTCTTTTTGGATTTTTTTTATAAATACTCTTCTGATTTGGCTCCCTTGAACAAAAATAAAATCAGTATTAAACAAGTTTCTTGCAGCATTTTTTTTTCTTTTTTTTGGTTGTTTATTTTTGTTTTGTTATTGTTTGGTCTGATATTGAAGTATAGGAAAAACAAATCAGCCAAAGGCTCATATGAGCTTGTAATATAGTCATGCTTCTGTGGTGTGTCCTTTGGTCAGAAAGCACTTCTCCCTAGAAGCAGCAAACTTCTCCCTATTTTCCCAGGAGGGAGAAGTCACTTCTTCCTTAATTCCCGCTTAGGTTACAGTTCACCATATATCAGCAGAGATATGCCCCAATGAAATTTTTTTATTTTTTATTTTTTTATTTTTTTTTGTAATTCCACTTACAGTATATATCCGGAGCACTGAATTATACAGGAGCCAGTTTTTGTGCTACATCTTTTTACTTGCCACGGGCGTATAATGCCCCGCTTGGCGGAGCTCTTGTTGTACTATATACTGTGGGTACTCATTGGAATCATCTCATCAAGTCAATCCTATTTTTTTTCTTATTTCTATGCATAAATAACAAGAATATCAAATTATCACATTTTTATCAGTATTGTTAATTATTTCAAGACGGTTAAAATAAGAACAAAGAATATGTTGAAATAACCTTTATCAACTCTTCCTGAGTGTTTTAACAAAGTAATAACTATTCACAGTGTTTAACATACACATAAAATAATTTGTGGCGTAAAGGTTGCAGATCAGTGGTTGGAAATTCGAAGAGATGCAATCAATAAGGAGATGCTTTCTCATCTTTTTATCCCACTGGTTTCTACATAGAAACCACCGCAAAGCAACACGGTGTATACACATGATGCTTGCTAAACAACATGGTACATACACATGCTGTTCTATTAAACAGCACACCGCAAAGTATCACGGTACAGACACATGATACCCGCCAAAACAAAACTCCGCAAAGCATTCCGGTATGTACACAGAATGCCCGCTAAATCATATACACCACCGCTGAGTAAATGGTACATACACATCTACCAGCAAACTGTTGGATGAGAAAGCAGCTCCCAAATATATAACAAGATTTCAGTCAGAATCACATCCCTTCGGAATTTTCCGCCACACAAACCAATAATTTGGTTTGCCCCAAAATTCCACCGCAAACAAAATTGGTGTTCACAACTGATCCTGCAGAGCCTCCCGAATGTCTAACATTAAAATATCAGAACCAATATCAGATAGATGTACGCCATCTGGTTTATATAAGCCCGGTGTGTCAGATGTAATTTCTGGATGATCAATAAAGACCCCCCTACCATTGTATTTTATAAAGCGACGAATCACTCTATTAATGAATTTTCGTTTGGATTCCATTTTGTCTGGAACCTGTGTTCCTGACCATACAATACGAGGCAACATAGCAGAAACGAAAATGGCACTGCTAGTGAATGTTTGAACTAGATTACTTAAGTCATCCTTCATATTATGGATCAAGACCACCCCTTTCTGATAAGCTAAGTCATTGGAACCAACATGAACCACTATTGCCTTTGGAGCAGCATTATGGAGAGCAGCATACTGAATCTTTGGTAGAAGCTGTTGCCATTTCATGCCGCCCTGACCCATCCACTTGACTTTCTGAACTTTGGAAGCGCCAACCGTACTTTCAAGCTGCCTGGTTCTGGCTCGGGCTGCTAATCTATTTATGTAGGAGTCCCCTACCAACCATACATCTGGAAATAAAAATTTATGATGCCAATTATCAATAGGGCTAAGGAGCAATGAGCAAGTCCGCTTTATAGTCTTATGTACTTGAGAAATGAATTGGACTGCCATCTGCCCATTTTCTTGATAGTCTCATACGATACGCCTTTGCTGGCTAACCACGAAGCGGCCCCAATACGGAAGGAATGCGTTCTGAAATGTGTTGTTGGTAGATTCAGAGCAGTTATAGCTTTATTTAAAACTGCCCCAAATTGATATCTTGTAAGAGGTTGCCCATTAATATGACAAAAAAGATATACTGATTTGTGAGGTCTAATTTTGAGAAACGCTTCCATGGCCAATAATGGACATTGTGTAGATTCAATAGCTGGAATGTCAATTATATATGGTTTTCCTGTTTGATTGCATTTGGCCTTACGCTGGCGGATTCGTAAAATATTTTGCCCAGCTTTGGTGGTACATAATACATCAGATACTTGCAATGGTTGATCAGGTTGCTGTGACGATGTAAATACCAACTCACTAACACGGAACAAACCAAAAAATGCCAAACGGTAAGCTGCTCTAAATAAAAGTGTTTCATACTCAGAAATGCAGATATTCCCCAAAATTTTACAAATAGCAACCAGAGTATTATACATAATTGGCATACGGTTATCAGGATTGGCTCTAAGACGCTTGTAGCCTTCAAGCATTTTTGAAATGGCAAAAGTGGAAGTGTTATCAAAATTATGGTTAATTTTATGTTGAAAGCTAATAGCAGATATGTGCATGGCAGCTGTTGATGGGGCATAACCATTGTGGAAAAGATAAGTAATATAAGCATGAATATGAGTTTCAGGTACTGGCCACTGCAAAGGGAGATCATAATTAGATCTAAAAGTTGAAAAGTTTGCCAATGCAGTAGCATATGCATGACGGGTATTAACTGACAAACTTGCAGTCACAAGCTGGTGGGCTCCTGATTGAAGACGCTCCAAAGATGGTCTGGAACAGGCTCTGGCTCTGGTTCGGCTTCTGGGGCCAACTGTCGAAAGCGATTCATCTGCAATCGAGATAAACTGTCCGTCACGGCATTCCGAGAAGTTGATAAATGTTCCGCTTTGAGAACAACATTCAGCTGCAAACATTTTAATGTAATGATTCTGACCAAGACCATGACATACTCTGCCTTTGACGTTTGCGAATTCAAGATATGAACAACTGCCTGATTGTCACATTTGAATAGAATCTTTTTGTTGCTGAGATGCTGACCCCAGATTTCAAGAGCAACAAAAATGGGGAACAATTCAAGTACTGTAATGTCATCAGTAATACCGCGGTGAAACCATTCAGCAGGCCACAGACCATATGTCCATTTTCCCTGAAAATAAGCTCCAAAGCCTTTACCATAACTTGCTGAACTGTCCGTAAACAAACATAAGTCAGCATTTGACAGCCAAAACCTGTCATGAAAGACAGAGACACCATTAAACGATTTGAAAAATGTCAGCCATGTTTGCAAATCTAACCTCATTGCCTTGGAAATCCGAATATGATGATAAGGCTTTGTAATACCCCTTGTAGCATTTATCAGCCGGCGGCAAAAAGGACGACCAGGAACGATAGCCCGGCACATGAAATTCAGTGAGCCAAGAAGAGACTGCATAACCTCCAGTGTAATACTGGACTTATGTAATATTTCTTCAATAAGACTTTGTACTTTCATAATTTTGTCCTTTGGAATTCGTACCTCCATAAGAATTGAATCAAGTTCAAATCCCAAGAAAATGATGATTGTTTGAGGCCCTTCTGTCTTTTCATCTGCAACAGGCACGCCCATTTTTCCACAAGTCTTGAAAAAGGAAGTCATAATTTCTTGACAGTCAGTTGTGCCAGCTTCACCCCCAAACAAAAAATCATCCAAGTAATGTTCAAGTTCACCCACTGTGCATGATTCTCTTACAGCATAATGTAAGAAATGGGCAAATTTCTCCCATAATGCACATGAATATGAAAGTCCAAAAGGTAAGCAACGGTCAAAGAAGTATTGACCATCAAACATAAAACCTAACAGGGGAAAATCAGCTGGGGAAATAATCATTAGGCGAAATGCATTTTTTATATCAGCCTTGCCTAGCAGAGCACCTTTTCCCAATTTCTGAATCATTTTAACAGCTTGATCAAATCTAGTATATTGGACACTGCAAAATTCAGGGTCAATATAGTCATTGATTGAATCCCCCTCTGGATATGATAGATGGTGTATTAAACGATATTCACCTGGCTGTTTTTTGGGTACCAAACCCAGAGGAGAAACCCTAAAATCAGTGAAAGGTACAGTTTGAAAAGGGCCAGCAACTCTTCCTGCTTCCAATTCTTTCGTGATTTTTTGCCTGACAATATCAGGGGCTTTATTTGCTGAAGGTAAATTTTTTGATATGACCAATTTTCGAGGACCTTCAAAGTTAATGTGAAAGCCATTTTTAAACCCATTTTTCAACTCTTCCGCTGTTTGTCTGTCTGGATATTCTTGCAATTCCTTCTCAAAGGCAGATAAATCTACAGGAGTGGAGCCGAGCTCAAATTTATTTCCGTTTGAATGGACCACGAAAGGAGGACCTTTGAGTGTGATCTATTTCAGTGTTCTTATTTGCAGTGAATGCATTCTGTTGTAAATTTTGACTGTGTCTGGGACATTTGTTTTCAGAATGGTCCCCCTTACATGCCAAACAAACATGAGAAAATCTACAATTTTTGAAATAGCATTTGCCTTTGTTATAATCAAAACATACGCCAAGTGCAAGACGAGACTGATTTGAGTGGCCAGCAAAGCTAGGCTTAGATTGAAAGGTAGTTGTTTCTAGCTTGTTTGTGTTTGTCATTAATTTAAGCCACAAATCTGAATAAATTTTATTCCACGGCTCCTGTTTTAAAGCTTGCCTTGTCCTAAATTCAGCATCATATTCTCGCCATGCTAAATTTTGACACCTGCTTTCAGCCTCTCTGATGGTGCTCAGGTACTGCATTAATTCAAAAACTTTATCCTGATACTTTTTCAAATATATAGTCATGAATATTAAAAAAGCATCTGTCCACTCCCTGATATTGGTTATTTCTTTTAATACTTTAGGGCGTGTTTGAATTTGGCCATGTTCATTTATAAATAAATTACCAGATTCCTCCCCACGCCTTTTTTGATTTTTCTTTAACAGAGAAGCCAAATTTATATATTCATTTTTCCATATCTTAATACAAATATCTTGTGGAACATGCATCGCAATATCATCATCAGCACAACGTACATCCGGCATCTGAAAGTCAGACTGAGTGTTTTGTGCAATTGTTTGTGCTAGAGGGGTCCCCTGAACCCCCAAAGCACTAGTCCAAGTATTTAACATACTGGACCCTGTAGCATTAATCTCAGGTGAGTATGACACTTGGTTACCTGACTGTTGAACCCCGCCATCACCACATAACCTTACAATTTCTGGTGTTCCTGTTGCCCCCGGTTGAGGGCATGGCTCATTTGCTGCTGTTTGTTGCTGATTTTGTTTTGCTTGGCCCCTAGCCTGACCCTTCCTAGCCCTCTTTCTAGGTGGCATGATTATGGAGGCACCAAGATAATCTCAAAATTGGGCTTGAAATGTTCAAAAAGTTGAAAAATTTGCCAAAAAACTGGACTGAAAACTTTTTCCTTGCTGCAGCAATCAGCTGTCGTCAGAAAGAGGCTGTTGCACTGGGACCCAGCTGTGCAAAACACTTTCAGTATGTCTACATATAAGCCTGGAACCAATCCTTTACAGTGCTCAAAGGACATGTGTACTGAAATGACCTTACAAGTTGGTACAGTAATCAAAGTACTGAAACAACCCAAATTACCAAAAATGCGAACTGGACTTACTATTTTAATGCTGAAATAAATGGAGCCTATTGTAGATCAATATGCTGTATTATTATGGAGCTAATATATATATTTAACATTTACCATTCTCTGGACAAATTTGCAGATGACGAATGGATATTTTTCCCAGAAAATATGCTTTGACATTTCATGCAAATTGTCTCCTAATTTCTGGAAAAGATAGAATATTATTACAAAATGCTGTATGCTGAAATTTTTACTTAGCATGCTAAGCTGGGAGACAAATGACTTTTCAGGTAGACAATACTGTCCTCTGATATCTTTATTTAACCCTTAAAGCTCAGCATGCTAGTAAAAAATTTCAGCAGATGACATTTTGAAATATTTTTCTTATTTTTTATAGAAAACAGGTTTTGATATTTCATGCAAATAGGAGACAGTTTGCTTGAAATATTAAGTTCTGTTTTCTGGGAAAAATAAGAAAAATAACATTAAATTGTCATCTGCCAAATTAGCCCTGAGAGTGATAAAGGTCAATTTTTTTTTCTCCATTTTTCAGAGAAAAGTAGTCTTGGAATTTCATATGAACAGTAGTGCTAGCCTGATTTTTTTCTCCTCTTTAAAATAAAAAAAAAAGAATAAAAAAAATGAATGTCGCCTGCAACTATTTTGAATGACACCTTAAGGGTTAATGTTAAGATTGTATTATTCTCTGAGTGTCATTTGTTATGTAAATGGTTTTGTCAGTATTTTGATCTTTTGGCTGTAGTCTGGTATACATTGAAACTTGGCCTTAACCCTAAAAGCACTAATCACAATTGCAGCAGAGGCATTTTTTTTTCTATAGTGTGAATAGTTTGCCTAGATGATGATTCACATGAAATGCTATTGCATTTTCTCTGAACAACATCACGAAAACATGCCTATATAATTTTGACCCCCCTCATACCCCACTTTTATACAGTAAAACTGGGGTTTACAGGGGTATACATTATTTTTCTTATTTCTGCTCAAAACATAGATTGTGGGTACTCGTTAGAACCGCCTCAGGGAGGCAGTTCTAATGAGTACCAACAATCTATGTTTTGAGCAGAAGCTCAAAACATAGATTGTGGGTACTTGTTAGAACTGCCTCAGGGAGGCAGTTCTAACGAGTACCAACAATCTATGTTTTGAGCAGAAATATGAAAAATATCAGAATTTTTTATCTGAAAATTTTCATTTTTTTGGTGGCAAAATTTTCAATATTTTTTAATAGGCATGTTTTTGTAATGATAATAATAAAAAGATAAGAATGTCGTTTGCTACAGTTTTGCTTAGCACTAAGGGTTGAAAATAGAATAAAGATTAAGCTTTTGGTTTATAATTTGGTTGAGACAATGAGCTTATGATGTGTGATGAGCTCTTGGTTGAGATTAATGTCGGTTTAATTAATTAGTCATATTTTATCGACCTTGAATGTTTCTGCTACATTATTTAAAAGCATCAGATGACAACCATTTGGAATATTTTTTCTCAGGAAATAGGGTTTGTCATTTCATGTAACTTGTTGAAATCAATTTTCTGTGAAAATAAAAAAAAAAAAAAAATGTCACTAATTTTTCATTTGCTAATTTACTGATAGAAGTAAACAATAATAGAAAAATGATTATAAAAATAAAAATGTTGTCTGTTGTAGTTGTGACTTTAACTGTATAGTTAAAGGGTTTTTTTTAATGTTTGTCTAAGGTAAATTTACCATTATGAATATCCATATGGGTGTAGTTACTTACATTCTGCAGAGGACTCATTGAGGTAATTCCAGCGATTACCCACAAGATATTTTGGAGCAAAAATTACAACAAAAAATATGTATGCAAAAGAGACTTTATTTATTTGAAATCTTCTGACTGCCTGTTTTATCTAGTAGACCTGGTCACAGTGAAGCCTGAATTATTCATCATTGATAAAATGACAGCTTCATGTTTTGAAGTTACCGAGCATCAGGAAACAGTAAACATGTTCATTATAAAGAACAAAGTTCCATATATTGATAAAACATCCACAAAAGAGACATTTCAAAAGTTAAAAGGAGCATTTATTGTTTTCTCCCAAGTTATCAATAATTTCATTATGTATTTGTTGATCTAAAACAATGATGCTTTCAAGTTATTCAGTTGAGCCACAACATCAGAAAATGTACATTCTGACATGCGCCCAGCAAGATTCAGATCAGCCTGCGCTTATGTAGACAAGGCTTTTAGTTGTCTGAACAAAATATTATGCAGTAAAAAAAGTAACTGGAAGTTATAAAAAAATTAATTAACCCTTGTCCTGCTGAACCCGGATATACCCTGCCCTTGCAAACAGTGTAGCTCCAGATCATTTCGCTTCTTCAGAAGCCAACTGATCTGGATCTGCACTGTTTGCAATTAAGTATACAAATTTAAAGCAACAATCCAGATCAAGTAATCTGATTGGCTGAAAATTAGAAGTGGGCATGGCCTCTTAATTTATTCAGCAGGTCAAGGGTTAAAAAGCCAGTTTAAAAAATGCAAAATCCAGAAATCTCTTTTATAATGTAGACCCTGACATGCCCCTGTTCATTATATATTCCTGGGGAACACATGGTATACATTTCATAGACTTATTAATGAGGTATCCCTTATGGTGGTGGTGGGGTGAGGGGCAGAGGGGATGGGGGTGGGGGTGGGGGAGCGAGCACAATGGGAACCAGGTTACAAATGACTAATGCATTAAAGTACACTGTTAAAAATTAATTGTCTAAAACAGTTATTTATATTTAATTTTACACATTTCTGTATTTTCACTTTTTACTGTTATGAAATATTTAAGTAATAATCCTAATTATTATTTATATTAAATTCAAATGTTTGTGTATTTCTCACTTTTTACTGTTATAAAATAATTAGTCAATTATCCTCAGCCTTATTGTCAAATTATTTCAACTTACATACTGTATAGCTCCAGATAAGAGGGGTTATCAGGAAAACATTTTTCTTATTTCTCAACAAAAAACATATGTTGTGGGTTCTCATTAGAAGCGCCTCAGCGAGGCGCTTCTAATGAGTACCAAAATATATGTTTTCATGGAGTAAGAAAAATATGAACACGTTTTGGTTGAAAGTAACGCCTTCTCTGGAGTGTGCATACAGGTGTACACCAGAGGAATAATACCAATTCAATACATATACAATTGATCGACTATTACAGCTAATCTTTCTATTTACTTTATATGAATGGACATGTTGGATAGTTAAATTATTGGACTGTATTTCTCTAGGAGACAAATATACTCAACATATACAAAAATATGTTGCATTGCTGTCTTACTTTTTCTTGATTCACTATGGAGGTTCAAGTGACCTGGGATAAGGCTTAGGAATTTTTCTGCCTTGGATTTTATTGAGTTCTCTGGTCCTAATTAGGCGATATTAATAGACTAGGAATAAATCTTATATTGATTTGTGAAAATCAGTCATATATCGACAGTTCAGTTAGGTTATCAGGGAGCTTCCCATGGTGATATATGACGGGAAATATCAATATCATAGCACATTGATGTTAAACTATTGCCGTTTTTGACCAAATTGCCACTATGTCAAATATGACGTCTACGGCCGCGGTCACCAAGATCAATCGAGAGGCTCAGATGGTATGTAAAGATCTTTGATAGAATTTTCTTTGTTCTTAATTAACCCTTGACCTGCTGAATAAATTAAGATGCCACACCCTTTTTAAATTTTCAGCCAATCAGATTACTTGATCCAGATTGTTGATATAAGTTTACATACTGAGTGGCAAACAGTGCAGATCCAGATCAGTTGGCTTCTTAGAAGCCAACTGATCTGGATCTACACTGTTTGCAAAGGAATGGTATATCCGGGTTCAGCAGGACAAGGGTTAAATCATTGATGATTTAAACTGTTACAAACATTGATGTATTAGCATTTGATCTGAATAAGCAGTCAGCATTAACCCTTAAAATGCCAAGAAAACCTGCATCTGAAAATGTTGTCTGTTAATGTTGTCTGCTGGAGTCGACTCTTTGGCTCAGTGGTTAGAGTACTGGATTTTTAACCGGGAGGACCGGGTTCGATTCCCATGATAGGCAGGAAATTTTTTCAGCTATGCTTCATTCCTTTGTTGCGACTTTCATGTCGTAAGATGGGGTGGCTCATCCGGGATTGGACTTTACTTAGCCGAAAATGGCTTCACATCATCATAAATGATGACTTCCTTGAAAAGGGGGAGTGTTACGACTGAGCACTCCTTCCTTCAATTATCTGCCTTGGCAGATTACGCATAGCCTCTAAGTATATATTCAATCTCTGACAACTGCGTCAGGGAGTCAACTCTTTGGCTCAGTGGTTAGAGTACTGGATTTTTAACCGGGAAGACCAGCTTTGATTCCCATGATAGGCAGGAAATTTTTTCAGCTATGCTTCATTCCTTTGTTATGACTTTCATGTCGTAAGAGGGTAAATACAGTACAATGTGGAACTGCCTGACTGGTGTGAGGTGATTCCATTGAAGACTCACAAGGTACATTTTTGTACAATATAAGTACATAATAAAAAGTATTAAAAAAATTATCTTAACCCTTAAACTGCCAATCATAACAATTGTTGTCTGCTTTGTCATCTGCTTTTGATTTTAAAAGTTGTTTTTGCAAACAGTGTGATCAGTCTGATCTGGGTCCACACTGTTTGCCTCTCTGCAAAAACAGATTAAAAAAAGGTTTGCAAGAATATTCAGCAGACGACATAAACAGACAACATTTTCAGATGCAGGTTTTCTTGGCAATTTAAGGGATAAAAATATCATCTTAGTTGAAGCGTTCAGGTGGTGGAATGGTTTGGGCTATCCACTATGAATCACAAGGTACTAGGTTTCAATCCATTTGGAGGTGGGGGCCATAAAGCACCAATCATAACTGCAACACAACATTTTGAAACTATTTCTTTCTATTTTTAAGAGAAAATAAGTTTTGACATTTCATGTGAATTGCCCTATAAACAAGGGAGAAATTCTTATCCTATGAGTGGTATAAGAACTGGGTTGAAAAAGGTGGGTGAGAAGTGGAGGGTTGGGGAGGGCTGAATGGCCGATTTTCAATAACTTTTCCTGTATTATATCCAGAAAAAGGAAGTTTGGTAAATGTCCTAAAATTTCAAACACTTTATTCCATACTTTTTTTTCAACTAAATTCTGCTTTTTATGTAGTTATTTCTTTATAATTATGTTTAGTAGAATATTTAGTAGAATGGTGAACAATGTAAACCCTGATTAGAATGCTCCTTTAGGAGCATTCTAATCTGTGTCTGCACTGTTTGCATATGCCATTTTATCAGAAACTTTAGTGTAGAAAATTTTAGGACATTTACCCTACACTTAACCCTTGTCCTGCTGATCCAGGATATACCCTGCCTTTGCAAACATTGTAGATCCAGATCAGTTGGCTTATGAATTTATATCATGAATTTGTATCAAGTAACCTGGTTGGCTGAAAATTAGAAATGGGAGTGGCATCTTAATTTATTCAGCATGAGAAGGGTTAAAATTCCCAAATTCCCAAATCCTGTTGTTTAACAGAGACAAAGTTGGGCACCTAAGTCTTTGCATTACATACCTCAAGGTATGTGATAATTATGTGTGAAGATGACGATGTTTCGCATCCCTTTTAACGTTATATAAGTTATATAGAGATGACATATAGAGATGACGAAAGGTTATAATGAAAAGCTCTGTGCAGTGAAGCAACATACTGTCATGTCCTGAATGTATTCCACACAGACCATGAATCCCATGAATCTCTATGAATTGATAAACTTTAGGAGTCATGGAATTTTGTAAAATTTCTGGTCCAATTCGTGACGCTCTACGATTCAGTTACGATATAGGTACGGTATATAGTGTTATGAATGTTCATGGGATTCGATTGGATTCAGCTGGAATCGCATGAATATTGTAAAGAATTCACTAAGATTTACAAGAATTGATTGGGAATACTGCACAAACTATGGAATTTGTTACGAATCAGTTAAGAATACGCCAAATGCATGTAAGAAGCCGGTACAAATAAAAAAAGAATTTGTGACAATTTTTGACAATTTGTGGGATTTTCTCTCAAGATAGGTATAAAAAGGCCATTACCCCTGCTTGGGCATCAGTTCCAAAGTGAATGTTCAATATAGAGCAGCTGTAATACTGGCCCTGGATCTGCATGGAATATCAACACCAGCTGCTGATAGCCAGAAGGACTGCTTCGGTGAAGAAGGAGAAGAGCCAAGACAAAATCACGAATCCCAGAATGAGATAAGAATACTTACGAATGCCTACTTTATATATATAATCGATTATGATTCAGTTACCATGCCTAAGAACACACTACGAATTTATTACAAATTAACTATGATTGTTTGGAATCGGGAGTTTGTGGCAAAAATTTTGAACATCTCTAAACTTTTGTCATGAATTCCCGATTGCTCAAGAATTGCAAGAACTGACTACGAATGTATACGAATCAGTTAAGAGCTTCACAAACTGATTACAATTCAATTACAAATCCTAAAATTTTTCAGTTTGTGGCAATTCCTGGGATTCGTGGTCTGCGTGCAATAGTAGTAGTTAGGTTTCAACAAGTAATTTACATGTACATGTATATGGACATTTATGATGTAGCCGTAATAACGCTAAGTATTAGGACAAAAAGCAGTGAGCAAACAGTGTTGACCCAGATCAGATGCTGTAGAATGTGGCATCTGAACTAGGTCTACACTGTTGTGCCCTCATCAGCTGTTATAAGATCATCAATAGGTATAATAAAATGGACAAGTATCATAAGGAAGTAACCCTTAACCCTTAAAGCGCCAATCACAACAACTGACTCCTCCGTCAAGTCACTTGACCATTTAACTGACAACCGCAACTGACCATTCAAAATAGCTGATAAGGTAATTGTCAATGTTTTTAGTTAGACAAACAAATCAACACGTGCTTTTTACAGGTAAGCACAGGTATATCAATACAAAGTTTGCCTAAGGAAATTCACGTGGGCATGGTTATAACTGCCTGACGGAGGAGTCAGTTGTTGTCTGCTTTGTCTTCTGCCGGTTACTTTAAAATCCATTGTTGCAAACAGTGTGGACACATATCGGACTGCTCCTAGTCTGATCTGGGTCCACACTGTTTGCCTATATGCAAAAAATAGGTTTGAAAAGTTTGCAAGAATATTTAGTAGACAACATAAACAGACAACAGTTTCAGATGCAGATTTTCTTGGCATTTTAAGGGTTAAAGTGCTAAGCAAATTTACAGCAGACAATCTAAAATTATGTCATTTTTCAGAGAAAATAAGACTTGGTATTTCATGTGAATTGTCTGCTAGGCTGATCATTTAAACTAAATGTCAAGCCTTATTATAGACCCGTAAACTGAATTTGTGGGGGTATACTGTTCTCACATTGTCTGTCAGGATATCCGTCCGTGTGTTACGTTTTGGTCCTTGCAGGGAGTCATCTAATTAAAGCAGTGCTTATTGACACTTCTTGTTTTCTCTGAAAAAAAAATAAAACAAAAAATAATAATAATAATGATAATAGTCAAATGTCATCTGCTGCAGTTGTGATATAATATTTGGTTAAGGTGTCCCAATACCTAGGGTAAAATTAATACTGTATGTAGTTTGGATCTTGTATAAGTTCTGATCGTGAGAATTAATTAAGAGGACATACAGTGCAATAAAACTTGATACGTCTGCAATCTGATAGCGGATTGTTTTGGTTGATTCAGAATGCAGATAGTCGAAAAAAAGATTGTTTAAGGGCCTTTGAAATGAAGAACTTGGCAGACTGTTTATGAACTGTTTATTTATTATATTATGTTATTTAAGGATTAGCACTCTGGGTAAAATTTTCAGCAGACAACATATTAAATTTTTTTTTTGTTTTTTCCAGAAAGCAGGATTTTGACATTTCATGCAAATTGTCTCCAATTTGCATGAAATGTCAAATCCTGTTTCCTGGGAAAAATAAGAAAAATATCAATTTGTCATCTGCTGAATTAGCCCAAAGAGTTGTAGAGGTTGATTAAAATATTAAATAATTGTGCTCCAGGTTAACTGATTTTTAGATAATTAATTGGTATAGCTCAAGATCAGATTTTTTTTTTCAACCAACTTTATTGATATTTTTCTTGGATCTTAGTGCAAACATATATTTTGGGTGCTCACTGGCTTCGGTAGCTTAGTTGGATGGACGTCCAACTAGTGATCAGGAGGTTGCGGGTTTAACCCCCGCCGGGTTGCCAACATTCTTTCGTGGAGATTGATCATGAAATATATTTGTGGGTCATTCTTTCCCTTCCGCTGATTCAAAAAGGGGAGTTGTCAGGTTCTGTCAAAAGAATGTGCACAATACTGGTTAACAGCTTAGAGGACTAAGCCTGCCCAGTTAAAGTTGGTTAGGTATACTGACTACACTCAATATGACCCCATTGGGTTGGCTGGGCCCTAAAACCTCAACACAAACAATATTGTGGGTACTCATTAGAAGTGCCTCTCCAAGGCAAAAAAGGTATACAATACATACTTCCAGATAAGATGCTTTTCTCTCAGCTGAAGAGTATAGGTATTTTTCTTATTTCTCCACAAAAACATACATGGGTAGTTGGGTACTCATAGTAGCTCCATGATGAGGCAGTTCTAGTGAGTACCTACAACATATATTTTCTCTGAGAAATAAGAAAAATAATTTTCTTGAGTGCTTCTCTTAACTGGAGCTATGATAATACCATATTTACCATATGTATCTGGACAGACAGGTCTGAGCAAACAGTGTGGATCCAGATGAGATTTTTCATATTACTGTTGATTATTCCTTATATAATTGTCTGTGAACACTAGAGTTCCCTAACCAGTCTATGCCAACAATACAGCTTGGTGAGGGTCTTACTGATTTAGATTTTTCCAAAATCTTCAAGTGTGTGTGTGTGTGTGTTGTGTGTGTGTGTGTGTGGTTTTAAACACTTTCACTATCTGGATATGCAGGCATATCTTGGTCTTTGCCATTCATATAAGTCATAGAACAAGTTGTTCTGGATAAAGTTCAAATTTTATTGAACTTTTCAAATGATAAGTTTGTGAACTTTGCTTTTATAGGTAGGTAAGGAAGGACTTCTCTTTGTTTAGAAAAGTAAACAACAGTCTTTCAGAAACAGCTTATTGAAAATATAGATAAGTGAGTTTCACTAGGCAAAAAGGAGTCTTTAAACCTATATATGTGTAAACAGATCTAGATCAGCCTGCACATCAGCCATTACTCTAGATAAGTGAATATGTTTCTTAGCTGTGAAAACGTTTCTTGCAAATGCTCATTAGAAGTGCCTTGCATGTACTTTTAATTAAAATGCAGATTGTGAAGTCAGTGAGGCATTTCTTATGAGTACCCGCAACATAGGTGTTTGTAGAAGCATTACGAAAACACACCTATTCAAATATGTTGAAAATTTTACCACCAAAACCTAAAAGTTTTCAGATAAAAATTCTGATATTTTTCATACACCACAATCTCTTTATAACACTGTTGTTGGGGTCCATAGCATAAACCATGTTAGTTAAACAACTGTGTTATATCCAAACAAAAATGTATAGATTATATTGAAAAATGACTATTTATGGTCATTTTTCAATATATACATTTTTGGGATCCATCTTTGAACCGTGTTATATCCGAAACCGTGTTATAATGAACCATGTTATAAAGAGGTTGTTTTGTATTTCTTCACAAAACATAGCTTTTGGGTACTCATTATAACTGCATCACTGAGGCAGTTCTAATGATAACCCACAATCTATGTTTTTTAGCAGAAATAAGAAAAATAATGTATACCTCTATAAACCCAATTTTACTATATAAAAATTGGGTTTAAGGAGGTAAAAATTATATAGGTATGTTTTTGTGATGACCTGCATCATAGGTGTTTGTGGAAAAATAAGAAAAATATTGATCAGGATATGACTCTGCTCTAGAGTTATGGTAGATGTGACGTCCAGATTGTATTAGGACTATGAAGCCTGTCCTGTAGCTGCCTGAATAATTTTCGAGTTTGGTCATCCAGGTTACCCTGAGTACCATATTTATCCTAAATAACTTCTTACGGTACTTGTCCTAAAAATTTAACAGTTCCACTGTCATGATGTATCTAAAACCTGCTGAATGAATGACCATAATGTAGACCCAGATCAGACACCACATTCATGAGTCTCACTGTTTCTCCAGGCCTGTCTGTCCCAGTATTAAGGGTAACAACATTAATGTTTGAGGTTGGACTTCCATGCTTCCCTGAGTACCATAATAACCTTAAGTATTGGGACAGACAGGCTTGAGCAAACAGTGTAGACCCAGATCAGATGCCACAGAATGTGGCATCTGATCAGGGTCTGCACTGTTTGTCATTCATCCAGCTATTTTTAGACACATTGACAGGTGGTCATATAGAGTTGTTCAAATTTTCGGAGAAATAAGGTAAGAAGGTATTTTAGGGTAAATATGGTAAATAACTTCAAGCAAGTATTCCATTGGACTTAGTTTTAGAGACTTTTTTTTATCTTCAAACAAAACTGAACTATAATGTATTTAGTGCCATGCAGAAATAAAATACATAGCACAAACAGGTACGGTATTATCAATAATTACTTCAGTGAATTACTCTAATGAAATAAATGTTCACTTTTGTAATATTCAGCTATTGAAAATATTACAAGTGGGCTTTTATGCTCCCTGAAAATAATTTCTGGTTGGCTAAATGAACTTTGTAAACCATTATATTGATTTTGGCACAAGTCAATATTTGATAAATTTGTGAAATCCAAAAGCAAACTACAGCACTTTCTTGTTTGTGTAGTTACCAGTAGCGATCAGTCATGTTAACTCCTTGTCCAAATAAATACATGTAGAATTTTGTAACTTTGAGGGGTCTAAACATAGTCAAGATAAAGCAATTTTTACAGCCCGAATGTTCAGATATATTTCTTATTTCTTAATAAAAACGTATTTTGTGGGTACTCATTAGAAGTGCCTGCGCTAGAAGCTTCTAATGACTACCCACAACATGTTTTCATTGAGAAATAAGAAAAATATTTATTCTAGTACTCCTTTTATATATATATAGGCCGGCCTCGGTGGCTCAGTTGGATGCGCCGTCCGACTGGAGACCAGGAGGTCGCGGGTTCAACCCCCGCCGAGGTTGGCAACATTCTTTCATGGAGATTGATCATGAAATATTTTCTACGGTCATTCTCTCCCTTCCGCTGATTCAAGAAGGGCAGTTGTCAGTTTCTGGCGAAAGAATGTGCACAATACTGGTTAACCGCTTAGAGGACTAAGCCTGCCCAGTAAACGTGTGGTTAGGTAAACTGACCGCGCTCGACATGACCCCATTGGGTTGACTGGGCCGTAAAACCTCAACACAAACAAACTCCTTTTATAGAGCTTTGGCTAAGTATTGGGGCATATATATATATATATATATACTTATATATTAGGTTTTGAGAAAATATACATTAGTTGTGAAATGCAAGAAAAGAGCTCTTATGGCAAATATGAACAGTAAAGGCCGAGTTCATACATGTAGTCTGAGCATTAAATATGACATGTACACTAATATTTCTGCTAAAAAAATGTGTGTAGCAAAAACTACTCACTTTTTTTTCAACAAAAATACCTATGATTTAAATATTGTACTTACTACAACAGTTAACCAGTTTGTCATTGACATTTAAGCTAATGATGCTTTGAACAACAGGGCCCTGGACACTGAAGATTCTATGATTGTCCAGCTTTGACCTTGTCCAGGTTACACAGAGGCTGATAGTGTGTACACTGGTAACAACTCTTGTATAACAACATATGAAAAGAACCCTTATCACATACATGTATGTTGGCAACAAAGGCCCAGACTAGCCCATATTTGTATGCAGTATATAGTATAAACATATTTTATTGCATCTCTTTCATATACATGTCAGGGGCTTTTGAGTCCAGTCTTTGTGCTGAATAATGCCACAGGCTGAGTAGTGTAGAATGTATCAGAACCCTGTTATATTGTGAATTGTACTATACAGTGTTGTATGTCATGCTGTAAGTTTTCCCATACAGTTTTCAGGGATAAGTAAGAACTACACCACTATTGCTGGGATCCAAAGCAAAACACATCTTAGCTAATCAAATGTGTTGTATCCAAACAAAGATATATACATTATGTTGAAAAATGACCATAAATAGTCTTTTTTTTCTGTATAATCTGTACATTTATATCCAAACAAAAATGTATAGATTATATAGATTTTTCTATATAATCTATACATTATTTTTCTATATAATCTATACATTTTTGTTTGGATACAATGCTTTTTAAGTTCACCTTTAAACCATCTTAAATCTGAAAACGTCTTATGAACCATCTTTTAAGAGAGGTCTGTACATTTGTATCCAAACAAAAATGTGAAAATTATATAGAAAAATGACCACTTATGGTCATTTTTCAAATGGTCATTTTTCTATATAATTTATACATTTTTGTTTGGATACAGTGCTTCTTGAGTTCACCTTTAAAACCTCTTACATCTGAAAACATCTTTTAACGCTTAGCACTCTGGGTAAAATTTTCAGCAGACGACATTTTGAAATATTTTTCTTATTTTTCTCAGAAAACAGGATATGACATTTCATGCAAATTGTCTCCTAAGGAGACAATTTGCATGAAATGTCATATCCTGTTTTCTGGGAAAAATAAGAAAAATATCATCAATTTGTCGTCTGCTGAAAATGCCCAGAGAGTGGTAAAGGTTAAAGAGGTTCTAGTGTATAGTAAAAAATCTTGTTTGTTGCTATTTAAGTCCAGCACTTGAAAGATAAACGTCAGTTATTCTAATTTTTGTTGTAAATTTATATTCTAAATTTGTTGTAAATTTATATTTCCAGCAAAAGCTGAAGGAAGAGAGAGAAGCAAAGAGACAACATCTTGATGACCGACACAAATACATCCTTCAGACTGTCGCTGATGGCCTCGGACTTGAATCTTCAGAAGTTGAAGATGCCATTCTGGAGGGAAATCAGGTAATCACAGAACTTTGATGACAGTATATAGTTCCAGACAATGGGTATCCAGATAAATGTTTTTCTTATTTTTCAACAAAAACATATTTTGTGGTTACTCGTTAGCAGTGCCTCACTGAATAACATGGTAAATCTCCTAAAATTTTAAACACCAAAGTGTCTGACAAAATGACATATGCAAATAGTGCAGACCCAGATCAGACTGCTCCTGAAGGAGCAGTCTGATCAGAGTCTACACCTTTTGCCATTCCACTAAGTATCTTAAGAAATGGATGCATAAAAAGCAAACTTTAGGACAAAATAGTATGGAATAAAGTGTTCTAAATTTTAGGACATTTACCGTAGGAATTTTATTTATTTATTGAATCTTGAACCTTGAAAGTTATTGCCCTACTAAATTAGCAGAAAACATCAGCGGTAATGGAAACTGATGTACCAGTATTCCAAGGTCTTGGCTGTAATATGGAATTCTGTGGCATCCATGCATTCAATCTTTTTTCATTTCTCTGTTTATACAGTATATACCCTAAGTATTCAGACAAACAGGCCTAAGCCTTGTCCTGCTGGTCCCGGATGTGCCCTGCCTTTGCAAATAGTGTAGATCCAGATCAGTTGGCTTCTTTAGAAGCCAGTTGATCTGGATCTGCACTGTTTGTCATTCAGTATGTGAATTTGTATCAACAACCTGGATCAAGTTATTTGATTGGGTGACAATTAGAAGTAGGCATGGCATCTTTATTTAGCATGACAAGGGCTAAGAAACAGTGTAAAATGAGGTTAGTTGCTAGTACCATGCTACAGAACATTGCACTTCATCGGGGTCTACATGGTCATTCATCCAGCAGAGTTTAGACTCATCAATAGGTCATAAAATGGATTTATTCAAAGCTTCATACAAATATGGTTAGGACTTGTGGTGTCCCAATATTTATGTATGTACAATATGTCATGCTCTTTAACCTTTTCATGCCTGAATTTCTGAAGTGGACTCTTCGGTCTTTGAATTTTGACAAGGCCATGTTTGTTGTAGGAATTTCAGTAAAAACTCAAAAAGAGAATGGCAAGGGATTTAGAAAAGGAGAAATCTCATTATGATCCCTCTCATCTGGATCTACACTGTGTGGATAGGTTTTGGTCTGCAGGGCTGAAAGGGCTGAAAGGGCTAAAACTACCGTTATCATACTCGTAGACTGGCTCCAGCCTCTAGTGACTAAATATTTATTCTAAAGTCCTGTTTGATTATCGACTAAAATAAGACCAAAATAATATCATGACTATAAAGGCTGGTCACCAGAGTGACCAGCCTTTATAGTCATGATATTATTTTGGTTTTATTCTTGTGGATTATCAAAAGGACTATAAGAATGAATATTCAGTCACTGGAGACTGGAGTCAGTCTATCATACTGGAACTGCCTGAAATTTCACTTAATTGTCTTTAACCCTTAACATGCTGAGCAGAATTGTAGGAGACAACATTCTACAATTCGATGTATTGTTTTTCAGAGAAAATAAGACTTGTTAGACAGATGAATCACCTGAAATGTCAAGCCGTATTTTCTCTGAAAAAAAAAAAAAAAACCCAACAGATTATGGTCTGCTCCACTTGTGATAGGCAACATAAATAAAAATTTCCACTGGATATATTTAATAATGTCATTTTTGAACAGTCTTTAGTGTTAAAAATGTATAAAATTTTAGGGTGCTCATTGACCATTGATCATTTCTGGTTGTGGATTGAATTCTGAGGTCATTTCTGAAAATGTTTCTGATTGTGATTTTAAGTAAATTTGAAATTTTAGACTTTTTGTAATTGTAGGTGATACCATTGATTGTTTCAGATTGAGACTATGGATAGGTTCTTCAACCCGACTGGTAAACATGGAAGCAACCAATTGATGTTCTTCTACCAAGAACCTGAAGACAGGGAGCAGCATGGTAAGGCAGTCGTCATATGTAAATAAATCTTGTAACATAGTTTGTATATGACCAGTGTAGACACAGCAAAGTTTTGTTGATTACTTATACAATGAAAGCTCTAAATAAGATGAGGTATCCAAAGAATATTTTTCTTATTTCTCCAGTAAAACCTATGTTGTGGGGACTCATTAGAAGTGCCTTGCCAAGGCGCTTCTAATGAGTACCCACAATATATGTTTTTATGGAGAAATAAGACAAATATCAGTATTTTTGAAAAAAAAAAAAAAATGCCCTTATCTGGAGTTTACAGTTAGACTTTGATAACTTGGACAGGCAGAGGACCATAGAATTTTGTTTTAGTGTTTCCAGTTATCGAGGGTTGAATTCTGTAGAAAATAACAAGTGAGAACTCAAAGGAAGTTCTAGTTAGCCAGGGTATTTGAGTTTTCAGCAATCCAGTTATTGAAATTCTGCTGTAGATGGACCTTGGAAACTGACTGAAACAGCGTAGCTTTAGATAAAGCACTATTTTTCGACAAAAAATGTTGTTATTTTCTTATTTATCCATGAATATTATGTGGGTACTCGTTAGAAGCACCTCACAGAGGTGCTTCTAAAGAGTACCAACAACGTATGTTTTCACAGAGAAATAAGAAAATATTTATTTGGATATCCTTCTTATATTTAATTCTAGCATACATCTGACTGCAGTGGTGTGGACTTGATCAGTCTGCATGGATATGCATGTTGAGCTGTGTCTGTGTGTGTTGCATGTTTTAAGCTCCCGTTTTTCACGTGAAGAGTTTCATATGTGTTGTGTTGATGATAGATCTGCTTTCTGCAGTAAATTCACTAAACCATGTTTTGGTTTTTTGTTGTTGTTTTGTTTTTATTATTATTTTTAACATGATGCCTTTATATTTCTTAGGTATACCAAAAACCATTCTTCTTTTCAAAATATCATATTTTCTCTAAATATTTGGACAGATATACATAAGCAAACAGTGTACATCTCTCAGATCAGACTACTCCTAACAAAGAAATTTGATCAGAATCTGCACTGTTTGGAACGCATCTTATCAGGAGCATGAGCTAAAAAAAATAGTGCTGTTTTGCAGGCAGAGTGGCACAGTGGCCCAGTTAGTAGAGCACCCGCTTTGTGATCGGCAGGTTGTGGGTTCGATCCCCAGCCGAGTCATACCAAAGACTTTAAAAATTGGTACTAGCTGCTCTTTCACTTGGCGTTCAGCATTAACGAAGTTGAGCTAGGAATCGGAACTGGTTAGCCTGGTGTCAGTATAATGTGACTGGGTGAAATATCATGTCATGGGTCTGGGGCTTGATATTTCAGTGAGACAGCACTCTAAAAGTGAGCATTGAGCTCTCTATGACATCCAGACACTGTCATGATATGACCGAAAGATTGTTGAAAGTGACTAAAACCCGATTCAAACAAAGCTATTTTGCAGGAATATGATTTGACAGAAAAGTCACACTGATTTTTTTTTTTTTTTCTAGTTAAGTAAGAGCAAAATTGACCATGAAAACTATAAAATGCATTGAAAGTACATGTATACCATTTCAGAAATTACAAAAAAAAAACAAAAAGGAAAGAAAACAATTTTAGCTTAGAAAAGAAAAATGGTTAATAACATTATTGTCATGCCAACTAATGTCTGTCTTTACTGTGATTGTTGGGTAAATTTTTATCTCCTTAGGAGACAAGTTGCATGAAATGTTAGGAGACAATTTGCATGAAATGTCAGAATCTGTTTTCTGGAAAAAGTAAGAAAAATATTTAAAATTGTCAGCTGAAATTTTTACCCAGCATTAAATAAATTTAATGGACTTGAGCTTTCAAACATAAGCTTTTATTGAAATCTATTGAAATGATCCTTGTCTTGTCTTTGTTTTACAGATACATATTCAATATATGGCTTAAAAACTGGTTGGTCATAATTTTTTGTTTTCCCCTGTTTTTCCCATGTCTTCCCATTGGTTGGGGTGAAAATATTCGTACACTTTATACATGTCATGTTAGGATTATAAGGCATTTGTAGGTACATGTAGTTATATTGTAGCCATTTCTTAACAGGTACATGTTCAACAAAAGGCTTAAAACATGACTGACACAATTTTTTCCCCTGTTTTCCCATATCTTCCCATTGGTTGGGGTGAAAATATTAGTGCATTATATGTATGTCATAATAGGACTATACAGCTTTTGTATGTTCATAGGTCTAGATAAGGGAGCGTATCCGGTAATTATTTTTCTTATTTCTCCACGAAAACATATGTTGTGGGTACTCATTAGAAGCGCCTCGGCGAGGCGCTTCTAATGATACCCACAACATATGTTTTCATGGAGAAATAAGAAAAATATCAATACTTATGGATTGAAAAAAGCGCCTTAACTAGTGCTATGAGTAATATCATGGCCATTTCTTTACAGATTCATTTTCAAACATAAGATAAAAAACCTATTTGTGCCATCTAAATATACCCAGTATGCTTGGTATTTGTAATATAACCAGTCGGCAATACAAGCAGATTTTTTTTTCCACAGTAAAACATTGTGAATTGAAAATGAAATTTAGGTCTCATATAGATATCAGTTTTCAATTGAAATTTATATTTACCAAGGAAAGCTATAAACAATTGTTTAAGTGTTTAAAATTATTGATTTTATAGAAGGTAACTTTACTCATGTATATCCTAACCCTGAAAGCACTAGTCACAAAAGTAGCAGATGACATATATATATTGATTTTTTCAGAGAAAATAAGGATCGACATTTGTGCAAATAGTCTGCTAGATAGACAGTTCACATGAATCATTTAGCTTCATTTTCAGTAAGTGCTTCATATATAAAATCAAGCCTTATTTTCTCAGAAAAACTGAAAAAAAGAATGTTGTGTGCTACAATTTTGCATGGTGCTTTAAGGGTTATAATTTATAGCAATATCCAGATAAATATTTTTTCTTGTTTCTCCATGGAAACATGTTTTGGGTACTCATTAGAATCACCTCATTGGGACAGTTCTGCTGAGTCCTGCTAAACAGTTGTCGTGGAAAAATGAGATAAATATTAATAATTTTGATCAAAGAAAGCTTTTCATCTAAAGTTTTATATAGAAAAATGGAAAAAAAAAAAAATAGACCTTTGTTTTAGATTACCATTTTACTGTATGTATTCGTACAGACAGGCCTGAGCAAACAGTTTAGACCCAGATGAGACACTGCAAAATGCAGCGTTTCCTCAGGGTCTACACCACTTGCCACACATCCAGCAATTATTAGACACAACATCGGGTAGTAAATTGTACTTGTTTCAGTTTTAGAACAGGTATGGTAAGGAAGTGAGTTGTCCAGATAATTAGGGTAAATACGGACCTGCTTTTTGTTTTGTTAGTTTCAACCAGGAAGTATGTATATTTTTCTTATTTCTCCACAATAGATATGATAAATATCTTAACCCGTTACCATATTTACCCTAAGTATTCAGGCACTACAGGGTCTACACTGTTTGCTCATGCCTGTCTGTCCGAATATATAAGGTAAATACGGTAATCAAAGTGCAAACCATAACTCTGCAGCAGAGAACATTTTATTATTTTTTATCATTTTTCTAGGAAAATAAGACTAGCAGACAATTCGTATGAAACACTTCTTTTCTAAAAAAAAAAAAAAGAAATAGAATTTATCCTACAGTTTAGAGCTTTAAGGGCTAAAATGTTTTACACAAACTTTTTTTGACATATGCAAACTGTAGACCCAGAATAGACTGGAGTAATCTCTTTAGGAGTGGAGTAGTCAACACCTACACTGTTTGCCATGTCAACAAATAATTCGTGAAAAAAATCATACAAATTAGAAATAAAATTTAGGCAAAAAAAAAAGATGTAATGAAATATTCAAATGTTAGGACATTTACCATATGTTGGGTACTCATTAGAATTGCCTTGATGAGTTAGTTCCAATGAGTGCCAACAAACATATCAGGATAAGGCACTTTTTTTGAACAAAAATGTATTGATATTTTTCTTATTTCTACATGAAAAGACATGTTGTTGGTATTCATTAGAAGTGCCATGGAGAAATTATGAAAAAATATTTACTTGAAACCCCCTCATATCTAAGGCTATACCTCAAGCCTATATTTTCATGGAGTTATAGTATAGTACCATATTCAATCTAATTACCGCACATACCTCTATAAGCACACAGTAAAGCAATTCCGTAGTCTTGATTACAGCCAGTGTACTTTTTGTCTACTTCTTTATAAAGGCATATGTTGTGGGTACCCATTTGAATTGCAAGTCGGTGCAATTCAGATGAGTGCCCACAACATACGCCTTTAAAAAGAAAATCAGAAAAAATTGATTAAGGGTCATCAAATAAGTCCTCTGCTGATCTTTTTTTTAAAGTGTACTACATATTTTATCACAAGTTTTCCCAGTTAAGTTTGAAAAACCTAAGCGCACAGTGAGGTAATTAGATCGAATACGGTATTTATTTTGGTATAGTGGGCTAGCAGTAGCTAGAACTATGAAAGGGCCTTTGTGTTAATACAGCCTATTACAGGAATTTCTTTAGGAACATGATAACTATTTCCTAAACATTTATAAGGGAAGATAGTGTATCACATATGAGATAGTCATATTTACAAGACATTATCTGGAAAAGAGAATTTCTATTAAAATTAAATGTACATACATGTAACTCTTTATGCCATATTTCTGTTGTTTAGATATGGAAGGGGAATCGATACACTTTCAGGGGAATCAACCCTATCAAAATTATTTAACCCTGGTCCTGCTGAACCCAGTAATGCCTTGCCTTTGCAAACAGTGTAGATCCAGATCTGTTGGCTTCTAAAGAAGCCAACTGATCTGGATCTGCACTGTTTGTCATTCGGTATGAGAATTTATATGAACAATTTGGATCAAGGAATCTGATTGGTTTAAAATTGGAAGTAGCGTGGCATCTTAATTTATTTAGCATGGCAAGGTTATTCTTTCATGGAGATTTGATCATGAAATACTTTCTGCAGTCATTCTCTCCTTTCTGCAGATTCAAGAAGGGCCATTGTCAGTTTCTAGCGAAAGAATGTGCACAATACCAGTTAACCGCTTAGAGGACTAAGCCTGCCCATTAAAAGTGTGGTAAGGTGAACTGACCACGCTCGACATGATCCCATCAGATTGACTGTGCCGTAAAACCTCTAAACAACCAACCAAACCAAAAATATTGCAACAGGCTTGAGCAAATAGTGCAGGCCAAGATCAGGTGCATTAAAATACATCATCAGATCAGGGTCTACACTCTTTGCCATGCATCCAGAGATTTTTAGACAATGGAGGGGTAGTCAAATGAACAATACAAAGACAAGTGTATTAAAGGCTCCATATTCCTCAAAAATCAATTTTTATCCAAGAAAGGTTTAGTAAATTGATATATGGTATTACTACAATCATAAAATGTGGCATTTGACAGCGCATAAAATTTCAGTTTAATAGTAATGATTTTTATCATATCTCTGAATTAATGTTGCCAACATCAATTCAGAGATGCGATAAAAAATCATTTCATTTTTTAAAAATGAGAGGCTAACTGAAGTTTTACTCATATTCTTAACATTTCCACTCCTGTTATCTCAAGCCACATGTACTGTTATCTCAAAGTAAAAATTCTAGTCCCTTTGAGGTTGAGATAATGAGAGTCCACTGTATATTCGTTTCATATTTTTCAGAGAAAAAAGGCTTGACATTTTATGTGAACTGTCGGCATGGGCTGATGGTTCATATAAAATGTCGGGCCTTTTTTCTTTTTTTTTTCTGGAAAAAAAAAATGTACTTGATGCCAACTGCTACAATTTTAGAATGGAGCTGTAAGAATTAAAGTTTTACTAACTGTATAATTATACCCTATACCAATAGAAATAGTAAAGGATTTTCATGTTGCACATTATCCACTCCTATATTTCAGCAGTGGGATTTCGTATCCAGACTGACAAAGATGACGGAAAGAAAAGTGGCCGCTGTAGGCATCCTACACCAAAAATAGTTCCCTTGTAGTCTCTAATATCCATCTGTTCATGTAGCTTTTGTATTCCTTTGTGATATTAAGTAGTCAATTATACATGTACAGTCAAACCTCGTTATCTCGAACTTGCTTATTTCGAATTACCCCTTATCTCGAAGTGAAAATCTGGTCCCTGTTTTAACATGAAACTATGACAACAAGTAACAAAATATTGTGGAAAAGAGGAGAAATTGCTCCTAAGGAGCAATTTCTCCTCTTTTCCACATTATTATATATATATATTTCTAACTTCAGGAGTCAAATTACACATTCATTTGTTAAATGTGGTTGTTCAATTTATTGTTTTCCTCATTCTCTCAACTCGGATATGTCGAGGTACGGATATCTCGAAGTATTTCAGTGAGTCCCTTGGAATTCGAGATAACGAGAGTCGACTGTATTTAATCATGTATAAAATACTGAACGTATTTCAGAACTACCTTTTAATAAAATTTTCTTATTCGGAATTGACTTTTCCAAAAATATGTTGTTGGCCCAGATCAGATGCCACAGAACAAAGTATCTGATCAGGGTCTCCACTGTTTGCAAATGGTTTAGCCATTTATCTGTGGAATACAGTCAAACCTGTCCTAAAGGCCACCTGTATTAAGCAATCACCTGCCTTTAAAGGCCACTAATTCAGATCCCATTAAAGGTAACGAAGTTGAAATCTACCTGTATTAAGCAAGCACCTGTCTTAAGCAACCAATTTTTGGCTTTCCCATAGGTGCTTGCTTAACACAGGTTTGACTGTATCTAAATGGCACAGCTGAACATACCGCCAGCCCTGGTGGCTCATTTGGATGTGCCAACCATAAACATTCCAACAGATAGGCTTGAGCAAATAGTGTAGGCCAAGATCAGGTGCAGCAAAATACATCATCTGATCAGGAGGTTGCGGGTTAGACCCCTACGGGTCGGCAACATTCTTTCATGGAGATTTGATCAAGAAATATTTTCTACGGTCGTTCTCTTTCTTCCGCTGATTCAAGAAGAGCAGTTGTCAGTTTCTGGGGAAAGAATGTGCACAATACTGGTTAATCGCTTAGAGGACAAAGCTTGCCCAGTAAAAGTGTGGTTAGGTAAACTGACTGTGCTCAACATGACCCCATTGGGTTGACTTGGCCGTAAAACCTCAACACAAACAAAAGCTGGACATACCTAAAATTGAAATTTGACTCTTTCAATACATAGAGTGTGGAGAAGTTTATTCAGTATAAAATGGGTCAAGTTAAATCAGATGTTCTTGTATGATGGAAACTACTGTTCAAGAAAAATGATTTACATTTTCATTGGAATGAAAAGAAAACAATAGCTACATGAGCTTCTTTTTGTGATATGTCTCTGCTTTTATTATTACTTTATCTGTAATGATCTAGTACCATATTTCGAGGGTTGAGCGCAAGACTAGCGTAACTCAGATGGTTGTTTTTCCCCAAACCTAATCTCCTCACCATGAAGGCATTATGAAGATTACAACATTTCTTTCTGTAAACAATGAAAATTTAGGTGCCATTGCTCGTATGAGCAATGGCACCTAAATTTGCATTGTTTACAAAGGGGTCCAAGTTGCCCCTAAACAAGGGTTTCAAAAATATGTTTGAGTTACAATAGTCTTGCGCTCAACCCTCGATTTACTATAAGTATTCGGACATACAGGCCTGAGCAGACAGTCTGCACTGTTTGCCACTCATTCAGCATTTTTTAGACTCATCAACAGGTAGTGCTTGTTCAAATGTTAGGACAGTAATGATAAGGAGGTGAGGTATCCAAATATTTAGTGTAAATATGGTATTAATTTGTCATTGACTAATTTTACCCACAGCAGGTTAAAGGTCAAAGCTTTACAAAGTCTTTGGTAGTGGGTCCTGGGCTCCAAGTAAAGATGGTAGCACAATAAATGTTTTTCTTATTTCTCCGTGAAAACATGTCATAATAAGCTATTCTGATAATTATCACATAGTGGCCTAAATTCCCAACATTTAGCATGAAATATCTGGCGATGTAGATGGTCTACATGCATGCAAATGTGATAAATCAGTTATACCATAGTTGTGCGCATGTACGTGCGATAATGCACTCGCTCACGCTCGTGCATTATCGCATCGTACATGCGCACAAACCATGGTATAACTAAGACGTATACCCAAAACCTCGACAATAACCATGGTTTATCTATAACGTAACCACCACATACATTTTAACCCATTGTAGACTCAATAGACTCTCCCACACTATATGGGAAAGTCCAATTTCAAGTATAGGTACATCCAGCTATGAGATGTATTATTCCTAGAGAAAAAATTGCTAAACTATTTGCAAACAGTGGAGTCAATGATCAGATGCAGCATTCTGAGGTGACTAGAAGGCAGTGTCTGATCTGGGTCTGCACTGTTTGCCAGTTACCATTTTAGGGGTCTATAGACTGCAATTGGTTAATGGGCAAATAAGAAAAATAGCTGTGTCATCTTAGCTTGAGTCCTGGAGAAAGCACAAGTTAATAACTGGAATCAAAGACTGAGGGTTTGAACCAGCAGAGGAGAATTGGTCTACAGGTCCGTAGACAGCATAGTGCGAGCACCTTGTTTACCCAAGTTTTGGGATAGAATCCATGAGCAAACAGCATAGACCTTGTGCATTGCATTGTTTACTATCCTGGCAGCATGTTTTAGTGTTTAAATCCATTATTAATTGTTCAACTCCTAGGACAAGTATGATAAAACATGTTTTGTGGGTACTCATTAGCTCTTTCAAAATTGTTTTCTCTTCCTTCTTAAAATGGATCTGCTCTAAAAGGGAAGAATTTGCTCCCTATGGAGCAAACCCCTTTTCAGAAGATTAATGAGCAGGAATACAAATAGGAAGCTGCAAAAGTTATCTCCCTTATAAACAAAATGACAGAAAATCTACAGGTGTATCAAGTGTTGGTCTGATTCAAACCCTCATGATTGTTTTTGGGTAGAAAAATCATTGAGTGCTATTATTACATTTACATTTTTGGGGGTTCGTAGTTAACAATGTTATGTTAACCTTTACCACTCCCTGGGCTAATTCAGCAGACGACAAATTGATGATAATTTTTATTTTTTCCCAGGAAACAGGATTTGACATTTCATGCTAATTGTCTCCACTGGAGACAATTTGCATGAAATGTCAAATCCTGTTTCCTGGGAAAAATAAGAAAATTTTTTCAAAATGTCGTCTGCTGAAAATGTTACCCTGAGTGCTAAGTGATAAAGCAGAGACATTATATATAATAAATTATTACTGGATTTATTACTTAATCTGATTGCCTTTTACTAACATCACTATATCTCTATATCACATTTCAGTATTCTATCAACCAGTTGGGTAGCTCAGTGGAATCTGTGTTCTTTAAAATATAAGGGCCAAAAAATGTAGATTCTCAGGTACTGCTCAATCTATATTATCCATTACGAGAACAAGCCTATTCAAATATACTGAAAATTTTACCACCAAGAAAATGAAAGTTTTCAGATGAAAAATCCTAATTTTTTTCATATTTCTGCTCAAAACATAGATTGTGGGTACTTGTTAGAACCGCCTCGATGAGGCGGTTCTAACGAGTACCCACAATCTATGTTTTGAGAAGAAATAAGAAAAATAATGCATACCCTTGTAAACCCTAGTTTTACTATATAAAAGTGGGGTTTAAGGGGGTCAAAATTATATAGGCACATTTCCGTGATGCTGAGAAATGTATTTAACTGAATTGGATCAAGACCGCAGATGTATGATAATCTGATTTACCAGTAAAGAAAATTAGTAAATAATGATCTGTTTATGTTGCATTTCTAATTGTATCTGTATGAGTGCCACTGAAGTGCCTTGCCAAATGAAAAAGCTGCCTGCACACATCTTTTTTTTTTTCTTTTTTGAAACAAAAGTTCCTGAGAATCTCAAGACTTTTTTTGGCCTAATTTTTCCTTCTTCTTCCTTGTCTTTTAATATTACCGGTATTATTAATATATGTATGCATAACATTGTATCTGCCTTTTAATTGGCTAACACCTGATCACATGATCATTGGTGAGTCACTATATTAATTTGTTCTGGTGTTAGATCTTCTTCCTTATGACCCTAAGGGTGCTGTTGGCGATAATCAGTGATGTGATGTTGGCGATAATCAGTGATGATGAGGAATTACATATATTTTTCTTATTTTTCTACAGTTCTTATGAAATATCAAAGCAACTGTCTAGATAAATAAGAAAAATATTTCTGCATTTGATCTCATAATATTTAACCCATGTCTTGCTGAACCCGGATATACCCTGCCTTTGCAAACAGTGTAGATCTAGATCAGTTGGCTTCTGAAAATCTAAATCTGCACTGTTTGCCATCCAGTATGTGAATTTATATCAACAATATGGATTAAGGAATCTGATTGGCTGAAAATCAAAAAGCATGACATTAGGGTTAAATTCAGTAGGTTATGGGTCAGATCTGTAGTTTCTTAAAAATGTGTGTTTTGTAGGTACCATAATTACCCTTAGTATTGGGATAAAGAGGCCTGAGCAAACAGTGTAGACCCAGATTAGACACCATAGATATATGCCCAGTAAGCATTCATTATAAATCTACAGCGGGCCGTTATCGGCTCATCAGGGTAGCTGACGGGCCAATAATGCCCCACTATAGATTTATAAAGAATGCTAGCTGGGTGGTCTGCACTGTTTACCACTCATCAAGGGCTTTTTATATACATCAGTCTGTAGTAAAGTGGACATTCAAATTTTAGGACAATTATGGTAGGGAATAAAGGTGTCCCAATACTTAGGGTAAACAAGGTACTCAAGAGAAGCACCTCCTCAAGCTTCTTCAGATGAGTACCCACAACATACTGTACTCTACCTAATTACCACACATACCCCTATGAGCACACATTAGAGCAATTCTGTAGTCTTCAGATTACAGCCAGTGTACTTTATGTCTACTTCTCTGTAAAGGCATATGATGTGGGTACCCATTTAAATTGCATCGACTTGTCAATGCATTTCAAATGAGTACCACAACATATGCATTTATAAAGAAAATGAAAAAAAAATCCACAGAAACATTGCATAAGCATCATTTGATAAGTCCTTTGCTGATCTTTATTTCACCACAAGTTTTCCAAGTATTTTGGAAAAACCTAAACACACATCGCGGTAATTAGATCAAATATGGTGTGTATATTAATATTTTCCCTGAAAATAGGGCTGATCTTTCATGTGAAATTTCTCCCTAAAATGTCAGGAAGAATGACTAAAACATTTAAACACATAATGTGCCAATCATGACTGTAGCAGACAACATGTAGAATAATATACATTTTATTTTTATTTTTTCAGAGAAATAAGACTTTATACAATTTTTCTGTGAAAAAATATTTGAAAAAAAATATTCAAAATGCCATCTGCTACAGTTTTACATGACCCTAATGGGTTGACTGGGCCATAAAACTCATTTAATCAAAATATCTATCTCAAATATGTAGACAGACATACCTGAGTAAACGTTAAGTGCTAAATGAACAACTCCAAAGAATCACTTTGATCAGGGACAACACACTGTTTTGCATCACCAGATAGTCAAATTTACTTTTACAAATTTTAACAGGGAGAGTGGTGATGGCATCAGAGTATTTAGGTTAACGTTTACCACACTAATTAATTCTAATTAAGCAGATGACAAATTGATGATATTTTTTCATTTTTCTCAGAAAACCTGTTTTGATATTTCATGCAAATTGTTTTTCATGAAATGTCAAACCTGTTTTCCGGGAAAAATAAGAAAAATATTTTAAAACGTCATCTGCTGAAATTTTTACCAAAAGTGCTAACCTGATATATAATGTTTATCAGGTAGAAAAAAACTCTTAACCCTTGGATCGCCATTCAAAAGTTTAAAGACGATATTTTCTGAGAAAATTAGGCTTTTGTCCAGAAGACTTGTTTAGGAGGAGTATTTGATGATAATTCTGGGATAATTTTCTCCAGTTCTCTATGAAAAAATATATATTGTGGGTACTCATTAGAAGTGCCTCAGTAATTCTGGGTACTCATTAGAAGTGCCTCACTGAGGCACTTCTAATGAGTACCCACAACATATGTTTTTGTAGAAAAATAAGAAAAATGTCAATGCTTTTTGGTTAAAAAAATGCCTTATCTGGAGCTATGATGATTATGAATCAGACTGGAATTTATTTAACCCTTGCCTTGCTGAATAAATTAAGATGCCACGCTCATTTCTAATTTCCAACCAATCAGATTACTTGATCTGGGTTTTTGATAAAAATTCACATATTTAATGACAAACAGTGCAGATCCAGGTCAGTTGGCTTCTTCAGAAGCCAACTGATCTGGAACTACACTGTTTGCTAAGACAGGGCAGTAAGAGAAGGGTTAACTTGCTGCATAGGTCAAGAAGAAGAGTAAGAAGATTAATATCACAGCTCCAAATAAGGCATTTTTTTTCAGTCTAACATATTTAAGTTTTTTCTCACTTCTCCATGAAACTTATTGGAAGCACCTTGCTGGTGCTAATATGTATCCACATGTTTTCATGTAGTAATAAGAGAAGTATTATCATCAAATCCTCTTGTTAAACAAGTCCTTTATTGACATAAGCAGACAATTCGTATGACGTATCAAGTCTTATTATCTGAGAAAAATTTTAAAAAAAGCACAAAAAACCCAGTATTAAAGAATGTCGTCATGTGTACTTTTATATGTGCTTTAGGGTTAAGAGCTCACCTAAATTCTTTAATTCTTCATATAAAAATATATTGTAATCTGCTTATTAATAGTTATATACTCAGGATTATATTATTGCAATTTATAGCTTTATATATCTTTTCTATAGGATTAATATTTAATAACATGTTTAAAGTTGTCTTTGTTTTACTGACCTGACCGCCTGGCCTAATAAAATGAAAATGTCCTTTTTTTTGTTTAATATATATATATATATATATATATATATATATATATATATATATATATATATATATATATAAAATGTATGAGAGAGAGAAAAAGAGAGATAGAGAGAAAAAAAAAGAAAAAAAAAAGTTTTATGTTTGTGTTTGTTTCTTGTTTAAACAGTTATATAAGGTCAACCAAGTAAATAGGGTGCATAATGTTATGCACCTTACACCACTGTATGCATCAGTACAGTGTCCGTGAACACAAACACAATATCATTGTCTGTATCCATGAACACAGTGTCTGCAGGCATACAGACAGTTTACAGATATGGACAGGGTCAGTTTCTGTAAGTTTGATGCATAGCTCCAGATAAGAGGGGGTATCTACATAATATTTGTCTTATTTCTCCATGAAAACATATGTTATGGGTACTCATTAGAAGTGTCTCAATGAGACACTTCTAATGAGTATCATAACATGTTTTTGTGGAGAAATAAGAAAAAAAAATCAGTACTTTACAGTCGAAAAAAAAAAAGCACATTGTCTTGAGCTATGTTTAAGACAGTCAGTGTCCATAGACTTAAGCAGTCTGTGTAGGCATGGACAGCCAGTATATGCAGAAATGTGCTCAGTTAGTGTCTGTTTGCATGAACCTATGCAGTGTCTGTAGCAATGGCCAGTGTCTGTAGGCTTGAACACAGTGTGTATAGATGTGCAGTGTTTATGTCAATCAGTATTTGCAGGCATGGATACTGTATGTACAGATAGGGACACTGTCAGGGTCATAAGGCATGAACTACTGTATTCAACCTAATTACCGCACATACTCCTATAAGCACACAGTCAAGAAATTTCGTAGTCTTCAGATTACAGCCAGTGTACTTTTTGTCTACTTCTTTATAAAGGCATACATTATTGGTACTCATTTGAATTGCATCGACTTGTCGATGCAATTCAAATGAGTACCACAACATATGCCTTTATAAAGAAAATCAGAAAAAATCGCAGTCATCATCAAATAAATCCTTTTCTGATCTTTTTTTTTTACAGTGTATCATAAGTAGGTAGATACATATTTGACCTCAAATGAGTGTTCCCAGTAATTTTGAAAAACCTAAGTGCATAGTGCGGTAATTAGGTTGAATACTGTATCTGCAGACATGGACACAGTGTCTGTAAACATGGACACAGTGATTGTGAACATGGACACAGTAGGCATACAGCAAAGATCTATAGACATGAACACAAACAGTGTCTGCAGACATAAACTCATTTTCTGTTGACATGGACTTAATGTATGGACACAGCATCTGTAGACATAAACAAAAAATAGCCTTCAGTCATAAGAGCATTGTAGAAATTGACATTCACCTGTGACCTGATATGACCACAGAAATTTACATTGTCCTATTTTCTCTAGGAAATATGACCCCATTCTTTTCATATTTTCTCCTTTCAATTTGAATAAAATATTCTGCATTGATAGAAAAACATTCATTATTCATTTGCTGATTTTAGCCAGAGCTTGTTAAAGAGTAAGGGGAGTGTATACACTTTTAGGGGCAGCAACTCTGTCAGAATCATTGTATGGCTCTTCTGAAAATGGATCTACTCTGAAAGGAAAGAATTTGATCAACTCCTTTCCTTTTAGAGTAGACCCCTTTTCAGAAGGGCTTGGTGTGCAGGAAAGCAATCATTGTGCTACAAAAGTTGGCTCCCTTGTTTAAAAATGGCCTGAACTCTATTAACGTATCAAGTACATGTATGGTAAATGTCCTAAGAGTTCGAACACTTTATTCTTTATATTTTTTAGCCATAATTTTGCTTTTTTTTATGCAGTTGTTTCTTGAAATACTTAATGGTTTGTCAACAATGTAGACCCAGATCAGACTGCTCCTGAAGGAGCAGTCTGATCTTGGTCTACACTGTTGGCATATGCCATTTTGTTGGAAACTTTGGTTTACGAAATTTTGGAACATTTACCGTATATTTAGACCCCCTTAAAAGACTGGGGATTGAACTTTAAGGATTTACTTTCAGTGGATCACCTGAGACCAGCACCACCAAAGACCACGAAGAGCCACAAACCAAAGGTGTTTGTTGCTGATGGCAGAGAGGTGCCACTACATGGTATCTGTTTGCTCTTCACCAAAGTTGCTGATGCTAACACTGTCATTACAGAACAGAACATGACAAAGGTATGTCCTGAAAAAATGAAATGAGTTGGAACATAAGAAAATGTACCTGCGGCATGTTCACTCAGTGATATTTCAGATCAGCCATCACATTCACGCAGTCTGATCAGAATTTTCACTTGGCACATTTTGGATGGCCAGGGATGCAAAGTTTCTTCATGCAGACAATGAAGACTGCAATTTAAACGGCATCTCCTCATAGGCCAATTGCTTGATTTCAAAATAATTTCATTCTGCGCCATCTGATCAGGGTCTGCATTATTTAGCCAGTTATCCTTTTGGGGGTTTTCAACTAAAATGGGTTAATCAGATAGAAATATCAAGTCATTTGACAGCTTTTGATTTTACCAGTGTGAATTATTTTCTCCTTTTGTAGTGTAAATACAAAACTTGCAATGTAAAACATGACAGATTAAGGCTGAATGTTATGATGCTTAACTTTTGATGCTGAGTATAAGTTTTAATTTTCCAAGATAATAAGGTTTTGACATTTCATGCAATATTTTCCTTTTAAGAGATCATTTGTTGGAGCAGATAATATTTTGAAATATTTTCTTATTTTACCCAGAAAAAAGGCTTTGATATTTCATGCAAATTGTCTCAAAAGACAATTTGCATGAAATGCTTTTTTTGGCTTTGATATTTCAATTTGCATGAAATGCCAAAGACTTTTTTGGGGGAAATATGAGAAAAACATCATTTTTTTGTCTGCTGAATTTGCTCAGAGAGTGCTAAAGATTAATTTTGTTTTACCTGTCATTTTCCAGGAAATTAACTTCACCATTTTAGATGCGAATGGTCATGGCAAAAATGGCAGTGGACTGCTCTATGCAGTGGAGAATCTTCTGTGTAGTGTCTTTATTCCTGCTCTCAAGAGTCTTGATAAGGGGTGGGGAGCCCTGGACGATAAGGCTGCTCATCAAACCAGGATGGATTTTCTGAATACCCTGGACTCATTTGTCACAGTTCTTGTTGGTAAGAATGAGAGTTATATGCTGAGTTTACATATAGTAGATGACATTTTGAAATATTTTCCTGAAAATTGGTGATTCACATGAAGCCCTACTTTTTGTTAAAATAACACAAATTTGCCTTTGGCTTATTTCATGGTATGCATACTAAGGATTGATGAATAAGCCAGGGCATGACAAAACATGCAATAAGACTTATGCAACCAGCAACAACTCAGATCAGCCTCTGCACAATATGATCAGAGTCTTCACTGATTGTGTGTGCCTTCTACAGCCTCCAGGCTATTCAAAGGGCTAAACGAGAACCCTTTCTGTACTGGGTGGATGTACAGGCTGAACTAAGTCTTTGCTGGTTACACAGGTCTTATTGTAGGTTTTGTTGTGCACTGGTTCAAATCATAAATAGTTACACCTCCAAGGAAAAGAACTCAGAAATATTTTCCTCTTTTCTTATTGGGGTGGCTAGTCTAGGGGCATATGGGAATGGGAGGAAGTGTGTGGGGGTGGAGGGGGTTGCAACATTTGTCCTTGAGTAGCCCACATTTTTTGAAGGGCTTTAAGCTTCCTGTCAGCAAAGTTATCTCCCTTTTACAGAATAGCTGTAAAATCTTTCAAGTGGATCCATTCAAATTACAGAAAGTTAACCCTTGTCCTGCTGAATAAATTAAGATACCACGCCCTTTTCAAATTTTCAGCCAATCAGATAACTTGATTCAGATTGTTGCTATAAATTCACATACTGAATGACAAACAGTGCAGATCCAGATCAGTTGGCTTCTTAGATCTACACTGTTTGCAAAGGCAGGGTATATCCGGGTTCAGCAGGACAAGGGTTAATAAAAGGGGGAAACAGGACAAAAATTAAATCTATTAAATGTGTTCTGGGGGTGGAGGTGAGGGGCAAGGGGAATGGGGAATGGGGTGAAACCGCAGTTGCATTTTATTTTCATTCTACATGTTAGCTAGTTTAGAAGGTGTATTTACCACAGGACGTTGACTTTTCATCACAAACCCTAACAAAGCACTCACAACGTTCCTAATCCACCTTTAGTATCATAAGCAAGCTTATTGTAGTAAAATGGATTCTGGAGAGTGCTTTTAGGGTTATGATAAAACATCAGTGTCCTGTGGTATTTACTGCTTACTCACTTTCTTACAATAACAAAATGTCACAACACTGACAAACATAAACATTATCAATGAAGTCATCTGATGTTTTGTTTACCTATATTAGCCTCAGTATGTTTCATGTAATTTTCTCAGAGGTTGAAAAATACCATAATAACCGTAAGTATTGGGACAGAAAGGCCTAAGCAAGCAATATAGATCCAGATCAGAAGCTGCAGAATGTGGCATCTGATCAGAGTCTACACTGTTTGCCACTCATCCAGCATTATTTTAAACACATTAACAGGTAGTGGAACAGGCTTTTAAAAAGTATAGGACAACTATAGTAAGTAGATAAGGCATACCAATACTTAGGGTATATGCAGTAAGTGCAGAGATTTACCATAGTGACAATAAATATTCAGACAGTGTACAATATCTTTATTGCAAAATTTGAACACATCAAATTGACTACCTGTGTAGCGACTCTTAACCCTATTTACATCAAGTGGACTCCTCTACCAGAACTCTTTGGACAGGTCTTTTTCCAATAGCAAGGTTAGCAAGTCCTAGTTTTATTATTATGCCCCGCCACAGGGTTCAAATTTAACTTTTTTGACAGCTTGCTAAAATTAGCAAGTAGCATTATTTTTTACTTGCTAAACCTTTCAGCCACTTGCTTTTTTACACTTATAAATACTGTTAAATGTGGTCTTAAACCTTAGCACTCTGGGTAAAAATTTCAGCAGACATTTTAAAATACTTGTCTTATTTTTCCCATAAAACAGGCTTTGACATTACATGCAAATTGTCTCCTATGGAGACAATTTGCATGTAATGTCAAAACCTGTTTTCTGGGAAAAATAAAAAAAATATCATCATTGCTTTTGGAAAAGAAATTGCAAAACTTCAGCAACAATGCCTCAGGTTCCACAATTAAACAGAATCTTTCCAACTTGCTAGAATTAGCAAGTGATGGAAATTGCAGCTTGCTTTTTGAGGAAATTAACTAGCATTTAGCAAGTTAGCAAGTGCTAAAATTGATCCCTGCACCACCAAAAAAGTGGCGGGGTATTATGTTATACCCTCCGAAATTTTGAGTGTCCTCCGTCCGTCCGTAGGCACCCCCACCATTCTTCTGCCCGCAACTCCTCCTACAGTTTTAGGGCAATCCTTTTCAAACTTTACAGGCACTTTTAGGATGGTCTGAAGATATGCATATTGTTTTTCAGAATCCTGAAATTATTTTTTATCACATTATTTGCATTTTTAACGTAGACTTTTTTCGAGCCCTAATACTACAGAAATGTATAGGGAGTATGTACCTTCTGCCCACAACTCCTCCTACAGTTTTAGGTCAATCCTTTTCGAACTTTACAGGCGCTTTTAGGATGGTCTGAAGATATGCATATTGTTTTTTCGGAATCCTGAAATTATTTTTTATTACATTTTTTGCATTTTTAACTTAGACTTTTTTCGAGCCCTAATACTACAGAAATGTATAGGGAATATGTACCTTCTGCCCGCAACTCCTCCTACAGTTTTAGGCCAATCCTTTTCAAACTTTACAGGCCCTTTTAGGATGGTCTGAAGATATGCATATTGTTTTTTCAGAATCCTGAAATTATTTTTTATTACTTTTTTGCATTTTTAACTTAGACTTTTTTCGAGCCCTAATACTACAGAAATGTATAGGGAGTATGTACCTTGTACACACAACTCCTCCTACATTTTCAGGCTGATCCTTTTGAAACTTTACACATGCTTTTAGGATGGTCTGAAGATATGCGTATTGTTTTTTTTCTGAATCTTGAAATTATTTTTTATCACTTTTTATTCCTTTTTTAACTTAATTTTTTTTTGTGTGTTGTTTTTGGTGTTTTTTTTTTTGTTTTTTTTTAAGAGTTATGAAATAACTGTTTATTGCTTCTCTTCATGTTTAACTTAGATTGTTTTCAACCCTTATATTACAGAAGTGCATAGGGAATATGTCGCTGTGGCGGGGCATGGTACATGGCTTGCAGTTTTATTACTATGTTTTATAGACATTCCTGTATTTAATGGGAACAGTTTAGACCCTGATCAGATGCTTCATCCTGCATCATCTGATCTGGGTCTGCACTGTTTTCCAGTTACCCTTTTGGGTGTTTCCAGACTGAAATTGGTTAAAGTCAGCTGACCTGCAAACAGTTTAGACCCAGATTAAACTGCATTTATTTAGGTTGATGCTGTTTGCTCAGGAGTAACTGTCTGAATATTCGGGGTAAATGGAGTAATATCTTTAACCCTTGTCCTGCTGAACCCGGATATACCCTGCCTTTGCAAACAGTGCAGATCCAGATCAGTTGGCTTCTTCAGAAGCCAACTGATCTGGATCTGCACTGTTTGCCATTCAGTATATGAATTTATAGCAACAATGCAGATCAGGTAATCTGATTGGCTGAAAATTAGAAGTGGGCGTGGCATCTTAATTTATTCAGCAGGGCAAGGGTTAAGCATGAATTCAGTGTTTGAATGTCAGTATTTTTAGTCTAACCGGTTGCTCTTTCAATATTTTAGGAGCCCAAGAGAGTTTGAATGAGAAGGTGACCTTGAAGCCATGTGAGACATATGACCTTTCTCGAGTACAGACCCCTGCTGATTACCAGACACTAGCCAATAGCACTGAGGCTGTGGAGGGAATAGAAGCTTGCATGTTAGTCTGGATTAAACAAGTAGAACAGGTAAAAAATTGGTTGTACTATCTTATTAACCCTTTCCTATAATCAATGAATTAAGATACCATGCCCACTTCTAATTTTAAGCCAATCCGTTTTCTTTATCCGTCATCATCATTGTAGATATTGTGCTTTCTAGAATATTGTCTTTTGATGGTGTACAAAGTAGTTCATAAAATCTGAGCCACATTATGTGCATATGTGAACAGTGACAGCCCAGATGAGCCTGTGTACCCACACAGTCTGATCAGGGCCTTTGATGTGAGCTTATAGAATTTCCAAATATTGTCTTCAGAGATAACAAAGGTGTATTAACACTTCATTTGCCAGTCAGAATGGCAGCAGAAGACATGCTAAAGTTTTCTTTGTTTTCTTCTTGGAAAAGAAGGCTTAACATTTTATGTGAACTGTCTGCTAGGCAGACAGTTCACATGAAATATCAAGCCTAATTTTTTTTCTGAAAAAAATAATAGAAAAATATTTTAAAATGTCGTCTGCTGTAATTTTGAATGGTGCTTCAAGGGTAAATGTAGAAAAATATTTTTAGGTTTTGGCTGAGAGTGAGCAGATGAGAAAGGAAGCAGACGACATTGGACCAAGAGCTGAGCTTGACCACTGGAAGAAGAGGATGTCCAAGTTCAACTACCTACTGGATCAGATCAAAGGGTCAGAGGTCAAGGCTGTTCTAGGAGTTCTGCATGCTGCCAAGTCTAAACTTATCAAGGTAAGAGATTGCTTCTGATTTCAAACACATATCCTTTGAATCTGAATGTGCTATTGGTAATCTTCATAACATGACTTTAGAACAAATCAGGTTGTCAAGGCCATTAATTTTCCTTGAAATACACTAGTTGAAAGTTGTTATATGACAAATCCAAGCCTTCTCTGATGTCCAAAAAACTTCTATATTCTTGACTTGTATCTGATATAGTTAAAGTCCCAAAAAAGTGAAAATCATGAAACCTGCTTTGAACAGCAGGGAAAGGTTTGTATTTATATGTTTTTCTATTTTCATGAAAACATATTTTGGCAATTTATCAACATTTCTGTTTTCTTTGCAAAAACATTTTGTGGGTGCTTATTAGTGTCACCTTGACAAAGCAGTTCTGTTGAGCACCAAAACATTTGTTTTCAATAAAATATATCTTTATCTTGTTTACCATCTTCCAATAAACAGGGCATATTGAATGGGTAAACTAACTCATTTTTTATGCTTATATTTCAGCAATGGCAGGAGCTGGATCGCCGCATCACCGACACTGCCAATGAAGCAAAGGACAATGTGAAGTTCTTGTACACACTGGAGAAATTCTGTGATCCTCTGTACAACAGTGACCCAGTAAGTGGAGATGTGTTTCACTATATCCATCTCCATTGGTCTGTGAAATATTTTAATGTTTTTATGGCTCATTGTAAATGGTCATTTTTTCTATATAATCTATACATCTTTAATTAGATACAACCTTTTTGCAGGGTTGTGGAATTATCAAATTTTATTACTTGTCCACAGACAAGTAAATGGTCACAATCAACTTGTCCAACCAAGATTTACTTGCCTGAAAATTGACATGTTTTCTTATTTCTTAAAGAAAATATATGTTGTGGGTACTCATTAGAAGTGCCTTGGTGAGGCACTTCTAATGAGTACCCACAACATAATGTTTTCTTTAAGAAATAAGAAACATATATATCTCATAATCAGGATACCTTCCTTAGCTAGAGCAATGAAATCATTTTCCCTGAGGACAAGTAAATTGAGATTTCTTACTTGTCCTCAGGGAAATGGGATAAGCTGACAAGTCACACTTGTTTTTTCTACAAGCCTGCTTTTTGGGCCCATCTTTAAACCATGTTATATCAAAAAACATGCTGCCGGCCTCGGTGGCTCAGTTGGATGAGCTGTCCGACTGGAGACCAGGAGGTCGCGGGTTCAACCCCCACCGAGGTCTGCAACATTCTTTGGTGGAGATTGATCATGAAATATTTTTCTCCCTTCCGTTGATTCAAGAAGGGCAGTTGTCAGTTTCTGGCGGAAGAATGTGCACAATACTGGTTAACCGCTTAGAGGACTAAGCCTGCCCAGTAAACCTGCCCAGTAACTGTGCTTGACATGACCCCATTGGGTTGACTGGGCCATAAAACCTCAACCCAAACAAACAAAAAACATGCTAAATGAACCATACCATAAAGAAGTCCTATGTACTACGATTTCACACATATGCATCTTGTAAACTTCTCTGCTGAAAATTATTTTTTTTTTTCATTTTGAATATTATGTATATACTCATAGTTGTTCTCTGGAGTTTCTGATGAACACAGCCAAGTGATTATATTTTTTATTTGTTTATCTGGGCCCAGTTGTTCAAAACTAATGACATCGTTAGTTAACGATTCGTTAAAATTTACATCCAGTGATACGCAAATATGCTGAAATTATTTGCTGAAAAAATGTGAGTAGCTTTTGCATTGCAAAAGCTACTCACATTTTTTCAGCAAAAAATATCAGAATATTGTATATTGAATCCGCTAAAGCAGTTAACGAAATGACCCTTAACGAGCTCGTTAAGCTAACGACGCTTTGAACAGCTGGGCCGAGGTTGGTATTATAGCTCTAGATAAGACGTTATCCACATGGTATTTTTTCTTGTCTCTCCACCAAAACATATATTGTGGGAACTCATTAGAAGCGCCTCAGCAAGGCTCTTCTAATGATTACCCATAACATGTTTTTGTGGAGAATTAAGAAAAAAATGTCAGTACTTTTTGGTTGAAAAAAGTGATTTAACTGGAATTATGGGTATGTTTGAAGGTATGCTATAATTTGATTGTTTGATTTGTTTCTCAGGTTGGCATGTTGGAGGGTATCCCCGGACTGATCAATGCCATCAGGATGATACACAGTATCTCACGTTACTACAACACCTCAGAGAGAATGACCTCACTCTTTGTCAAGGTAATTTACCATTTAGGCCACCGGCTGACATAAAGGCCCATAGGGCATATATGATTGGTGAAGCCCCAGACCAGTTTGCACGCTTCTGATCAAGGGCTTGGCTATTATATTAGTCATCTATCTTTAACTTATTGTGTGGGTGAGCAGGGGAGATCCTGACCAGACTGCACAAATGCATAGGCTGGTCTGGATCTTTGCTGTTCGCATATGTTCTAAAGGCCCTTTTGTCAGCTGCCTGCCCATTTATGAATAAAAACTTAACATAGGATAAGGAAAGTATTGATATTTTCCTTATTTCTACACAAAAACATATGTTATGTTATGGTTATGGTACTCAATGACTTGCCTCAATGAGATGATTCCATTTAACCCTCACAAGATATATTTCAGTGGTGAAATAAGATATTTTCTGGATACTTTTCTTATTTAGAGCTCTGAGACCCAACTATATTCTTTGACATGAATTGGTTACAATATTGATTTGGCGGGTATTTACAAATTAGCATTCTAGGTATCTGTCAATCATTATGCTTTTAAAGTATTTCTAGAGTTTCTACAGTTTCCTCATGCAGTATTAGTTTGACAGGTTTAACCCTTGTCCTGCTGAATAAATTAAGATGCCACGCCCACGTCTAATTTTCAGCCAATCAGATTACTTGATCCAAATTATTGATATAAATTCACACACTGAATGGCAAACAGTGCAGATCCAGATCAATTGGCTTCTTCAGAAGCCAACTGATCTGGATCTACACTGTTTGCAAAGGCGGGGTATATCCGGGTTCAGCAGGACAAGGGTTAATACAAATGAAAAAAAAATAATTTTACACTGCCAGACATCTGCAAGCACAAGCAAACTGCATGCATGCAATAAAAAGAAAACAAAAAACAATCAGTGCAAAGTCTGATCATGCCTTTGCAGCCCTGACGGGGCTATAGAGATGATTTCTGTTTGTCTCAGGAATTTTAGAGTTTCATTTTACCTGGCTGTATGCTGTACACTTTACTTTTCAGCTTCACCAGTCTGAATGAATTAGGGAAACATCCACCTCCAGATTGGGATTTTTGGGTTCGATCCCCAGCCAAGTCATACCTAAGACTTTTTAAAACTGATACTAGCTGCTCATTCTCGAGTGCTCATTCTCCTGGTGCCCAGCATTAGGAAAAAGCGCTAGTACTGGTCACATCTTACCATAGCACTAGATAAGGTGCTTTTTTCAGCCGAAAAGTATATACCATATTTACCCTAAGTATTGGGACACCTTATCTACTTACCATATTTGTCCTAAAATTTGAAATAGTCCATTCTACTACCTCTTGATGTATCTAAAATATTTCTGCATGTATGGCAAACAGTGTAGACCCTGATCAGATGCCACATTCTGTGGCATCTGATTTAGGTCTACACTATTTGCAAAGTCTACACTATTTGCAAATTTGCATTTAATGCCCTAATTCTTAGGATTAATATGGTACATATATTTTTATTTTGTTTCTCTTCTATAACATATGTTATGGTTCTCATTAGAAGCACCTCCGGAGGTGCTTCTCATTAGGAAAACATGCCTATTCAAATATACTGAAAATTTTACACCAAAAAATGAAAATTTTAAGATTAAAAATTCTGATATTTTTCATATTTTCTGCTCAAAACATAGACTGTGAGTACTCATTAGAACCGCCTCGCTGAGGCAGTTCTAACGAGTACCCACAATCTGTGTTTATGAGCAGAAATAAGAAAAATAATGTATACCCCTGTAAACCCCAGTTTTACTATATAAAAGTGGGGTTTAAGGGGGTCAAAATTATATAGGCGTGTTTTCGTGATGTAATGAGTACCCACAACATATGTTTTCATGGAGAAATAAAAAAAACTTGTGAATACCCCCTCTTATCTGGGGCTATGTATTACTGGGGGTAGTATCTGGTCAGTGTCTCTGGGGTATAATACAGCAGTTGGCAGCACTATTTAACTGTATCAGGTTCCACTATTACATCCCGTCACCCTCACGACATGCTGAAGGATTGTTGACAATGACATTAAGCCTTAGCTAAACACTTTTTGTCTTCCATTACTGGCCTGCATTACTCGTATACAGTAAATGTCCTAAAATTTCGAACACTTTGTAGAACAGATCAGACTGCTCCTTCCTTTACCATACTTTTGGTTCTGTATTGCCTAGAAAAGGACCCTATTATGAAAATGTAATCATATTTTCAGATCACAAACCAAATGATCACTGCATGCAAGTCTTACATCACTCACGGTGGCACAGAGACTGTGTGGACCCAGCCACCAGCAGATGTGATCAAGAAACTCAATGACTGTATCCGGCTTAATGAGGAATATCAGCGCTGCTTCCACAAAACTAAGGAAAAGCTGGAAAAGATGCCCAATGAAAGACCATTTGAATTCTCAGAGATGTACATTTTTGGGAAGTTTGACACATTTACAAAGAGGCTGAAGCATATAATTTCCATCTTTGATGTGTTCACCGTTTACTCAACTCTCTCTGACTCCAAGATTGAGGGTATGTATATATGACTTTGTATTCATAGTTAATGTGCTTTTGACATCTTTCAGAAAGTCGTTTTTTGCTTGGCCCTTCACTCAAAAGAAATAAATTAAAAATTTTTTGTCATGATTTAATGCAAAACGATTTGTCGTAACTACCGTTGCACAAAAGTTTCTATTCTAGTCATTTGTTTTTTTAAAAAAAAAAATCAAATATTTTCTTTTTTTCCCATAGTAAAATAAATGCAAATTATGCAGAAATCTGTAGATTAGGTAACTTGGAGGCAGATTTTCAACAAGTTCCACTTGTTCAATTTTTCTGAAATATTTGCAATATTGTTGTGAAACATCAATAATGCAAATGCAGCAAAGAAAAGTAAAAAAAAAAAAATCTTAGACAAAATTAAAAAAAAATAATAAAAAAAAATCACTTAACTATAGATATTGCATAGGTCAGACCAATTTTTGGCGATAAATTTAATTTTAGGGTAAAATTAATATTTGAGAACAAAACATATTTTCATTTAAAAGAAAACGCCAAGCAAAAAGCATCTTTTTGAGCGATGTCGAAAGGACAGTGTCCTACATAGGAAGTGTATCCAGATAAAGGTTCTTTTTTTCTTTCTGTACTAGAATTTTGTTGGTAAGTTTGTGTGCAACAGTATAAAAAGCAAAATTTAGGCAAAAAGTATGGAATAAAGTGTGTGGAATTTTAGTTCATTTACCATAGTTATGATTCTGGTTGTTTATTCAGGTATTGAGGTGATGGCAAACCGATTCAGTGTAATACAGACACAGATCAAGAAGAAGCCATATGATTTCTTGGATCAGAGGAAACAAGAGTTTACCCAGGACTATGAGGACTTCCAGAGACAGACCAAAGAACTGCATGTAAGCCTGGGAAGACTTCTCTGTCTTGCTATGTAATAATAAGATTTTCCCTTGTGAAAATAGTCATCATCACACAATATTAGGCTTATTCTTTCGTGGAAAACACTGTATCTGAGACTAAAATTGCCAAAAGTGGATATTGCAAACAGTTTTGTATGCTCCTTCGTGTGACATTGAAATCTTCTGTTAACGGTTAAAGCACTACTCACAACTGCAGCAGATAACATTTTTATTTTTTTTTATTTTTTTTTACAGAATGTTTTCATATATATATATATATATATATATATATATATATATATATATATATATATATATATATATATATATATATATATATATATATATATATATATGAAAACATTGCTTACTGCTATTGTGATTAGCACTTTAAGAATTAAACTAAACACAGATTATAATGACAGGAAATGTGGAAATGTAATGGTGTATTTTTAAAAATTCCATGAACTTGCTCTAAATCCAAGGCATCTGTAGTTGTAATAATGACTTGCCAGAAAAGCATTTCAGCTCTGATTTCTCACCATTTAATTGCTGGTGGTAGGGTGGTGATAAGGGCCTATTGTACTTGGAGCAGGTGGATCCGTTTTCTCCCTTTCTCTAGGAGATGACACAAAATAACCCACAAGGGTTAATATGTTGCTAAACTAGAACTCACTGTATAACTGCATTTCAAATATTAACATATCTACAGATAAGAGGGGTATCAAGTAAATATTTTCCTTATTTCTGCAGAAAAACATATGTTGTGGGTACTCATTAGCAGTGCCTCTCCGAGGCGCTTCTAATGAGTACCCACAACATATGTTTCCATGCAGAAATAAGAAAAAAACTGGAATTTTATGAATGACAAAAGCTCCTTATCAGGGATAGTAGCTCAGTGGTAGAGCGTCTGCTTTGTGACCAGGAGGTTGCGGGTTTGATCCCCGGCCGGGTCATACCAAAGACTTTAAAAATGGTACTAGCTGCTCTTTCGCTTAGTGCTCAGCATTAAGAAAGTAGAGCTAGAACTGGTCAGCTCAGTGTCAGTATAATGTGACTGGTTGGAATATCATGTCAAAGTGTATGGTGCGTGATATTTCAATGAAGCAGCACTCTAAATGTGAGCATTGAGCTCCCTGCCACACCCAGACACCATCATGGTATGACTGAAAGATTGTTGAAAGCGACATTAAGTCCAAATCAAACAAAAGCTCCTTATTAGGAGCTATGTATTAAGGATGCATATTGACCCTATATTGTAAGAAAAAAAAAGCAAATTAATCACTAAAGAGTACTCCCACAGTTTGAAAATGTCATCGACAGAAATACTCATTTATATGAAATGTTTTTTTTTTTTATGTAATACGCTTTCTCTTTCTGTGACAGAAACAAATCTGTGAGTTTATGGACAAGAAGTTTGAGCGTATCACTAACACGGCCAGGGCCATCACTCTGCTGGGAAGATTTGAGAGGTTGAACCTCCCAGACCTGGGAATTGCAGAGAAATACCAGAGAATCCTGAGTCACTACAGCCGAGATATTGAGATGGTCTCCAAGATCTACCAGAAAAACAAGAATGACCCACCAGTTGCCAGAGATCTTCCTCCTATTGCAGGTAAGCATGGACATAAACATATTGAAATCAAATCCCAGCAAAGGAAGTTTAGGAGGGGGTGAGATTAGATAATAAGTACATAAATGACATGATTTCACATTGGCTGTCATAGACTTCTAATTGAAACTGGACATTTCAAGTATAACAAAAATTCCTGCTGAAGAGGCTTCACAACTTTTGTTATCTTAGACACGTTGAAGATGAAAAACACTTTTTATCAGTGTGTTCATTGTATAATCAGAACAAGGAAATATTATATAGAGTAAATACAGTTTAGAGGTGACAAACAGTTGGATGGGCAGACAGACAAACTGAAAAATAATGTTGCTCTCGCAAACCCTTAACATGCAGGGAAGTCATGTAGCAAGTTTGGTTAAATTCTGCTCAGTGGTTAAGCAAGAGACAGCGTAACAGATGGATGGCTGGACGGAAGGACAGAGGCATTCACAATATCCCCATTGCCAAAGCATTGGGATAAATATTGTTGGTTTGTCATCTGCTGAATAAGCCCAGAGAGAGTTAATGGTCAACTGGCTACTGATTTATGTTTTGTTTCTCAACAGGTAAAATTTCCTGGGCACGTCAGTTGTTCCGTTGTATCCAGGAGCCTATGGAGATCTTTCAGGCACAACATCGGCTACTTGAAGGTCATGAGTCGAAGAAGATCATTAAGAACTACAACAAACTTGCCAAAGTTCTGCTAGAGTTTGAGGTTCTTTATCATCGTGGCTGGTTAAGACAGGTATCATCTTAGTTAACCTTCTTATAGGAGCTTGATATATCATATTCAACCTAACTACCCTACAAACCTTTATAAGCTCACAGACAGGCAATTTCGTAGTCTTCAAATTACAGCTTGTGTACTTTTATCTGTTTCTTTATAAAAGCATATGTTGTTAGTACTCATTTGAATTGCCTCGACAAGTCGAGGCAATTCAAATGAGTACAAACAACATATGCTTTTATAAAGAAAATCGGAAAAAAAAATATATTGCATATTATTTAATAATCATCTCATGAAGTTCTTATCAGGTGGATATTTTACTACAAGTTTTTTCCAGTAATTTTGAAAATCCTAAGCACATAGTGCAGTAATTACATTGAATATGGTATGTGAAGATCATATAGATTTTTTTTTTGTATTGTAGATAACACCATGAAGAATTAATTTTATTTCATTTATTCAATATGATTTTTCATCTTAAGATTTTATCAAGGACTACGTAAACAAAAGTATGAATATGACATGTACGGGTTAAACATTTATAGTCGGCCTCGGTGGCTCAGTTGGATGCGCCGTCCGACTGGAGACCAGGAGGCCGCGGGTTCAATCCCCGCCGAGGTCGGCAACATTCTTTCGTGGAGATTGATCATGAAATATTTTCTATGGTCATTCTCTCCCTTCCGCTGATTCAAGAAGGGCAGTTGTCAGTTTCTGGCAAAAGAATGTGCACAATACTGGTTAACCGCTTAGAGGACTAAGTCTGCCCAGTAAACGTGTGGTTAGGTAAACTGACCGTGCTCAACATGACCCCATTGGGTTGACTGGGCCGTAAAACCTCAACACAAACAATAAACATTTATAAGGGAACAGGCCAGATTCATTTCTAGAATGTTAGTGGAAATATATACATATAAAGTAGCATGGTACAATGTTTTTGTGTTGTGTCGTTTTTTAATAAGTTTATAAGGAGAAATACAATGGCTCACCCGATGCTTTTTAAGCTTTTAAGTATCATTATTGCATAACAAGCAGTGTCGCACGTTATTAACAGCTGTGAACCGGCGAAAAGCTGTGTATTAACAAGGCAACTCACATGCTGTTAATGCACGGCTACGCAACTTTCAATATGATCGTACAGGGGCCACAGAATTGCTGCCGTCACGAGATGTGTACTGCCCTACCCCAGAACGAGCATAGTCCGTGGAAATAGCATTCGCGTGACATCGGTGAAAAGGCGAAACAAAACAGTGCAAGAATAATGCGAAATGTAGCAAATGTTTTCAGTTTTTATGCAATAATAGCGATCAAACATGGTTTTTCAATGCATTAACATTCGCCAGGTCCCTTGGGAGGTGTTGAAAACTGCGGCCTTTGGCCTCGGTTTTCAACACCTCCCACGGGACCTGGCGAATGTTAATGCATGAAAATCATGTTTAATTGCTATAGTGACAACAGCAGCAGCCAACATAAATGATTCACATTTTATGTGAATCCTTATTTTCTCTGTTAAAGGCTCCATAATCCTCAGAAAATACACATTTCTTTATCCAAGAAAGGTTTAATAAATTCATATATGGTATTAATACAATCAAAAAAATGTGGCACCTGATAGCCTGTAAAATTTCAGTTAGTCTCTCGTTCTTGAACTGGATCAAAAATGAAATGATTATTATTGTATCTCTGAATTAATGTTGCCAAAATTAATTCAGAGATATGATAAAAAAATCATTTCATTTTTCATCCACTTTAAATGCAAGAGACTAACCGAAATTTCACAGGCTGTCTGATGCCACATTTTATAATCGTATTAATATCATATATATCAATTTATTAAACCTTTCTTGGATACAAAATGTCTATTTTTGAGCAATATGGAGCCTTTAAATGAAAAAAAAATCAAAACATTGTCTGCATGCGATTGTGATTAGCATGGTTAAAGACATTTGTACAAAATACATGGAGAAAAAATATCTTACTTTATTTCTTTTTTTTCTTAAGAGAATTACTGAACTTAACCCTTGCCATGCTGAATAAATTAAGATACAAAGTCCACTTCTAATTTTCAGCCAATCAGATTACTTCATCCAGGGTTTTGATATAGATTCAAATACTGAATGGCAAACAGCTTCTTCAGAAGTCAACTGATCTGGATCTACACAGTTTGCAAAGGCAGGGTGTGTCTGAGTTCAGCAGGGTTAATTAAATTTGTTCAGCCATAAACATACATGTATTGATTTCCTTTAGCATTTGAAATCAGTGGTTTTGAAAAATTAGATGTACGGTGAATGTCCAAAATTTTGTATGCCATACCTTATGGCCTAAATTTTGCTTTCATGCAGTTATTTCTTAAAATAGTAATTGGAATGGCAAATAGTGTAGACCCTGATCAGGCTGCTCCTGGAGGAACAGTCTGATCTGGAGCTGCACTGTTTGGATATTTCATTTTAACAGAAGCTTTGGTGTACAAAATTTTAGGACATTTACCATATATATTTCATTATTTACCAGGTTGATGCTGCCAAGTCCGGTTTACAGGCCTCCCTGCTAGTTCGCCACCCTGAAACCTTGGACCTGTATGTGAACTTGGACCCCCAGATTCTGGTGATGATCCGAGAGACTGAGTGCATGGCTCGCCTTGGTTTGGAGATTCCACCACTAGCGAAAACAATGAGAGTAAAACAGAATGAGTACAAGGATAACTACAATGCCCTTGTGGTACGATATTATAGAAACTTCTTTATAATTTCTGAATGTCCTCTGTGCCATGCCCACCCCCTCCTACAATATAAAATGGTAAATCTGGAAATTACTATCTAATGTGAATAAAGCCATTGTTGCTAGTTTAGTTAGAGAGAGGATTTGATACTCTGTCAGAATCATTTAGCCGCCCTTCTGAAAAGGGGATCTTTAAAAGGAACAAATTTGCATCCCCCACCCACCACACCCACAACCTATCTTGTTACTCTTCTTCTAGACCTATGCTGCAAGTTAAATAACTTCTAGTCTGATTCATAATAGCTCTAGTTAAGGCACTTTTTAAGCCGAAAAAAGCATTGACTTTTATTTTTATTTCTCCACAGAAACATATGATTTGGGTACTCATTAGAAGTGCCTCAGTGAGGCACTTCTAATGAGTACCCATAACATATGTTTTAGATGTAGAAATCAGAAAAATATTATGTAGATACCTACTATTATCTAAACTTTGAGTCACATTATTATCTCTTTGCGTGCTGTGTAATTTACATGCTTTTTTGCCATCTTTGGTTTTTTGGTTTGAAATTAATTCTTTCAAAAAAATCTTTCAGGAATACCATCAGAGTGTCAAACACTTTGAATCCAGATATCCAGAAGAGGCCGGACTTTTTGTCAGGCCTGATTTGAGTCCAAATTGTTTGAAAATGTTATCAGCAGATGACAGATGTCGCCACGAGGGGGGAAAGATTTATTTTTTTGTTTACTTGTAGAAATTACAAATACTTAATAAGCCAATAAAACATTAAGTAAATATCCTTGTCTTGTAGATGATGTTGCAAGAGAATGGTCGTGTGAGAAAGTTGATCCCGCAGGCTTATGAAGAACTCATGGGACCACATTTCAACCGTGTCGACGAAGCAATTGAGCCAGGATTATCAAAACTCTCATGGACCTCTCTCAGCATCTGTGATTACATTCAGAATGTTTACCGAGAGCTTGAGGAGCTGGAATTACTGATGATAAGAGCCAATGAACTGACTGAATTCCGGATTGATGCTGTGCTCCAGGAGATGGCTACAACCACTCTGTGTCAGTTGCCAGGAGACGATCCATGGACTGTGGAGGAATTCCTCCAAAATACAGAGGTACCTTATTTACCAAAAATAATTAGGGGATAACTGCATTCAAATTTGTCATTTGGGGAGGTAAATCGGTGGTTTTACGGTCGGAAATTTCGTTTTACAGCGACGTGTCGCTGTAAAACGTAATTTGCGACCGTAAAACCACCGATTTACTTCCCCAAATCACAAATTTGATGCAGTTATCCCCATTCTAATGCATTTATTCATTTTTTCTATTGAAAAAAAGTACTATTTGCACAAAACGACAAGTGCTTTGAGCTGCGTAAAACCAAATGCCAGCCAATGAGAAGCGACGTTATGTGATGATGTTGGATTTGCGACAGTATATTGCAGAATATACCGTCGCAAATTTTTGAAGTTATCCAGTCAGATGTCGCATTACATACACGAGTGCATTAGAATGGACATTTTATGGGGAATTGATACACTTTCAGAGGGGGGAGAGTGGTGGGGACCCTATCAGAATTGTTTTGTCTCCCTTCTGAAAAGGGACCTACTACAAAAGGAAAGAATTTGTAGCTTCTTTTCAGAAGTGGATTTGTGTGCAGGGAAGCAAACAGAAGGTCACAGAAGTTATCTGCATATAAAATGGCAGAGAATCTGCCAAATGTAGATGCTTATTGTTTGTTTGTCCTCGTTGATAGTCACACTATTAATCAGATTCATTTTAACCTTTGTCATGCTGAACCCAGATATATCTGAAGAAGCCAACTGATCTGGATCTACACTATTTGCCATTAAGTAGGTGAATTTATTGCAACAATCCAGATCAAGCAGTCTGATTGGCTGAAAATTAGAAGTGGGTATGGCATCTTAATTTATTCAGCCAGACAAGGGTTAAAACATAAGAAAAGTGAACACTTCTTGTTGTAATATTAGAAACTCAAGAAGACTGTCTCCAAAATAATAACATAATTTTGTTTGTCTGTCATCCAGAATCTGCCTTTTATATACCTCTTACAAGTGAGTAATGTAGTTATTTAAATTCAAGCATTTGGAAAGCAGGCAGATAATGAAAGTTGAATATTTTGATCATTGTCATCCAGATACTGTGTCACAAGGGAGCAAGCATCTTGCAGACTAAGAGCCAGGTTGTGGAGGAAGCAGCCAATGAACTGATAGAATTGCTGTGTGATCTGCAAGAAGAGGCAGCTGGCCAGGAAGAGGATCATAAAGGTGATCATAAGTTTATCTTTAAACTGACTTTTCTAACAAGTTTCATAAACTTACATACAGAATTTTCAGCCAGCCTTGGAGGCTCAGTTGGATGCCGTTCCTACTGGAGATCATGAAATATTATCTACGGTCATTTTCTCCCTTCCACTGATTCAAGAAGGGCAGTTGTCAGGTTTCTGCTGAAGAATATGCACAATACTGGTTAACTGCTTAGAGGACTAAGCATGCCTAGTAAAATGTGTTTAGGTAAACTGACTGTGCCTGTGCTCAGCATGACCCCATTGGGTTGACTGGTCTGTAAAACTTCAACACAGACAAAAAATTACTTACAGATAATACCATTGTATTTAAGAGAAAACTAAATTTTAAAAGTCAGCTGTGTGATGGTAAACTGTGTGATAATAAAAAATATATTGTAAAAATAAATTGAGTGAAATTAAAAATAAAATTTTAAAATTGGTCTGAGACAATCCCAACCTATGAGGAGGGAACATATCAATTTTGGTGTGGATCCTGTTGACGTTGGAGTTGTCATTGACGTCTTCATCACTGTGACACTTTCTTGCCTGCACAATATCTTGTGAACCAGTGTTGTATTACCAAATTTTCATGCATATAAAATTGGGACATAACAAAGAACTGGTTAGCTTTTGGTGACCTTGACCTAATTTTCAAGGTCACAGCAGGAGAAAAATGAAAATTCATGGGTGGGGGACATCTGTACTCTCTGAAAACACCAGTACAAGTTTTTCTCTTTTTTTTTTCCCTGGAAAATGGGATTTGACAATTCATGCAAGTTGTCTCCTTAGGAGACAGTTTGCATAAAATGCCAAATTTTATTTCCTAGTAAAAATAAGAAAAAAAAAATTCACTTGCTGAAATTATCCAGTACGCTTAAGTGCTTACAGTAAAACCTGTGTAAGACAGCCACCTTTGAAATTGACTTTAGTGGTTGATGTGGAAAGGTGGTTGTCTTATAAAGGTACATGTCATGTAATTTTGCTAGCAAAATTACATGACATGTACCTTTATAAGACAGACAACTTTTTCCACATCAACCACTTTTTAAAGTCAGTCTCGAAGGTGGCTCTCTTACACAGGTTTTACTGTAATCTGCTATGAATGAAAACGACAGTGCTCCAGATTGGAAATATACCAAAATGGATATGCCATAGTTTTTTCCACATGAACATATGTATTAACGTCTTGTTAGACTTGTCTCCCTGAAACCTCAGTAATATGAAACCATAACATTATATAGGCCTGTATGCCAATATGAACAGAGAGCCTGAATATCTGAATAGTCCAGTCAAGGCCTCATCTATTTCTTGATGTATTCTACAGTGTCAAATGTCTCTTGTGAAATATATAAAGCCCCTGAGCAGACTGTGTGAATTGCACAGGGTGATCTGGACCTTTATTGCTGACATAAGTAGTATTAAAGGGATTTTTTTTTTCATTTTGGGCTTCTTCTGGGCCCGGTTGTTCAAAGCTGATGGCATCGTTAGTTAACGATTCGTTAAAATTTACATCGTGTGATACGCAAATATGCTGAAATTTTTTGCTGAAAAAATGTGAGTAGCTTTTGCAGTGCAAAAGCTGCTCTCATTTTTTCAGCAAAAAATATCAGAATATTGTATATTGAATCCGCTAAAACAGTTAACGAAATGACCCTTAACGAGCTCGTTAAGCTAACGGCACTTTGAACAACTGGGCCCTGGTCTTTTGAGGAATAGTGAGCCAGAAGGGTTGATGTATCGTTAAGCCCCAACACAATCAATCAAAACTGGGCATTTTGCATTTGTTCGAAAACACCTTTTTGCTTGACAAGGCCAATTTTAAATTTTATTTAGTGAATTTATGTGTAGATACATACATTAGTAATCTCATGATAAATTTCTCCAACTTTTACAGAAGATGAGAAACGAGGCTCACGCTCAGGCAGTCCTACTGGGTCAGGAGGTCGGGCTTCAAGCCACAGATCCAGACCAGTCTCATCTAAGGCCAACCTTGCTGCCAAGAAGAAGAGAGAACAACGAGAGAACATTGAACAAGCAGCTATGGATCTGCTGAGCCATTTCAATCATCGTAACCTGGAAGCTTTACAGAAAGTGACTAAGAACACCCTGGAGTCTCTTCGTAAAAGAATCACATCCAGCTCTATGGTCCACTATATGGGTAGGTGGAAAACTACTCTGATTTTAACCCTTGTCCTGCTGAACCTGGATATACCCTGCCTTCACAAACAGTGAAGATCCAGATCAGTTGGCTTCTTCAGAAGCCAACTGATCTGGATCTGCACTGTTTGCCATCAAGTATGTGAATTTATAGCAACAATTCAGATCAAACTATCTGATTAGCTGAAAATTAGAAATGGGTGTGGCATCTTAATTTATTTAGCAGGATAAGGGTTAAAAGTCATAATCCCTGGCAGTTTAAACAGAAGAAGTAAATTTGCAAACCTTTGTCATGATTTAATGTAAAACTTTAAACTAAACTACTTATATAGAAAAAGTATTTTTTATTAATTGGTTTTAAAAATTTGAATATGGTAATTTTTTTCCCCCATAGTGAAAATGGCTGCAAATTATCCAGAAATAAGAAGGGGTAAGTAAATTGGAGGCAAGATTTTTAACAAGTTCCACTTGTTTAAATTTTCTGGAATTTTTGCAAAACTGTTGTGAAACATCAATAATAAAAAATCAGCAAGAAGTTTTAACCCTTAAAACGCCAAGAAAACCTGCATCTGAAAATGTCGTCTGTTTCTGTCGTCTGCTGAATATTCTTGCAAACTTTTCAAACCTATTTTTGCATACAGGCAAACAGTATGTGAACCAAGATCAAACTGATCTGGGTCCACACTGTTTGCAAAAATGACTTTTAAAATCACAAGCAGATGACAAAGCAGACGACAATTGTTGTGATTGGCAGTTTTAGGGTTAAGAAATAATTCTCATATAAAATATACATATAGAAAAAAATCACTTTACAATTGAAATTGCATAGGTCAGACCATTTCTATACCCTGCCACAAGATAGTAGCAGGGTGTTATGGTTTCATGTTGGATGTCTGTGTCTGTCCATCTGTGCCCACGACAAGGCACACAGGTGGCTGAAAATTTGGACATTTTGCCGCTTAAGTAGTCAGTTGTGCATAAAACATGTGATTTATTCAGTAAAATTGACTTTTAAAGGGAAGTACTCACAAAATATAAAGTATGTCTTATGTTCAAGATATTTCCAAAATGAACATTTTGGTGCAAGTTTTATCAAAATCCATCAAAAACTGAGGAAGTTCAATTGGAGTTTTTAGCTTTTGTAATTGTCGACATGGGCGCCGCCATTTTGAATATTTAATGAAGGACTGAAACATTCTAAAATGACAATAAAACTTTCTGTTACACAGAAAACAATGCAATTTTAGGGAAAATAGGTTGCTGTTATACCAAAAAAGACATGCAGAAAGATAGCAATTGATGTTTTGCATATGCGAGTTGTTCAGATTATGCATATTTAATTAGGAGTAAAATTAATGATATCACAAACTCACAACACTGGCGGCGCCCATGACAGCCTTGTTTGAAATCTTCAAATACCCATCTTTGTAAATTTTCAACCAATTTTGATAAAATTTTGCATGAATTTTCTCAGCTAATGTAAGTCTATAACTTTCTCAGCTAATGTAGGTCTTTATTTTTAAACTGATTATCAATTTTGTGAATGTTTTCCTTTAAGTGGCAAAAATTTGATCTTAGATAGCATGCCATGTAAGAGATTTTGCCACTTATGTACGTTTCCATCAGTCATCTGTCCATCCATCCATCTGTATTTTGTTTCGGAATGATAACTTGAGTAAACATCAATGTATTTTCACCAAACTTGGTATGTGCATTGATATTATAAAGATCTGGTTTGGGATTGCTAATGGGTATAAGTTTCGTCAAATTTTTAATGTTATCTGCCTGAGACATGCTCATATATTTGTTTCCTGATGATAACTTGAGTAAATGTCAAGTGATTTTATCCAAACTTGGTACATGCATTGATATTAAAGAGATCTGATTTAGGATTGCTAATAGGCAAATTTTGTCAGTGTTTGACAGAGTTATCTGCCCATTACACGATAATGGCCGGGTATTATAGTTTAACATTTTTATTTGACCATAAATTTTATTTCAGAGTATAATATTTGAGACCAAAACACTGTTACAAAAAAGATGTGGTCAATCCTTAAATTGCTAATCACAACTGCAGCAGACTAGAATTTCATTTTTCTTTCTTTTTTTTTTTTTTTATGTATTTTTCAGAGAAATTAAGAATTGGCATTTCATGAGAATGATCTGCTATTAAGATGATTCACATGAAATGCTAAGTCTTATTTTCTCTGAAAAATTTAAAAAAAATTAGAATGGTATTTGCTAAAATTTTCTCAACACTTTATGGGTAAATATTGTTGTACTTTGTCTTATACAGGAGACTCTGGAGGCTATGGTGTTGATTCTAAGAAAGACAGTCGACCTTTCTTCAAAACATTTGCTACCTTGGCCATTCCAAATATCTTGATGCAGCCAGCCCTTGACGAGGTCCAGCAGGCCATCAACAAAGCTGCTCAGATGGTGGTTAGTGTTAGCAAAGGTATCTGCCAGTGGTGCAAGGACAGGAAACGTTCCGTCAGAGAGCGCCCTCGCTCAGGAGAACGAGAAGGAACAGAGAGGAGAATGAGCATTGGGAGTGTTGCTGCATCTGAGGGGTCTCACTCTGGCCTAAAGAAGGCTCCAGAACCAGAAAGGGAGGCAACTAACTACACAATCACCATGGCAGCCAAGAACTATTACAAGAATGTGTCTGAGAACAAGGAAGTGGCCAAACTTGTGGGACTTCTCTCCACTGCTATCAACTCAACGAAGAAGGTAAGAAATATCACCAGTTTTCAAAAACACTTCATCTTTAAAGACAGTACTGTACTTATGGAAGAATTCATTGGGGATTTATTTTTACTATAAAAATCCCAATTTAAAATACTTTGAGTTTCTTAATTTACTTTAGGATTTTTAACCCTTCTCATGCTGAATAAATTAAGACGCCACACCCACTTCTAATTTCCAGCTAATCAGATTACTTGATCCAGATTTTTGATACAAATTCACATATTTAATGACAAACAGTGCAGATCTAGATCAGTTGGCTTCTGAAGAAGCCAACTGATCTGGATCTACACTGTTTGCTAAGACAGGGCATGTTGTATTCAGCAAGAGAAGAGTTAATGTGTGTTCATAAAAATTGTGAATTTATACAGCTGCAGTTGTATAAAAACTCATCTCATAAAATCTTCTACTGATCTAATTTTTTGTGTGCGCTTGTTAGGTAGATATATGACTACATATTTTTCCAACTCTGAGGGATGATTCAGAATTAACCAGACAGTGTCTGCAACTTCCTTATACAAAATTCGTAGAATTTATAAATTGAGATGTTCAATATTTATTTCACAGCTCCTGAAACTTTCATTGCAGTAGTATATCAAACATTGAAGATACAGTTGACTCTCATTATCTCAAATTCCAAGGAACTCACTGAAATACTTCGAGATATCCGTACCTCGACATATCAGAGTTGAGAAAGTGAGGAAAACAATAAATTGAACAATCACATTTAACAAATAAATGTGTAATTTGACTCCTGAAGTTAGAAATACATATATAAAATAATGCGGAAAAGAGGAGAAATTGCTCCTTAGGAGCAATTTCTCCTCTTTTCCACATTATTTTGTTACCTGTTGTCATAGTTTCATGTTAAAACAGGGACCAGATTTTCACTTCGAGATAAGCGGTAATTCGAAGTAAGCGAGTTCGAGATAACGAGGTTCGACTGTATTTACTTAAACATGTAGCTAGTATCATGTAAGCAGGGCATGTTGTAGATAAATGAATAACATGGCTGATGTTGTGTAGCATCAATTCTACAAGACAATTTTTCCAAGTAATCCCTTTTACAAGAAACATATTTCTCATGGCTAATTCACTGGTTGAACATACACTGTATCAGTATAAAAAATACACTCTCAACCGGACACTACTTGGTGCTCAGCATTGGACACTTCATAGCTGACTTGACAACAGGAAACACCCCAAAATCCATTGATGCAGTGTGTAGTGCGGGAGAATCTACAATGGGTTAATGCTGTTATATTTGTGCTATTATACCACAAAATTACAAATTATTGTAAAAATTATGGTTGCCTCACATTCACCTTGAATGGTTTCCTCAGTTACCTACTTGGAAGCAGCATAAGGTTGAAATGAAAGTTAGAAGTATAACATTGATTAGGCGAACTATGAAATTACTGCATGGGAAAAATGATGACAATATATTGAATATTATGAAAGATATGGCCGTAATCAGATTAATTTTGGATCACCCCTCACAAGTGCACAGTGTGGTAATTAGGTCAAATACAGTTAAAAAAATATCAGCACATTTTGGTTGGAAAAAAAAAAAGTACCTTATTTTGTGCCTAGATTAAAATATTATTATTTGGCTGTTAGTCTGTTACCTTTACCACTCTCAGCTTATTCAGCAGACAACAAATTGGCGAGCCAGCTTTGGTGGCTCAGTTGGATGCGCATCCAGTTGGTGGTCAGGAGGTTGTGGGTTTGACCTCTGCCAGGTCGGCAGCATTCTTTCATTGAGATTGATCATGAAATATTTTCTATGGTCATTCTCTCCCTCTGTTGAAAGAATGAGCACAATACTGGTTAACCGCTTTGAGGACTAAGCCTGCTCAGTAAAAGAGTGGTTTGGTAAACTGACTGCACTTGACATGACCCCATTAGGTTGACTGGCGTAAAACCCCAGCACAAAAACAAAATGGCGATATGTTTCTTATTTTTCCAGAAAACAGGATTTGACATTTAATGCAAATCATCTCGATTGAAGACAGTTTGCATGAAATATAAAGTCCTATTTTCTCAGAAAAATAAGAAAAATATTTCAATATGTCGTCTGCTGAAAATTTTACTCAGAATGCTAAGTGTTAAAACAGCAAAGTATTTCTTTTATGACAGGAAGTGACCACAGCCTTGGAGAAGTTTTTACCATACCACATCATTTGGGAGAAAGATCGTGATGAGGATCTTGAGAAATTCCTCCTTGATAATCCCAAACTGTCAGAGTTTGAACAGAAAATTAAGTACTACGAGGAACTTGAAGTGGAGATCAACGGAGAACGAGAATACTATGATGTTGGACCAATAGCTCTCTACACTGGTAAATTACTATAATAACTCTAAGTATTGGGACACCATATCTACTTACCATACTTGTCCTTAAAGTTAAAAAAAAAGGTCCATTCTACTGCCTCTTGATATGTCTGAAATATTGCTACATATATGGCAAACAGTGTAGACCCTGATCAGATGTTGCAGAATGCAGCATATGGTCTGGGTCTGCCAGCCTCGGTGGCTGAGTTGGATGCGCGTCCGACTGGAGACCAGGAGGTTGCGGGTTTGACCCCGGCCGAGGTCGGCAACTTTATTTCATGGTGATAGATCAGGAAATATTTTCTACGGTCATTCTGTCCCTTCCGCTGATTTAAGAAGGGCAGTTGTCAGTTTCTGGCAAAAGAATGTGCCCAATACTGGTTAACCGCTAAGAGGACAAAGCCTGCCCTGTAAGCATGTGGTTAGGTAAACTGACCGCGCTTGACAATACCCCATTGGGTATACTGGGCTTTAAAACATCAACACAAACAAAACTGATCTGGGTTTACATTGTTTGCAAAGGCCTAGCTGACCAAATACTGAAGGTTCTTACAGTAGTCTCTTTTCATAGATAGAGCCAGATTAGAGGAGTAGACAGAAAATTATTCTTTCTTAATTTCTGCACAAAATCATATATTGTGGTAATCATTGTGGAGGAACAAAGAATTTTTCTATACTTTTTGGTTGAAAAAAACAACAAAAAAAAACAAAAAACAAACAAAAAAAACATCTCGTCTGAAGCTATTTACAAAGCATGAAAGTCAATGTGCTCAACATGATATGATTTTATTGATAGAAAATTTAAGTTTATCAATGCAAAATGCGATTCAGACGAGCTACACTGTCCAGTGACAACTCTTATTTATGGTTTTATAAGAAAAGATCTTATAATACAGTTACAACGATAGCATTTGTTCCCACCAAAGACCTTGCCATTAAAATGAATTTGCTGTTGAAAGGTCTTGTTTTGTTCTTATTTCCTCAGAGAACATATGTTTTGGATATTTGTTAGAATTGCCTCACTGAGGCAATTTTAATAAATATCCAAAACATATGTTTCTTTAAAGTATTAGACACAATATTCTTGTATAAGTTGTGACTAATTGTTACCGCTTAAGCGAAGGTTTTGTGAGTGTCAAATTGTCATTATAACAAATTTTGTCCATGTGTGGAGTGTTGGCACTGTGAAGGACATTCTTCATAGAGATCTTGTGAGACATTAAAATTCTTTCAGGAAATAATGATGATGTTATGAAAGATGGAAAGACTGATTTGGTCAGTGAACAGCATGCACACTTTGCACCATAAATTGAAGTACCTCAGAAAAGCACTTATATGTTTGATATCAATAATACCAAAAGGCAACATTAAAAAGCCATTAAACTGGGCCCGGTTGTTCAAAGCATCGTTAGCTTAACGAGCTCGTTAAGGGTCATTTCGTTAACTGTTTTAACGGATTCAATACACAATATTCTGATATTTTTTGCTGAAAAAATGTGAGTAGCTACTCACATTTTTTCAGCAAAAAATTTCAGCATATTTGTATATCACTCAATGTAAATTTTAACGAATCGTTAACTAATGACATCGTTAGCTTTGAACAACTGGGCCCTGATATACAACAACATCACCAAGAGATTATGATGTATTTGTTTGTTTTTTTTAACCAGAAAAATTGAAGTATGCTCTGAATGTGGAGACAAAAGCTTGGCGGCTTCATTATGGCAAGGCTTGTAATACCAAGTACCATACTGAGATGGAAGAAATCTTTACCTTCATTGATGAGCTCAATAAGAAACTTAGTAGACCGATCAAAGACCTTGACGACATTAGGTTTGCTATGGCTGGACTAAAGGACATCCGTGAAAATGAGATCAGGATTGATATGAGCATTCCACCTATTGAGGTACATTTTATCTTGGCCCTTATTTCTTAAGTCTTCAGAAAAAATTTAAGGTGAATGGTTAGACATTCAGAGACTTGTCAGATTGATTTTGTTCCCTTCTGAAAAAGGGTCTACTTTAAAAGGAAAGAATTTGGTCCCCTTAGTAAAGAATTTGGTTCCAAGGGGACCAAATTCTTTCTTTATAAAGTAGACCCCTTTTCAGAAGGGGCTTGATGTGCAGGAAATCAATGGGAAGTCACAAAAGTTGCAATAGCTAGCAATTTCATTAAGTTTAGAACAACTCAGCCCTGATTGTTAACTTATCCCATATGAAAGGAACTTCAAAGATCTTACTTGAGAGGTCATTTAATCTTAACTTTAATGGCCATAAATGTAAGATTTTGTTTGTCATATTACTTTTTAACTAAAGAACATAGAAAGTTTAACAGTTTTTCAACAAAAAATGTGGCATTGTTACGGACAGCATGATGATGTTATGTGCCAGTAACCAAGTGTTATGTAACTTGTGGTCATACCATTTTTATGACGTGAAATTTTCAACTGAATAATAGGGATGTCATATGGTAAACAGGTATACCGCATATTTCCTAAAGATATATAATAAAGCTTTGAAATAGCAGGTTTCTCCAGTTTTGGTAAAAAACCATCCTATTAGGTGCCATTCATGTTGTTGATGTACTTTTTGATAGGAACTGTCAATTTATTTCTTATAATATAAAACTGAAATTTTTGTGAAGATAGTTTTTATGATGGTAAAAAGGCTGATATTACCAATACCTAATGTATATTTCATTGCAGGAATCCTACACAATGTTGAATAAGCATGACTTACCTGTAGTGAAGGAGGAGACAGAACGCTGTGACACACTCAGGTACTCCTGGGAGAGGCTGAATGCGACTGCAGCAGAGGTCCAGACTCATCTGTTGGCCATACAACCCAACTTCAAGAGTGAACTAATTACTGATGTCAAAGTCTTTATCACTGATTGTAACGACTTCTACAGAGACTATGACGGGGTATGGTATCTCTTCATTCATTCTTCCTTTAATGCTTAAGGGGGTATGATACACTTTCAAGGGTTGCAGCTCTGACAGAATTGTTTTGATTCCCTTCTGAAAAGGGAGAAGTTCATGTGGTTGAGTGATTAGTGCTCCCGACTGGAGCATGAGGTACAGGGTTTGCATCCTGCTGGAGGCAGAATTCAGCCCATTACCATATGGTGCTTCAATGCACGAACCTTTATTTATCACTCTTCCGTCATCTTGGTATGACTTAAATAATGTTGAAAGAGACAATCACCAGATCATTATCATCATCATCTGAAAAGGGTCTACTCTACAAGAAAAGAATTTGCTCCCTGCCTGTGGGAGCAAATTCTTTTCTTTTAGAGTAGACACCTTTTCAGAAGAGGGTTGGTGTACAGAAAAGCAAAGGGGAAGCCACAAAAGTTGTCTCCCTTGCACAAAATGATAGAAAAAACTACCAAGCATACCTGTTTCCCTTAATACTAAAATGGAATGGATACACTGAGTAACTTTTCTACCATTTTTTTTTTTCAATGGAGACATTTTTTGTGACTTTGTTTGCTTTCCTGTACACCAAGCCCAAACTAAAAGGGAGTCTAAAGGGAAACAATTTGCTTGAACATTAACCCATTTTAGTCTGGAAACCCCTTAAAGGATAATTGGCAAACAGTGCAGACCCAGATCAGATGCTGTTAAATGAAGCATCTGATCAGGGTCTCCACTGTTTGCAAATAGTTCAGCAATTTATACCCAGCCACATGATAGTGGCGGGGTATTATGGTATCACCTTGGCTGTCAGTGTGTTCGTCCATCTGTCTGTCCATCCGTATTTCATTTCCGGACGTTAACTTGAGTAAATGTCAATGGATTTTCACCAAGTTCAGTGTGTGCATTGATATTATGGAGATCTGGTTTGGTATTGTTAATGGGCAAATTTCGTCAATTTTTTAGAGAGTTATCTGCCTGCGATATGTCTGTATTTTCATTTCCGGATTATAACTTTAGTAAGTATCAATGGATTTTCACTAAACTTGATGTGTGCATTGATATTGTGGAGACCTGGTTTAGGATTGCTGATGGGCATATTTCGTCAATTCTTGACAGTTATCTGCCCGCGACACATCCATATTTTCATATCTGAATGGATCTTCACCAAACTTTGTATATGCATTGATATTGTGGAGCTCTGCTTTGGGATTGCTAATGGGCAAATTTCGTCTACTTTTGACAGAGTTATCTGCCTGCAATACATCTGTATTTTACTTTCTGGACAATAACTAGAGTAAATCTCAATAGATTTTCACCAAATTTGAAATGCGCATTTATATTGTGGAGGTCTGCTTTGGGATTGCTCATTGGCAAATTTCATCAGTTTTTGACAGTTATCTGCCTGTGACATGATAATGGAGGGGTATTATTGTTTCACGTTTTATTCTCTAGGAATATCTAAATCTCATAGCCAGACATATCTGAAATTGAAAATGGACTTTTCCAATATAAAATGTTGGGGAATCTATTCAGTCTACAATGGGTTAAATAAATAATAATAAAAAAACAAAACAAAAAAAAAACAATTTTGACGGAGTTGCCACATCAGAAAGTGTGACCATTTCGCTTTAAGTGCTATGAACACCAAAAGCAGTATTTTTACAAGTGGCAAAGCCTCAAGTAAAAATACCACTTTTGATATTCATGAGTGAAATACAAATCTATCTTTTACAGAAAAAAATAAATTGTATGTTTCTTTTATGCTTTAAAATTGCAATCCTTAAACTTGTAACAGTGTGTCAGCTGCCACAATAGAGAATCAGCTATTTTTTAGCCATTTCGTGTCAGTTGTATGGTGTGTAACATTTATACTGGGTAAATTATTGGATGAAATAAAGTTTGTACCTAAAAATTAGCATAACATTTCATTTTAATGAAGTGTTTGCAAGAAATTGGCAAGCAAAGATTTTGTACATTTGGTTAAGCTGGTCTGACAATGCATGCCTTAATTATGTTACATTGGCACTAAAGTGGCATCATTAACCCTTATCCTGCTGTTCACGACAACCCCTACCTTTGCAAACAGTGTAGATCCAGATCAGATGGCTTCTGAAGAAGCCATCTGATCTGGATCTACACTGTTTGTCATGTAGTTTGTGAATTGAACCAATACATTTTATCAAGTAATTGGATTAGTTGATAGTCAGAAATGGGTGCAGCTTTATTCAGCAGGACATGGGTTAACTTCTTTGCAATATGTGAATGTGCATGATGTAATTTCTGACAAGCATCAAGTAGGTTTAACTTATTATCACATAGCTCCAGATAAGCAGGGGTATCCACATTATATTTTTTTTATTTTTCCATAAAAACATACATTGTGGGTTCTCATTAGAAGTGCCCTATCAAGGAACTTCTAATGTGTACCCACAACATTTGTTGGAGAAATAAGAAAAATAGCAACAACTTTTGGTTGACAAAAATGCCTTATCTGGAGCTATGTTAACAGCAATATAACACTTTGCATGCTGGTTAAAAATTTCAGCAGATGAAATTTTGAAGTATTTTTCTTGTTTTTCCTAGCAAACAGGATTTGACACTTCATGCAAATTGTCTCTTTAGGGGACAATTTGCATGAAGAGTCAGATCCTATTTTCTAGGAAAAATAAGAAAAATATCATCAGTTTGTCACCTGCTGAATTTGCCCATATATAGGGTTGTAAGATATAACTGGACTATTTTACCAAATATCTTATATTGTGAAACAGTGAAAATAAGAAAGTGCTATTTTTCTATTTGCCTATTTTGAAAGAATGGATGTATTACGTTATGGCATTGTCCAGGTATCTGTCCGTCTTTCTTGTGCATGCCAACTAGGTAACTGTACAGAATATTTTGATGAAACTTTATAGTGATGTGTATGAGGTCAAGATAGCGTGATGCATACAAAAATGATTGCTCTACTTTTCTTAGTTTTTGAGTTACTTCCTCTTGAATAGCTTTTTTCAGACTATTGTAATGATCAGGCTATAAGATGATTTGATTGTAAGATGGGGATGTTTTTTTTATCTTTTCCAGGGAAGTATTTTTCTTAGACTTGTTTACAAGGCATCATACATCATATGAACTTCCACATAATTTCTGACCCCATCACAATTATCCATCCCCACTTTTCTTAACACATCCAATGGTTTATTGGCCTATTTTTCAGTCTGGCCCCATGGTACCTGGTGTCGCACCGAGAGAGGCATCAGACCGACTGGTCATCTTCCAAAACAAATTTGAAGGCCTACACAAGAAGTATCTAACATACACTGGTGGAGAGGAACTGTTTGGTCTGCCGGTCACTGAGTACCCAGAACTTCTCAAGATCAAGAAGGAGCTTAACCTTCTTCAGAAGCTTTATGGCTTATACAATGCTGTCATTGATACTGTTCACGGTTACTATGACATCTTGTGGGCTGACATCAATATTGAGAAGATTAACAATGAACTCATCGAGTTCCAGAATAAGTGAGTAATTCAATTTTCTTTCTTTTTGTTTTTGTTTTTTTTTTTATTTCTTTAGTTGTCATGCTAAATAAGAATTCTCAGTAGACACCATTTTGAAATACAGTCAAACCTGTGTTAGTGGTCACCTCTATTAAGCAGCCAACCTGTATTAAGCAGCCAGAAGAAAGTTGTCCCAAAATTCATAGACATATATTTGAACTGTATTAAGCAGCCACCTGCCTTCAGCAGCCACATTTTAAGCTTCCCATGGGTGGCTGCTTAAGACAGGTTTGACTGTATTTTATTTTTTCTAGAAAACAGTATTTGACATTTAATGCAAATTGTCTCCTATGGCAACAGTTTGCATGAAATACTCGTATCAAAACATATTTTCTGGAATAAATAAGAACAAGAATCTGCAATTTGTTATCTGCTGAATTTGGGCAGAAAGTTTAAAGATTAATTCTGATAGTGAAATGAGCCGTGTCAGGTCACTTCAGCACGCAATGAATTGATATTTTTTTCAGAAAATAGACTGATATTTCATGCATGTTGTCTCCATAGTTGAAATGACAAAGCCTATATTATGGGATAATAAGAAAAGTATTTCAAAATGTCATATGTCATCTGCTGAAATTTATATCCAGGGCCCAGCTGTTCAAAGCTATTAACCCTTAAAGCGCCAATCACAACTTTTGTTGTCTGCTTTGTCTTCTGCTGGTTACTTTAAAAGTCACTTCTGCAAACAGTGTGGACCCAGATCAGACTGCTCCTAGGAGCAGTCTGATCTGGGTCCACATTGTTTTCCTGTATGCAAAAATAGGTTTGAAAAGTTTGCAGGAATATTCAGCAGACGATATTTTCAGATGCAGGTTTTCTTGGCACTTTAAGGGTAAATATTGAAGGATTAAAAGCAAGGAGCAAGGGTGCTGATATCACACAATATCAGCACGCTAACTTGATATTGCACTCTTATTTGGATGCCTTTGAATGTTACCATTATATGATATCCCACTAGTACAAAAACGATATTGCTTTTGTAATATCAATTTCGCACAGTTGTTAGAATTGCTTTCAGACAAAGACTTTTCACAGAATTTTGTCTATAAAGCATTTAATTGAGCAAAACTATTTATATCTATATAATAAAAGGGTTATTGCACTGATATTGGTGAATATTGTCTTGAGTTGGGATATCGAAGGACACGAGCAAGCACAGGAGAATATTCACCAATGTCAGTGCAATAACCTTATATTACCATACTTATTCTAAAAATGAACAAGTTCAGTGACTGCCTAGTGATGAATTAAAAACAAAGAGTTGACCAAATAGCAAACAGTGCATACTCTGATCAGATGCCACCTTCTGCAGCATCTGATATGAGTCTACACTGTTTGCTCAGGCATAACTGTCTGAATATTTAAGTGAAAATATGGTAGTACAAAATTTTTTAACCCTAGTCCTGTTGAACCCAGGCATACCCTGCCTTTGCAAACAGTGCAGATCCAGATCAGTTGGCTTCTGAAGAAGCAACTGGTCTGGATCTGCACTGTTTGTCATTTGGTATGTGAATTTGTATCAACAACCTGTATCAAGTAATCTGATTGGCTGAAAAAAGAAGTGAGCGTATCATCTTAATTTATTCAGCAGGACAGGGGTTAATATGCGTTTACAATTCACTAAGCCAGGCTTCGTAACACAGTCAGTAGCATGTCTGACAGCAGATCTAGGGGTGGTGACTTCGAATCCAAGCTGGGCGACATAACTTTTGAGGTTGATTATGAAACTATTTCTATGGTCACTTTCTCCTTCTGCTGATTCAAGAAGGCTGTTGTCAGTTACTTGCCAAAGTGTATGCACAAGATACTGATTCACTGCTTAGAGGACTAAACCTGCCAAGGAAAAGTGTGAGTAGGTTAACTGACCAGCTGTACATGACCTTAACCGTGTTTACTGGGCCGTAAAACTCCACTTCACCAAATCACACGTTTACTTAATTTGACACTACCTTGATTACCCTAAATATTGAGACAGACAGGCCTGAGCAAACAGTTTAGACCCAGATCAGATGTCACACATTGCATCTGATCAGGGTCTACACTGTTTGCCGCTCATCTGGCAATATTTTAAATACTTCAACAGGTAATGGAACAGACTTTTACAGATTATAGGACAAGTATGGTAAGAAGCTAAGGTGTCCCAATATTTGGAGTAAATACAGTAATATCATATCACATAGGGGACTAACAAAGGCTCAGATAAGCTTGTACATAAGTGTTGCCTCACCAGAGCCTTTGCTCTTCACAGACATATGATAGGGACCTTGAGGAAGCTTCAGGCAAAAACCATATGTCTAAAGCCCCAGTAGGGACTGTGCATGCACCCTTGAGAACCACAAACTGGAAAAGCATAAGGTCCCTTTTTTCGTGTATTGGCTCTAACCACCCAATACAGTCGAATCCCTAAGGAGCAATTTCTCCTCTTGTCCACAATATTTTCAATATATCTCTAACAGCAGGAGTCAAATTACATATTCATTTGTTAAATGTGGTTGTTTGATTTATTGTTTTCCTTAATTCCGCAGATCTGATATGTCGAGGTACGGATATCTTGAAGTGTTTCAGAGAGTCCCTTAGACTTCAAGATAACGAGAGTTGACTGTAACACATTTGCTTAACGACACTTATATCATATTCTTCTGTATTCACAGATGCCGTAAGCTTCCAAGAGCTCTGAAAGATTGGCAAGCTTTTGAGGATCTGAAGAAGACTATTGATGATTTCAATGAGATGGTTCCCCTCCTTGAGCTGATGACCAACAAGGCAATGAAGACTCGGCACTGGAACCGGATGGCTGAGGTCACAGGCCATGTGTTTGACATAGAAAATGATAACTTCACCCTAAGGAACATTCTGGAAGCCCCGTTGTTAGAATTTAAAGAAGAAATTGAGGTACAAACTGCCTTGAAAGATAATAAAGTTTTTTTAACCTTTGCCACTCTCTGAAATTTGAAGAATTTTTCCCAGAAAACAGGATGTGACATTTTGTGCAAATTGTCTCAATTGTAGACAATCTGCATGAAATGTCAAATCCTGTTCTTGGGGGAAAAATAAGAAAAATATTGCTGATTTTGTTGTCTGCTAAATTAGAGAGAGAGTGGCAAAGGTTAACCCATTGTAGACTAGAGATCTCTAAAAGAGTAAATGGCAAACAGTGCAGACCCATATCAGATGCTGTAGAATGTGGCATCTGATCAGGGTCTCCACTGTTTGCAAATAGTTCAACCATTTTTCTCTGGAAATATCTAAATCACACATCCTGACATACCTAAAATCAAAATTAGAATCTTCCAATATATAGTGTAGGAGAGTTCATTCACTCTTCAGAGGGTTAAATACAGAAACACTATATCTTTATATAATTTCCTTGTCTTGTTTCTGATACTATGTGTCTGATTTTCCAGTTGATAGAATTTTACCCTTTACCACTCCCTGGGCAAATTCAGTGGATGGCCATGATATTTTTTTCTTATTTTTTCCCAGAAAACGGGCTTTGACATTTCATGCAAATTGTCTCCTTATAATCCAGTATGTCATCTGCTGAAAATGTTGCTCAGAGTGCTAAGCATTAAAATGCTATACAGGTTTGTGTCCTGCTTTGAAATTTATCCAAGATATATTTTAAAATGCTTAACTATACTTCAATCCTGTTTTCAGTAGCGAAGGATAACCATTTATTTCATGCAAATTGATTTTCAAGTGACTGTGATGTAAAAAAAAAACTTACCATATTTATCCTAAGTATTGGGACACCTTATCTACTTACCATACTTTTCCTAAAATTTGAAATAGTCTATTCTACTACCTGTTGATATGTCTGAAATATTGCTGTATGCATGGCAAACAGTGTAGACCCTAATCAGATACCACATTCTAGGGTATCTGATCTGGGTTTACACTGTTTGCAAAGGCCTATCTTTCCCAATACTTAGGGGTATTGCGGTATATAGTCATATACACTAACCTTTTTTAAAGGACACAGGATTCCCTGTTTCTTTTTCTGTCCCTTTTACAGCTTTATCCTTCAATAAAAAACAGGAAAACACCCATGTGATGTGTCAGAAATGCACTTCTGGTTTTAGGGAGCCACCATTACATATCTAAGTGGTTAAAATGGACAGAGAAAAATGAGAATCTTGGTTTACTATCCCAGATATAAATTGTTAACACTTGTCCTGCTGAACCCGGATATACCCTGCCTTTGCAAACAGTGTAGATCCAGATCAGTTGTCTTCTTCAGAAGCCAACTGATCTGGATCTGCACTGTTTGCCATTTACATTGTGAATATATATCAACAATCTGGATCAAGGAATCTGATGGGCTGACAATTAGATGTGAGTGTGGCATCTTAATTTATTCAGCATGACAAGGGTTAAGAAACAAAAATCTTTGTTTACCTTCTTGTAAGGCTTAACCTTGAAAGTGATAATCACAACTGCAGCAGACAACATTTTGCTTTTTTGCAGGGCATTTTTTCAAATAAGGCTTGACATTTCATGTGAATTGTCTGCTAAGCAGATGATTCACATAATATACCAACTCTTATTTTATCTGAAAAATAATTTTAAAAAAATTAGAATGTCGTCTGCTATATTTTTGCTTACATTAAATCCCTAAAATTTTGTACACTAAGGTTTCTGACAAAATGGCATATGCAAAGAGTGCTGACCCAGGGGTTATTTCAGCAGATGACAACAAAATGGGGATTTTTTCATATTTTTCCCAGAAAACAGGATCTGACATTTTGTGCATATTGTCTCCAGTGGAGACATTTTGCATGAAATATCAAATCCCCATTTCTGGGAAAGATATGAAAAATATTTCATAATGTTGTCTGATGAAAATTTTATCCAGAATGCTATCATTAAGGGTAAATAAAATTGGATTTTGATTTTCAGGATATCTGTATATCAGCAGTAAAGGAGAAGGACATTGAAGCCAAACTGAAACAAGTTGTTGCTGAGTGGAACAACCAGGAATTCACCTTTGGTAACTTCAAGAACAGGGGTGAGCTACTCCTAAGAGGCGACTCAACCAGTGAGATTGTCTCCCTTATGGAAGATTCCCTCATGGTTCTCAGCTCACTGATGAGCAACAGGTAGGCTTTAACCAGCAACTTTCTTGGGACAGAGCATAGCTCCAGATGAGCACTTTTTTTTTACTAAAAAATACATTTCATATTTCTGCAAGAAAACATGCTGTGGTACTTATAATTGCAAGTGTATGGTACCCAGTGCCTGGTTCCTGTTTAAGTAAATACTTGGTATGAAATAGGAAACACATCACAAAAACATACCTATATAATTTTGACCAATTAAATGCCACTTTTATATAGTAAAACTGGGTTTACAGTGGTATACATTTTCTTATTTCTGCTGAAAAACATAGACTGTGAGTACTCATTAGAACTGCCTTGCTGAGGCAGTTCTAACAAGTACCCACAATATATGTTTTGAGCAGAAATATGACAAATATCAGAATTTTTATATGAATGCTTACAGTTTGTGGTAGTGAAATTTTCAATATACAGTCGACTCTCGTTATCTCGAATTCCAAGGGGCTCTCTGAAATATTTCTTCGAGATATCCGTACTTCAACATATCAGGTTTGCAGAATTAAGGAAAAATAAATCGAACAACCACATTTTACAAATGTATATATGTAATTTTACTCCTGAAGTTGGACATATATTGAAAATATTGCGGAAAAGAGGAGAAATTGCTCCTTAGGAGCAGTTGAGACCTTTTCCACAATATTTTGTTACCTGTTGTTAGAGTTTCATGTTTAAACAGGGACCAGATTTTCACTTCGAGATAAGCGGTTATTCCAGATAAGCGAGGTCGAGATAACGAGAGTCGACTGTATTTGAATAGGCATGTTTTTGTAATGAAGGTTACAGCTGATGCAAAATTTAGGCCAATGAGAAACTTCTGGGAGGAAATCTAATTTTTGTACTTTCAGTTTTGTTATTTTTGCATTATACCACACAACTGTTTCTCTTCCCTGAAGAAACTGTCTGAAAATCCACCACCTTGATGTAGGAAGCAATTGATTCCACAAGCAAGTGGTTCAGTGCAAACTCTTGCCCTCCAGGGTGAGTCATGTGTCAGAATCTTTGAACTAGTCAGTTTCTATTTAAATTAAATATATGTAGAGATCTAGTACAGTTAAACTGTGTCTGTTCAGTTCAGATTTTAAATTTTAAATGTTGGCTAAATGTCAATGACCTGTTCTTATTTCCATCAGCCCTATTTCCCAGTTTGATTGATTTACAAGCTATTTTTCTCAAAATCAATGGCCCTCAGCCCTGATTCAGAAAGGTAGCAAAATTTCTGTGCTTTTGCAACAATAAACCTTACTGTGTCAAACTTTATTCCAGATATAATGTTCCATTCAAGAAACAGATTCAGACTTGGGTGCAGAATCTTACCAATTCCTCGGAAATCATAGAAAACTGGATGGTTGTACAGAACCTCTGGGTCTACCTAGAGGCTGTCTTTGTTGGTGGTGACATTGCTAAACAGCTGCCAAAGGTTGGTTTCCAGTAACCCATAGCATGCTGGGTAAAACTTTCAGCAGACGACATTTTGAAATATTTTTCTTTATAAATTTTCCAAGAAAATAGGAATTGACATTTCATGCAAAGTATCTCCTAAGGAGACTGCATGAAATGTCAAATCCTATTTTTTGGAAAAAAATAAGAATAAAAAATCAGTTTGTCATCTGCTGAATAGCTGAATATGCCCGTAGTGTGCTAAACATTAACCCTGGTCCTGCTGAACCTGGATATGCCCTGTTTTTGCAAGCAGTGTAGAACCACTGAAGAAGCCAACTGATCTGGATCTGCACTGTTTGTCATTAAGTACAGTGAACCCTCGTTACAACGACAGCATTTGTTCCCAAAACTGTTGCCATTATAATGAATTTGCTGTTTAAAGAATCCTTAATGGACAGAATGATATGTAAGAAAGGCCTTGTTTTATTCTGTTTTCCTCATAGAAAATATGTTTTAGATATTTGTTAGAATTGCCTCTCTGAGGCAATTCTAACAATATTCAAAACATATGTTGCTTGAAGATATTATGCAATGTTTTTTCATAATTTTTTATTAATCCTCACCTCTTGAGCGAAGGTTTCCTGACATTTAAATTTTTATTATAACTAATTTTGTCATGTTGAGTGTCGGTATAAAGAGGGTTGACAGCATGTGAATTTTTAACAACAGCCTGGATCAAATAATCTCATTGGCTGAAAATATGAAATGGGCATGGCATCTTAATTTATATTCAGCATGGCAAAGGTCAGTGTCTGTAAACCATATTTACCCTAAGTATTTGGACAGATAGGCTTGAACAAATACGGTAAATGTCCTAAAATTCAAACACTTTACTTGATACTTTTGCTTTTTGTACAGTTGTTTCTTAAAATAATAAGTGGAATGGCAAACAGTGTAGACTCTTGAGGAGCAGTCTTCTCTGGGTCTTCACTGTTTGCATATGCCATTTTGTCTGACACTTTGGTGTAAGAAATTTTAGAATGTTTACCATAGTCTGCATGCAGATCAGATGCTTCAGAATGGGTATCTGATAAGTTCCTACATGGTTTGCCAAACATCCAGCAGTTTATACACATACCAGCAGGTAGAAAAATGGAGGACAAGTAGGGTATAAAAGAAGTAAATATGTCCCAATATTGAGTGTTAATACAGTATTGTGTCACTAAATTTTTTCAACTTTTTGTTTCTTTGTTAGTGTATTTGTCCAAAAGGTTTTATAAGAAACTTTGGATGAAGAGGCACCATAAAAACAGTTTAGTTTTGGCACTAACACACATGCATGTACACACACACACGCACACACACACACACACACACACACACACACACACACACACACACACACACACACACACACACACACACACACACACACACACACACACACACACACACACACACACACACACACACACACACACACGGCGGTTCCAAAAGAATTGCTTATTGTGTTGTTTATGTTTCACTGCATTTATCTTTTTACTTTGATAGGAAGCTAAGCGATTCAGCAACATTGATAAATCTTGGATAAAGATAATGACACGTGCCCATGAAACACCGAATGTTGTACAGTGCTGCGTGGGTGATGAGACATTGATGCAGCTCCTGCCACACTTGTTAGAACAGCTGGAACTTTGCCAGAAATCTCTCACTGGGTATGTAACCCTCGGAAATATGCAAAACTGGTTGTTGTAGAGAGGTTGAATATATAGTAAAATAACACTTTGAGAAATTGGAGAAATGGCTGGTATGAGGAGGTGGCTATTGTAGAGAGGTTGAATATATAGTATAAAAATAACAATTTGAGAAATTGAAAAATGACTTTAATAGAGAGGTGGTTGTTGAAGAGAGTTGAATTTATAATAAAATAACGCTTTGGGAAATTGGATAATGGCTATTATGGCTATTGTAGAGAGGATGAATATAGAAACAAAACACTTTGGAAACATTATGAAAACACGCCTATTCTAATATACTGAAAATTTTACCACCAAAAAATGAAAATTTTAAGATAAAAAATTCTGATATTTTTCATACTTCTGCTCAAAACATAGATTGTGGGTACTCATTAGAACCGCCTCGACACATCTCTTAGAAATAAGAAAACTAATGTATACCCCTGTAAACCCCAGTTTTACTATATAAAAGTGGGGTTTAAGGGGAAAGTTATATAGGCGTATTTTTGTGATGAATTGGATAATGGCTATTATAGGGAAGTGGCTATTGTAGAGAGGATGAATTTATATAGTTAAATATCACTTTGGATGGCATATGAGAAAAGTCTTAATCAAGACAATTTGCATGAAATGTCTAAGCCTATTTTCTGGGAAAAATAAGTATCTCAAAATGTTGTCTGCTGAAATTTTTACCCAGCATGCTTAGAGCTAACAGCAGCTGATGAGTGACAAGTAGCTGCTGATCAGATGTTGCTTCTGTGGTGTCTGATTCGGGTCTATACCGAGTGTTCAGATCTGTCTGTCTGAATACTTAGGGTAGATAGTATAATTATTTAATAGGTGCTTGCAATAAAAAGTGTAAAAAATTTAGTGTTATATTTTATCATATTTAATTCTCATTCTTATCGTTACAGGTACCTGGAGAAGAAACGTCTTCTGTTCCCAAGATTTTTCTTTGTGTCTGATCCCGCCCTTCTGGAAATCCTTGGTCAAGCTAGTGACCCACACACAATCCAGGCCCATCTCTTATCAGTGTTTGACAATATAAAGACAGTCAAATTCCATGAGAAGTTTTATGATACCATCCTGTCAGTTCATTCCTCAGAAGGGGAGACAATTGATGTGAGTAGAAAACTCATCTTTGCCAGTGCTCGTTATTGTTTACTATTTCTCCGTGAGTTTTTGATATGGACTTTTCCTTTTTTTAAATTTGGTACTTGCTCCCAGTTGCAGATATTAACTTGACCATTCTCTGGGCAGATTCAGCAGACAAATTAATGATATTTTTCCCAGAAACTAGACTTTGACATTTCATGCAAATTAGAGACAATTTGCATGAAATGTCAAAGCCTATTTTCTGGGCAAAATAAGAAACAACGTTTCAAAATGTCGTCTGCTGAAATTTTTACCCAGCATGCTAAGCATTTCATTTTCGTATGATAGTCAGCATAATATTTGGCAGGAAATACAGATGTTATTTTGTGGCAAATATCCAATGAAGCAGAACAGGAAAAGTGTGCAATTACATAGCTCAATATAAGAGTGGCTATCCCCATAATATTTTTCCTGTTTCTCCAAAACAACATACGTTGTGGGTACTCATTAGAAGCACTTCAGTGAGGCGCTTTTAACCCTTAAAGCGCCAAGAAAAACTGCATCCGAAAATGTTGTCTGTTTATGTCGTCTGCTGAATATTCTTGCAAACTTCTCAAAGATATTTTTTGCATACCGGCAAACAGTGTGGACCCAGATCAGACTGCTCCTAAAGGAGCAGTGTGATCTGGGTCCACACTGTTTGCAGAAATGACTTTTAAAATAACAAGCAGAAGACAAAGCAGACAACAATTGTTGTGATTGGCGCTTTAAGGGTTAATGAGTACCAACAATGTGTTTTCATGAAAAATTGGGGTGGTTGGGTGAGGCGAAGGTGTCAGGTATCTTGTGTCACCGGGGCGCCCAACTGATATTGGCTTACAGTTGGGCAAGGCCTGCTGTCCTTGCTACAGGTAAGGGTAGAGGGTGAATGTTCTTATTTCTTTTGTTTCTTCACTTTCTTTCATTTTCCTCTTTCTTACCTGTCCCTCTCTTTCATCTCCTCTACTATCTCTTCTGTCTCTTTTCTCCCTTTCTTTGGGAGACAACACAAAATGACCCACAAGGGTTGATGTGTCATTAAACCCAACAAAATCAAATTATTTCATGAAGAAATAAGAAAAATATCAGACTGAGTACTTTTTCATCACGAAAACACGCCTATATAATTTTGACTCCCTTAAACCCCAGTTGTATATAGTAAAACTGGGGTTTACAGGGGTATACACTATATTTCATATTTCTGCTCAAAAACATAGATTGTGGTACTCGTTAGAACTGCCTCACCGAGGCAGTTCTAACGAGTACCAACAATCTATGTTTTGAGCAGAAATTTGAAAAATATCAGTTTTTTATCTGAATTTTTTCAGTTTTTGGAGGCGAAATTTTCTATATATTTGAATAAGCGTGTTTTTGTAATGAATTGCAAAAAGTGCCTTATCTGGTGTTATGAGTTAACTGATTGGCTTTACATCACCATATCAATGTTGACTGGGCCGTAAAACTCCCCACTGAAAATTAACAGAACAGGACTGCTTCTTACCATTGAGGTTACCATAGCAATAGATATGATGCTTTAATCATCTAAAAACTACATATTTTTTTATTGTTGTTTTTTAATTTCTCCTTGTAAACATGCTGTGGGTATTCATTAGCAGTGCCTTCCCAGCTAGCTTTCTACCTAAATCTACATCGGGCCGTCATCGGCCCGTCAGCTACCCTGACGGGCTGATGACGGCCCGATATAGATTTACGTAGAATGACTGGGTTGGCGAAGCACTTTTAATGAGTACCCCAAGTATATGTTGTCATGGAGAAATAAAGATATGCCTGGCTCCATAGTGCAGTCACTAGCAATTAAGAGCCAGGGGTCACAACTTCAAACCCCAGCATGGCCACATAACTTTCATGGAGATTCATTACGAAAACACGCCTATGCAAATATATTGAAAATTTCACCTCCAAAAACTGAAACTTTTCAGATAAAAAACTCTGATATTTTTCATACTTCTGCTCAAAACATAGATTGTGGGTACTCGTTAGAACTGCCTCGCTGAGGCAGTTCTAATGAGTACCCACAATCTATGTTTTGAGCGGAAATAAGAAAAATAATGTATACCCCTGTAAACCCCAGTTTTACTATATAAAAGTGGGGTTTAAGGGGGTCAAAATTATATAGGTATGTTTTCGTGATGGATTGTGAAATAATTTCTTTGCTCATTCTCCCACTTCCACTGATTCAAGAAAGGCAGTTGTCAGTTACTGGCAAAAGTATGTGCACTAGTACTGGTTAACTGCTTAGAGGACTAAACCTGCTCAGAAAAAGTGTGAATAAGTTAACTGACTGGCTCAACATGACCTTAACGGTGTTGACTAGGCCATAAAATGCCAAAAAACTTTAAAAAAAAAAAATAAGGAAAATGTTCATTTGGATACTTATCTATGAAGCATTACTTTTAACTCTTTGCATGCTGGGTAATTTGCATGCTTTTTTGCTGTCTGTGGATTTTTTTTTTTTAAATTACTTTTTTTAAGATAATCTTTCAGGAATGCCATCAGAGTGTCAAACAGTTTGGGTCTAGATCAGGCCCAATGTTTTGTCGGGCCTGATCTGGGTCCAAACTATTTGCAAAGGTTATCAGCAGATGACAGAAAGTCACCGCTGGCAGGGAAAGAGTTAATTGTAATATGTTTTAAATTTCTGTTTACTATTACAGCTAGAGAAGAATGTGAAAGCTGAGGGCAATGTTGAAGTCTGGCTCATGTCTTTGATGTTGATGGCCCAGAAATCACTTCATGGTGTCATCAGGACTGCTGCCATGGCCATACAAGACCAGAACTTCCAGTTGTTAGAGTTTCTCAGCATGTTCCCAGCTCAGGTAAATTACCTTATATGTCAGATCTTCTCGTTTTTAGCAAATCTGTGTTATGTGTAACCCCAAGTTCTCTCAAAATATGTATTGAAAACAAAGGTCTTTTGGAGTCTGCAATATAAGGTTGATTTTCAGAATTTTGCAAATTTTAGGCCAGGTTTGTAATTTGTTTGGTACTTGTAACAGCCTTTTTTACTACATAAATCTATCTTCAAAGCAACAGATAGGGCGCTTTATTCATCCGAAAAATGCTGATATCTTCCTTATTTCACCACAAAAACATATGTTGTGGGTACTCATTAGAAGCGCCTCGCCGAGGCACTTCTAATGAGTACTCACAACATATGTTTTCGTGGAGAAATAAGAAAAATATTATGTGGATACCCCCTCTTATCTGTAGCTATGTATCTTAATGTGCTTTATAGCCAAAATCTTTCTTATTTCCCATATTATATGGTGAAATTACCATGGTTTACATAAATCTAGATAATAGGGATATTTAAATAAACATTTTTCTTATTTCTCCATGAAAACATGTTATGGGTACTCAAAAGGAGCTCCACAACAGAAGCAGGACGGGGCTTCTGTCGAGTACATATATTGTGGTTACTCAACAGAAGCACATCTCAGATATGTTGCAGCCTGTTTCTTTGCAATTGGTTAGAGATCCTCACCAATTGTGCTGTATTTGTAGTGGTAAATTAATTTGTAAGTTAAAAAATTTACTTATTTCACATTTAAATGTCATTTTCATTGTTTTTGACGGGTATAAATAAAACCGTAAGTTCTTTTTCTGCCTGGCCTAGATCTGTCAAACTTAAAGAAGAATAAGATTGGATTTTACATTGCTCCCAATTTTTAATGCTTAAACAGACTTGCTGTATATGTCATTGAGCTGGCCTCGGTGGCTCAGTTGGATGCGCCGTCCGACTGGAGACCAGGAGGTCGCGGGTTCAACCCCTGCCGAGGTCAGTAACATTCTTTCTTAGAGATTGATCATGAAATATTTTCTACGGTCATTCTCTCCCTTCCACTGATTCAAAAAGGGCAGTTGTCAGTTTCTGGCGAAAGAATGTGCACAATACTGGTTAACCGCTTAGAGGATTAAGCCTGCCCAGTAAACATGTGGTTAGGTAAACTGACAGCGCTCGACATGACCCCATTGGGTTGAATGGGCCGTAAAAATAAAGAAAAAACATAAGATGACATCTGCTACAATTTTGCTTACCACTTTAACAATTAATTGAAAACAAAAGTACTTTGTCTAGAGCTATGTATGTTTTCTCTCAACAGGTTGGTCTACTGGGTATCCAGATGATTTGGACTCGAGATTCCACAGAGGCCTTGAACAGTGCCAGGTATGACCGTAAAGTGATGGCATTAACCAATCAGGCTTTCCTTGAACTGTTGAACACCTTGATTGACCAGACAACACATGACCTCTCGAAGGTGGATAGAACCAAATTTGAGACTCTCATTACTATTCATGTACATCAGAGAGATATTTTTGATGATTTGGTGAGTAAATCATGTAGATTTTTTTTCTTTCTTTTAAGAAAGCTAGTTGCTCTTTTTAATGAAATTCCAACTCAACAGGTTTACACTAATTTAGAGCATTATGAAAACACGCCTATTCAAATATCTTGAAAATTTCACCACCAAAAACTGAAAGTTTTCAGATAAAAAACCCTGATATTTTTCATATTTCTGCTCAAAACATAGATTGTGGGTACTCATTAGAACTGCCTTGTTGAGGCAGTTCTGACGAGTACCCACAATCTATGTTTTTGAGCAGAAATTAGAAAAATAATGTATACCCCTGTAAACCCCAGTTTTACTATATAAAAGTGAAGTTAAAGGGGGTCAAAATTATATAGGAATGTTTTCATGATGGCAATTTGATTGGTTGATAGCCACTTCAAAACATCATTTTTACTTCAATAAATCCACTGAGCAGGAATCTTGGAACTATTTTCATTGCATAGGTTTCTTAAATAAACAATTCCACTAATGTTTTTGGTGTAAAAATGACCATTACAAAAACATGCCTATTCAAATATATACAAAATTTCGTCTCCAAAAACTGAACATTTCCAGATAAAAAAAATGTCAGATATTTTTCATATTTCTGCTCAAAACATAAATTGTGGGTATTTGTTAGAACCACGTACAAGTACCCACAATCTATGTTTTTGAGCAGAAATAAGAAAATTAATGTATACCCCTGTAAACCCCAGTTTTACTATATGAAAGTGGGGTTTAAGGGGGGTCAAAACTGTATAGGCATGTTTTCATGATGCCTAGTTGGAATTATAGGAAATGAACTCTATTATTTGTAGATTTTATTAATGTGTGAATTTGAGTGAATTATTCACAAACTTAACATAAAGCCCTTTGGTAAAATTGCCCATCAATAAAATCAATAAAAAATTCTTCCAGTTGTAATATTGGACATATACACAGTTTGGTACGGAAAGATTTTACAATACTATTTGTCCAAAAGATTAATCTACTGAGCATGCATGAAATTGAATATACTGACTTTTCCATGAGTTCACAGCCTAGCCAATAACAATTCCCATGTGGTTTCTCAGTCCTTGTTACGGTTTTATCATGATGTGGCTTATGTTATTTCCAGTGTCGCATGCATGTGAAGTCACCATCTGATTTTGAGTGGTTAAAACAGTCAAGATTTTACTACATAGAAGACCAGGACAAATGTCAGATCTCTGTGACAGATGTTGACTTTATCTATCAGAATGAGTTCCTGGGCTGTACAGAACGTCTTGTCATCACACCATTGACAGACAGGTAAGATTACCACACCTCTAGATTAAGTGTTTTTTTTTTGTTTTTGTTTTTTTTTTGTGTTTTTTTTCCAACCAAAAAAAAAATGTGTTTTTTTTTATCTGTTTTACTTCTACACACACACACACACACTCACACACACACATGCACATGCACACACACACACACACACACACACACACACACACACACACACACACACACACACACACACACACACACACACACACACACACACACACACACACACACACACACACACACACACACTGATTTTGTGAATGGATAGCAAAGGTCCAGATCAACCTGGCCCCGAGGTTATATAATCTTTTTCATGCTCAACTCTGCTGAGCATGAAATTTTTTCTGCTAATAAATCACTAATACTATATAATTGTTAATTCTTTCTTGCTAAACATAGCTGAGCATGAAAATTTCTGTGCTTATAAATATGAAAATGCCAACTATTGTTGGCATTTTCATATTTATTAGCAGAGAAAATTTCATGCTCAGCAAATAGTTGGCATTTTCGTATTTATTAGCAGGGAATTTTTCATGCTCAGCTGAGATGAGCTTGAAAAATGTTTACTAACCTTAGGGCCAGATCTGGACCTTTTCAGTCTGCATATGCTCTGACATCATATTTTCACATGGAACAGCTCAATTCATAATTACAGATAGAAAATGGGAAATTGTTTTCTGTGTTACTTTCAGATGTTATATCACCCTTGCCCAGGCCCTGGGTATGTCTATGGGTGGAGCCCCAGCAGGTCCAGCAGGGACTGGTAAGACTGAGACAACCAAGGATATGGGAAGATGTCTTGGAAAGTATGTTGTTGTATTCAACTGTTCAGATCAGATGGACTTTAGAGGACTGGGCAGAATCTACAAAGGTAACATCACATGAATTTTCTCATCATTTCTACCTCTCCCAACTCCTCTTTTTACTGTATAGAGTATGAGTTGTTTGTGTGGGTATGGGGGTGGGGGCCTTAATTCTCTATATATGAAAAAATTCTTTTTATGGCAGTGTTTAAAAGCTCGGAAATAATTTATGAAACCTTTTTGTTTATTCAACAACCCACTGAAAAGAAAATTGGAATATCCATTTATCTACCTGTTTTAAATGTCTCTTAAAACTAGTGACAGTCAGTAATAATATTTTTCTTAATTCTCCAAATAAGTGTATGTTGTGGGTACCCATTAGAAGTGCCTCAGTGAGGCACTTCTGATGAGTACTACAACATATGTTTTTGTGGAGAAATAAGAAAACTATCACAATTTTTCAGTTGAAAAAGAAGTGCCATATCTGGAACTAAGGTATACACTTCCAGCTGGTTGAGAGGTATTGGAGTATCCTTTAGTTCTAATTTTTATATCTCTTTACTTCTCCATTCACAGGACTGGCTCAGTCAGGAACTTGGGGATGTTTTGATGAGTTCAACAGAATTGAACTTCCTGTACTGTCCGTTGCCGCCCAACAGATTGCTATTGTACTGCAGGCAAAGAAGGAACGCAAGAAGGCTTTCATTTTCACTGACGGTGACAACGTCCTTCTCAACCCAGAATTCGGTATCTTCTTGACCATGGTGAGTACTAACAGCAGTATGCAGGAGTTGCTTTTTTTTCTGTCAATTCTATATTGCCAGGCCCCGTGGTTATAAAACTTTTTTCATGCTCAACTCAGCTGAGCATGAAATTTGTCCTGCTAATAAATCTCAAATTACTAACAATTGCAAATTCTATCTTGCTAAACATAGCTGAGCATGAAAATTTCTCTGCTAATAAATATGAAAATGCCAACTATTGTTGGCATTTTCATATTTATTAGCAGAGAAAATTTCATGCTCAGCTGAGTTGAGCGTGAAAAAAGTTTTATAACCTTGGGGCCTGGTAGCAAAGGTACCGTACTTACCTAAGTCTTGGGTCACTACAACTCCTTACCATACTTGCTCTAAAATTTAAAAATGTATTTTCTTCTACCTATTGATGTGTGTAAAATATTGCTGGATGAATGGTAAACAAAGTAGATCCAGATCAGATGCTGTGTCTGCACTGTTTGCACATGCCTATCTGACCTGATACTTAGAGTTATTACGGTATCCATTTTCAGCCTGTTTGCTTGATTTTTTTTTTTTTTCAGTTTGATATACATGTATCCTGTTAGCATAGCTCCAGATAAGTGGGTATCAGCATAAACTTTTCTTATTTCTCCATGAAAATATATGTTGTGGGTACTCATTAGAAGTGCCTCGGTGAGGCGCTTCTAATGAGTACCCACAACATATGTTTTTATGGAGAAATAAAAAAAAATATTGGTACTTTTCAGTTGAAAATAGTCCCTATCTGAAGCTGTCACTGTTAACCCTTGTCATGCTGAATAAATTAAGATGTCACGCCCATTTCTAATTGCCAGCTAATCAGATTACTTGATCCAGATTGTTGATATAAATTCACATACTTAATGGCAAACAGTGCAGATCCAGATCTTGATCTACACTGTTTGTAAAGGCAGAGTATATCCGAGCTCAGCAGGACAAGGGTTAATTTTGTATTATTGCATCTTCAATCCAATTTTTCTATAGACTTAATTAAAGGTTGATAAATGTTCACAAATGCAAATAGTCTCATATTGCTTGACCTATTTGAACTCACAGTAGGTATACAATAGCATGTAGAACAATACATAGTAAATTTAAAAGCTCCAAATAAGACACTTGTGTTCAGCCGAAAAAACATAACGAAAACATACCTATATAATTTTGACCCCCTTAAACCCCACTTTTATATAGTAAAACTGGGGTTTACAGTGGTATACATTATTTTTCTTATCTCTGCTCAAAAAACATAGATTGTGGGTACTCGTTAGAACCGCCTCGACGAGGCGGTTCTAAGGAGTACCACAATCTATGTTTTGAGCAGAAATATGAAAATTATCAGAATTTTTTATCTGAAAATTTTCATTTTTTGGTGGTAAAAATTTCAGTATATATTTGAATAGGCATGTTCTCGTAATGTAATGATATTTTTTATTTCTCCAGAAACATATGTTGTGGGTAATCATTAGAAGTACCTCATTGAGGCACTTCTAATGAGTACCCACAACATTTGTTTCCATGGAGAATAAGATATTTATGGATACCTCTTATCTGGAGCTCTGTAGTAATACACATGTAGTTCTCAATGGAATTTATCTTGATTTCCTTAGTGGCTGTCTATCCTATGTTTTTTTTTTAAATAATTGAAGAGTAAAACATACATCTATATAGGGATAAAACATGATTTTCCATGCAGAATCCCAAGATAGGTGTTGAAACCCTGTTTCCAAAACTTATATTTGCACCAGAAAACACACAAACAAAAGTAGAGAAAATGCAACAGATGGCTGAAACTCTGTGGGAAAGTGTCGTCAGCCACTTTGTTTTTGAAAATTCTGCTTCTAGGGCAGTGATATGAAGTTGTATTTGAGGCTTTATATTTGACACTCGCATTGACATCTATGAAGTTGACATCAAAATAAACCATGGGCTCCGTACGAATGTGATTATTGAAAGCAGCAAAAGGGTTTTATAACAGCATGTGAAAACCATGATGTTAGAAACCAGTTTTCTCTCCATTAAGGTATATCTGTTATTACATTGCAGCAAACATTTCTATGTAATCATATGATTTATAGTATTACTTATTTCTTTGAATCTAGGAACTGTACTTAGAATTTTTCTAAATTTCAGTGTAGTCTTACAGAACTTCCTGACTGTTGTAAACCAAAGATTTCCTATAATGCTGCCATATTAGTTTGAAATTGTGTTATTAATACGATGATTGCAAAACCAAAAACAAAACATATCTGCTCAAATAAATACCTGGATTATCCGAAAAACTGTTGATTATTTGAAATGATAGTATTTATTAGACTTGTCAGTTATATTGAATTGCATCATGAGAATCCTGTTGTTTGAATAACTCTAATTTAATAGTTTATGTTTAATTTTCCTTTAACCTTTACTTTTCTCTGTGGTAATTCAGCAAACAACAAACTGACAACATTTTTTCTTATTTTTCCTAGAAAATTTTATAGGCTTTCAGGTTTGAAATGACAAAGCCTATTTTTTGGGGAACATCACGAAAACACGCCTATATAATGTTGACCCCCTTAAACCCCATTATTATATAGTAAAACTGGGGTTTACAGGGGTATACATTGTTTTTCTTATTTCTGCTCAAAACATAGATTGTGGGTACTCGTTAGAACCACCTCGCCGAGGCGGTTCTAATGAGTGCCCACAATCTATGCTTTGAGCAGAAATATGAAAAATATCCGAATATTTATCTGAAAAGTTTCAGTTTTTTGGTGGTAAAATTTTCAGTATATTTGAATAGGCATGTTTTCGTAATGAAAATTAGAAATGTTGTCAGAAATTTTTACCTAGCATGCTGAGTGTTAATATTGTTTCTTTTATTTTACTTACCAGTTGTTTCAAGTATTCCATCATTTATTTTTCAATTACAGAATATTATGCTTTGGTCAACTCCTTGGGCAGTAAATCAGGGAGATGCAATGTCTCCATATCTATTTCAGCTAAACTAACACACATAGAATATTTTATGTTTGATTTTCCTTTAATATTGTTTCTTTTATCTTATACTTTCCAATAATTTCAATTGCTTAAATATTTCACCATTGTCTTTGAATTACAGAATGTTATGCTTCGGTCCACACCTTGGGCAGTAAGACAGGGAGACCCACTGTCTCCATATTTATTTCAGTTAAAATAAGATACACTGCTTCAGTACTCCTTGTAAACAATAGTGTTTGTTTGTGCCTAAGGGGAGTTGATGCTAAATTTTCTGGTTTTCCATGCAAAGGAGACAGGTTTTGTGACTCTTCTTGCAAGTGCTTTCCTACAAACCAAGCCCTTTCTGAAAAGGGGCCTGCTATAAAAGGAAAGAATTTGCACCTCCCTTCTGAAAAGGGTCTACTCTAAAAGGAAAGAATTTGCTACCAATTGGTCTACTCTAAAAGGAAGGAATTTGCTCCCAAGGGGAGCAAGTTCTTACCTATTAGCTTACTCCCCTTTTCAGAAGGGAGACAAACAGTTTTGACAAAGTTGCTTCCCTTGAAAGTGTATTAATTCCCCTTAAACAGTCATTGCTCTAGATATGTGGAATATCCTGATAAATATTTTTTTTTCTTTTGTCACAAAAACATACATTGTGGGGATTCATTAGAAGTGCCTTACAGAGGTGCTTCTAATGAGTATCTACAGTGCATGTTATCGTGGAGAATTTAGAAAAAAATATTAATACATTTTGTTCAAAACATGTCCTTGTCACAGAGCTATGATATTGTTAAATATTTTACACATTCAACAAGCAAAAGGCACAGTATGGTAAATGTCCTAAATTTTCATACAATAAAGTTTCTGACAAAATGGCATAGCAACAGTGCAGACCCAGATCAGGCTGCTATCTGGTCAGGCTCTACAGTGTTTTCCATTCCACCAAGTATTTCAAGGAACAACTGCATAAAAATCAATTACTGTAATAACCCTAAGTATTGGAACAGATAGGCCTTTGAAAACTGTGTAGACCCAGATCAGATGTGACATCTGATCAGGCTCTACACTGATTGCCATACATACAGCAATATTTTAGACACATCAAGAGGTAGTAGAATGGACTATTTCAAATTTTCGGACAAGTGTGGTAAGTAGATAAGGTGTCCCAGTACTCAGAGTTATTACGGTAGGTCAAAACAGTATGGAATAAAGTGTGTGAAACGTTAGGACATTTACCATATGAATAAGTGACCATATGAATAAGTGACTAGCATAGACACAGTTCGGTACTTGCTGCTTTTTAGTACAAGATGAAACTAGGAGCCAGATAGTTTGATCAAGGGGTTGTGGGAGATGCAGTCTTACCAAAATACAGTAGAAGATGCAGGAATGTGTCCGAATTAACCATTACCTCTCTCTGGGCAAATTCAGCAGACCACCCAGTCAGCATTCTATGTAAATCTATATCGGGCCGTCATCGGCCCGTCAGGGTAGCTGACGGGCCGATGACGGCCCGATGTAGATTTACGTAGAATGCTAGCTGGGCACAAGTTGATAATTTTTTTCTGATTTTTTCCCAGAAAGTAGGATACAACATTTCCATGTCAAGAGATTTGCATGAAATGTCAAATCCTATTTTCTGGGAAAAATAAGAAAAAATATTTCTGCTGAAATTTTTACCCAGCATGCAGAGCATAAAAATTGTAGATCTTTAGCTCCAGATAAGAGGCGTATCTGGGTAAATTTTTTCTTATTTCTCTATGAAAACATAATTTGTGGCTTCTCATTAGTAAAGCCTGCTTGAGGTGCTTCTAATGAGTACCCACAGCATATGTTTTCATGGAAAAAGAAAACTATCAACACTTTTCAGTTGAAAAAAATGCCTGCTTTGATCCAGATTTCAGGAGTCCCCACTGATATTGGTCTATGCAAGTGTTACTTATGGTGTGCAACATAGGATAAGGGCCCTAATGCATTTTGTGGACATTGTAGATCCAGATCATTGTGAGCATCTGTGCAGTTTAATCTGGACATTTTCTATACATTCTCTATGACGTTGACATATACTACAGTATCCACTGATTCTGTTAGCAAACAATGAAGGCCCAGATAAGCTGCGCTTATGCACAGGCTGATCAGGACCTGTGTTGTCCACATATTTCATGAGGGCCCTTTTCATGCATTCCACATCAGATGATTAACCATATTTACCCTAAATATTGGGGCATCTTAACTCCTTACACCTGCTGGACAGTAGCAAACAGTGTAGACCAACAGTGTTCTGCAGCAGTGTTTTGTTGGCTTAGTCCAGTCTGTCTCAATATTTAGGGTTAGCACACTCAGTACTTGTCACTTTCCAGACAGTTGGCATTCTGTGTTGTCAGTCTCCGGAGAAGAAGAATATTCGTACAAATGATTTGTTGTTGTTTTTTTCAGCACACACTTATATGAGGTGCAATGCACGAAAAGGGCTCTAATGCATTTTGTGGATATTGTACATCCAGATCTCCATGAGCATCTGTGCAGTTTGATCTGGGCATTTTCTGTTCCTCGACATATGTACTACAGTATCCACTGATTATGTAAGCAGACAACGAAGGCCCCGATCAGCATGTGCTTATGCGCAGGCTGATCAGGCCATGCATTGTCAGCAAGTTACATAAGGGCCTTTTGGCGTGTTACCCATCATATGGTAAATGTTATAAAATTCAAAAAGAATAAATGATAATGCTACCCAAGGACTTGTTAGGGAGCCATATTTGAGGATAATTCTGGGCTAATTTTCTCAATCTCTTTATAAATACATATGTTGTGGGATATTCATTAAAAGTGCCTTAGTGAGGCACTTCTATCAAGTAACCACAACATATGTTTTTATGGAGAAATAAGAAAAACTATCCCAGAATTATAATCAGATACTCCTTAAAAAGTCCTCTAAACGATACTTAAATTTTTGTAATTGCTCACCTGCCCATCAGTCAGGTCTTACAAAACAGATGGGTTTCCTGGTGCCTCTACGACAGAGCTGCTAGTTAATTTAGACAGGACTTAATGTTCATCATTTATGGACATGTAGAACTCCAAGAAAATCATAGGCAGTGTATCAGCAATACTGAAATATTATTTGGGCTATTTCAGCAGATGACAAATTGATCATATTTTTCTTATTTTTCCCTGAAAATAGACTTTGACATTTGATTCAAATTGTCTGCTTGCATGAAATGCCAAAGCCTATTTTCTGGAAAAAAGAAAAGTATTCCAAAATGTCGTCTGCTGAAATTTTTACACAGTATACTAAGCATTAATCACCAATGAAGCAAAGGAAATAATAATAATGAAAAAAAAAAAATGCAAACAAAAATATTACTGTTTGAATTTTCAAAACATTTACTGTATTCCAGAATTTCATCATTATCTCATTTAGGAAAACTTTTCATTTTTCTTCTCCGAAAGAAAACAACAACTTTATTTCCATATTTGTCTCACATTCAACCAGGTTTGAAATAATGTTATGTAGGACCTAAATGGATGGATTAACCCTTAAAGCAGCAAGCAAAATTGTAGCAGATGACATTCTAATTTTTTAAGGCTTGACATTTCATGTGAATTTAAAATATAAAGCCATATATATTGTTCTAAAAAAAAAAACAAAAATAAAAAAATATTTCAGACTGGTGTCTGCTGCACTTTAAGGATTAATAGTGTGACCAGAAGGTGTTGTATATCACTTGATGTCCTGCTTAACCTTTACCACTGTCTGAGCAAAGTCAGCAGATGACAAATTGATGCTACTTTCTTAATTTTCCCAGAAAATAGGCTTTGACATTTCATGCAGATTGTCTCAGGAGACAATTTGCATGAAATGTCAAAGCTATTTTCTGGGAAAAATAAGATAAATGTTCATCAAAATGTAGTCTGCTGAAATTTACCCAGCATGCAAAGTGTATAACTGTGTCACCATTATTCTCTATAGTTCTTGATAAGTCCTTCTGTTTTCACCAAGAAGTGTTGAATATTTCTCATTTCTTTCAAAAAATACATGTTCGGGGTACTTTTTTGGAATCTCCAGATTGGTAGATTCCAACAATTTCTTTATGTTCCCTGCTACCAAAGAGTGATGGGGAAGGGGGGGAGACATATTGTTTTTGGGACTGATCCCATTGGCGTCGATATCAGCGTCATCATCAGCATCGGTGTAAAACTTCTTTTCTGCTCTGTGACTTGAATACATTTTGGAATATTTTGAGTTTTTTGTGGGTAATATTTAAAAGATATTTTCAAATCTAGATAGAGCTATTCATTCATGTTGTCAATAAAATCAAACACACTGCCAGTTTACCAATCAGTTGACTAATAATTGCAGTCCTTTACTATTATTAGAACAGTATACTATGTAAAATGTAAAATAAGGGAGAACATTGTCAGATGGGAGTTACCTTCGATGAGTAATTCATTGGAGCATGTATTTTAAAACCTTGCCCATATTTACCCTAAATATTGAGATAGTTTTATTCCTTGCTGTTCTTGTCATAAATTGTGTCTATAACCTGCTAGATTAATGGCAAACAGTAACTATATTTAAAAGTCCTTTTTGCATAAGCTTACATCCAGTATGTCTTTGGAAGTATTTCTTCAAAATCATTTGGATAGTGCTTTTGTACATCAGGGTTGGATCCCATATTTTTTCATCTAGGAGAGTGGCAGTGGACATTTTGATCAGTTAATCCAGAATTTGAACAATTTATGAAAATGGTTAATTTTGGCTTAAAATGGGGTTCATTTGAGCCCCCAACACCATCTGGATCTGACACTGTATAAAATTTTCCATTTAAAAAATTCAGACTGCCTGTGTTATTTTCTTCTGTCTCTTAGAACTGTTTTTTAAGTAGTGTTTGTAAAGTTTTGCATGTCAGAGGTAATCCTAAAATTTATGTATACAAGACTGCAAAATTGCAGACATCTGTGTAGCCTGGTCCAAGTTTTTAGAATGGACATTGAAGTTTAGAAAGTCATAATATATAGGCGCATGTATCAAAAATCCTGATCTTCCTTTATACAGTGCAGACTAGATTTTTCCAGTTATATATGGTACTTATTAGGACACATCCTGTTCCTTCAGGAAATTTCCTGATCCTTAAGTGTTGAAGAATTCTTAGTGTTGTCAGTTCTCTGTCCATTTTGGTTGTTACAAAATTTGAGTCTCACAACCTGTCCATTTAATAGTTTATGCCATTGTTGTGAAATGTTTGCACTGCTTTTGTCAGACTATATTCCTGTTGTTATAGCATCCTTTGCTCCTCCTGCCTCCCCTCCCCCACCTTTGTCAACAGCTTTACCCCAACCCCAATTCCTGCAAAGTACAGTGAAACCCATTTATTGGAATCGTCTGTTTTCTGTGCCAATAGCATGGCCAAGTATGACAAACACATAACTCTACATAAGATTTATTGAGATAAATATTTTTCTTATTTCTCCAGGAAAACTCCATGAAAACGTATTGTGAGTACTCACTGGCGCACACAGTGTTTTCATAGAGAAACAAGGAACAACTTTAAATAAGCGAGTTTTTGAGATTAATATTTTTCTTATATCCATGAACCCATACACTTTTGGTACTTATTGGAGTTGCCTTAACCCTTGTCCTGCTGAACCTGGATTTACCCTGCCTTTGCAAACAGTGTAGAGCCAGATCAGTTGGCTTCTTCAGAAGCCAACTGATCTGGAGCTGCACTGTTTGCCATTAAGTGTATGAATTTATAGCAATAATCTGGATCAAGTAATCTGATTGGCTGAAAATTAGAAGTGGACGGGGCATCTTAATTTATTCAGCATGACAAGGGTTGATGAGGCAATGCCAATGAGTACCCACAGTGTATGTTTTCATGTAGACCCATTTCAGAAGGGAGGCAAAACAATTTTTGAAACAATTGCCTCCCTTTGAAAATGTATTCATTCCCCTTAACTACCAGGGTCCAGTTGTTCAAAGCGTCGTTAGCTTAACGAGCTCGTTAAGGGTCATTTCGTTAACTGTTTTAGAGTATTAAATATACAATAGTCTGATATTTTTTGCTGAAAAAATGTGATAAAAAATTTGCACTGCAAAAGCTACTCACATTTTTTTCAGCAAAACACTTCAGCATATTTGCATATCACTTGATGTAAATTTTAACGAATCATTAACAAACGATGTCGTTAGCTTTGAACAACTGGGTCCAGGTGGTATGTCTAAGAATTGTTGTCTATATGGCAAACAGTGCAGGTCCTGATCAGACTGCTAGCAGTTTGATCAGGATCTACACTATTTGATCAGGCATGTCTCCTAACAATTTAAGGTAAATGTCATTTGTTTACTCTTTCCCATGGCCAACAGTCTCTTCTTAGCTTTTTTCTTGCAGCACTGTTACAGTGAAAATATTTCCTTTCATATGAAGCTTTCAAACTTTGATATTTCATACTATTTAGCTTCCTTTCTATTTTATGTAAGTTAAACCAACTTATCTTACCTTCAGTATATGTATATTAAACCTACTGTACCTGAATCAGACTATCTGTTCTGATCTCTTTTTCCAGAAGTTTTTACAATCTGTAGAACCATTTTTACCCTGTTACATGTACATCAGTGGACACAAAAGTGGACAAACATTGATGTGCTTCATTTCATTTTGATTTGAATTGTCATTCAGTAAAATACTTTAACAATGGTAAAATATCCTAACTTTCTGCCAGTTAACTGCTATTCAGTATCAACTCAGCAGTGTTTAATTTCATATATCTCACCTGTCCAAAAACATAAATCAGACAAAACACAGGAACAAGTGCTTGTCAGAGTTGATGAGACCCAACAGTGTACATTTCTAGGACCAGACTATTAGTGCCTTGACAAATTATTTGATCAGAATTTGTGTGCTTTTATGTCCACAGGTGTATGTCCTTTGTAAACCATTCACCTTTAACCTATAATATAGCTAGAAGTTAATCAAAGTAGGCTAATTAGTGAGCATATGGCAGAAGACTTGTTAAGGAGGAGTGTTTGATTGGTTAATTTTTTCTTATTTTTCGATAAAAACATGTGTGGGTACTCATTAGAAGCTCACCAATGAGGCGCTTCTTTGAAATACCCACAACATATGTTTTTGTGGAGAATTAAGAAACGTTTTATCTGGATATCCTCTTATCTGATCCTATGGCTTTTCTGTTCATGTGTGATCTAAGACTGCTAAATGACTGTTGGAAACAGATCTGAGAACATTAGTTTTATTTTTTTTTTCCTCCCCAGAACCCCGGCTATGCAGGACGTCAGGAGCTGCCAGAAAACCTGAAGATCAACTTCCGTACTGTTGCCATGATGGTTCCAGATCGGCAGATCATCATCCGTGTGAAGCTGGCCAGTATTGGGTTCATTGAGAATATCATCCTTGCAAGAAAGTTCTTCACTCTCTACAAACTCTGTGAAGAACAGCTCACCAAACAGGTATATTATCACTCTCTTTGATCTTGTATATACAGTCAGGACTCTCTTTATCTTGAAGTCCAAGAACTTCCTGAAATAATTCGAGATCTTTTCTCGAGATATCAGATTTGTAGAATAGGGCAAAAATAAATCAAACGACCACATTCCACAAATGAATATGTAATTTGAGTCCTGAAGTTAGAGATTTATTGAAAATACTGTGGAAAAGGGGAGAAATTTCTCTTTTGGAAGTTATAGATTTATTTAAAATATTGTGGAAAAAAAGAAGAAATTGCTCCTTTGGAGCAATTTCTTCTCTTTTCCTCAATATTTTGTTAACTGTTGTTAGGGTTCTATGTTAAAACAGGGACCAGATTTTCACTTGGAGATAAGCGGTTATTTGAGATAAGCAAAGTCAAGATAACAAGATTCATCTGTAGTGTATCATTGCTCCAGAGAAAAGGGGTAAAAATATCATTATTAAATGATTTCAAAGCAACTGTCCTTTTTTCTGTGAAGTATCTTTTTTCTGTTTTACTTAGCATAAACCCAGAATCTATCTGCACTACTGGAGGAGTTTGCTATGTATCTAAACTGTTTATTCTTAACCTTCGTCCTGCTGAACCCAGATATGCCCTGCCTTTGCAAACAATGTAGATCCAGATCAGTTGGCTTCTGAAGAAGCCAACTGATCTGGATCTGCACTATATGTCATTAAATATGTGAATTTGAATCAGTAACCTAGATCAAGTAATCTGATTGGATGAAAATTAGAAGTGGGCGTGGCATCTTAATTTATTCAGCATGACAAGGTTTGAGGATTATTCACAAGCTGTAGACTGAAACACAATGTATAGAAAACAATTGTATAACGACCCTGGAGATGTATGCTTCATTGACCCTATATTGTTTTTCCATATATGGACAAAATTTAAATAGATTGTTCATATATTTAAATTCCAATGACATGACTGACAGACCCAAATTTAGTTTATGTTAAAAAAGTTATAATTTCAGCAAAAACCATAATAATGTGAAAGTTCTGTCTATAAGGAGGTGGGCAGTCATTCTCTTGAATAACTTTCATCAGGGACTTGTTGAAATTGTAGGTCTAGTTCAATAAGGAGTTGACCCATTTTAGTTGGGAAACACCAAAAGGGTAATTGCAAACAGTGCAGACCCAGATCACAGCATTCTGTGGCATCTGATCAGGGCTTCACTGTTTGCATTTAACCCTTGTCCTGCTGAACCCGGACATATCCTGATTTTGCAAACAGTGTAGATCCAGATCAGTTGGCTTCTGAAGAAGCCAACTGATCTGGATCAGCACTGTTTGCCATTAAGTATGCGAATTTATAGTAACAATCCAGATCAAGCAATCTGATTGGCTGAAAATTAGAAGTGGGCTTGGCTTCTTAATTTATTCAGCAGGACAAGGGTTAAGACAGGAATTTCTATAAAACACAGTAGTGATAAAATCTAACCAGACATCCTGCTTTTGGAAATAGACTGGTCCAAAGAGTTACAGTAGTAGAGTCTACTCTAGGTAAATGGGTTATCCAAATATTAAGTGTAAATACACTAAAATTCCTTCTGTTGCAGGTGCACTATGACTTTGGTCTGAGAAACATGTTGTCTTGCCTGAGAACACTCGGTGCAGTGAAGCGTGCCAACCCAGATGATACAGAACAGACAGCTGTGATGAGAGTATTGCGAGACATGAACCTTTCAAAACTGGTAGACCAGGATGAGCCACTGTTCTTGTCTCTCATCAATGACTTGTTCCCAGGAATCACTCTAGACAAGGCTGGCTACCCAGAACTCGAGACGGCTATTAATGTACAGATAGACAAGGCCCAGCTTGTAAACCATCCATCATGGACTCTCAAACTTATCCAGGTCTGTTAACCTTTAGCCTGCTGGATTTAAATGCACAACGGTGCCAAAAATGGGAAAACTTTTTTGAAATGCCCATTGACATATATGTATTTTGAGTTATGAGAAAACATTTGCTCTAAGGCTTTGCTGAACTGATTTTGATAAAAATTATATTAGCAGAAGTCTGATTAAAACAGCAAAAAAAATGCAAATATTGTAAAATTTCATTCCAAGACGAGAAAACAAAATTTAAAAATAAGATGTTTATATTTACACCATTTGTCTCATTACAAAAACACGCCTATTCAATTATATAGAAATTTTCACCTCCAGAAACTGAAAAATTTCAGATAAAAAATTCCGATATTTTTCATATTTCTGCTCAAAACATAGATTGTGGGTACTTGTTAGAACTGCCTTGGCAAGGCAGTTCTAACGAGTAACCACAATCTATGTTTTTGAGCAGAAATAAGAAAAATAGTGTATACTCCTGTAAACCCCAGTTTTACTATATAAAAGTGGGGTTTAAGGGGGTCAGAATTATATAGGCATGTTTTCGTGATGATTTTCGATCTTTTCACTACATGCTTTTCTCAACAAATAAGAGGGCTGGGCTGCTGATTAAATGTTGTTTATCAATTTCCTTCCAATGGTACAATTTTTATTAAAATCTGTCCACAAAGAGAGACAAATTTAATTTTTTAAACCCACATGAGTACTTGATCTATATCTTTTACGTCTTTCCTTTCTAGTTGTTTGAGACACAGCGTGTGCGTCATGGTATGATGGTACTGGGACCCAGCGGTGTGGGTAAGACATGCTGTATTCACACTTTGATGAAGGCCATGTCAGACTGTGGGGAACCACACAAGGAGATGAGAATGAATCCCAAGGCCATTACAGCACCACAGATGTTTGGACGGCTTGATGTGGCAACCAATGATTGGACTGATGGTATCTTCTCTACACTCTGGAGGAGGACCCTCAGGGCTAAGAAAGGTACTGCTATACTGAATAAGGCATTTTTTCCAAAACAAGGGTATTGATAATTTTCTTATTTCTGCACTAAAACATACATGTATACAGTGGTTACTCATTAGCAGCTCCCTGGAAAAATTATCTGGGTAGTCTTCTTATCAAGAGCCAGAGGACATGTTAACCCTTGTCCTGCTGAACCCGGATATAGCCTGCCTTTACAAACAGTGTAGATCCAGATTAGTTGGCTTCTGAAGAAGCCAACTGATCTGGATCTGCACTGTTTGCCATTCAGTATGTGAATCTATATCTACAACCTTGATCAAGTAATCTGATTGGCTGAAAATTAGAAATGGGTGTGCCTTCTTAATTTATTCAGCAGGACAAGGGTTAAGAGTCTTTAATGATATGTCTGGGATAATTGGAAGATCTGCATACTGTATTTACCCGAAGTATTCGGACAGCTCAACTCCTTACCATATTTGTTCTAAAATTTGAACAAGTACAATTTGCTACCCGATGTTGTGTCTAAAGATTGTTGAATGAGTGGGTAACAGTGTAGACCCTGATGAGATGCCTGTCTGTCCGGATACATCTAATAAATATAGTATTCTAAAATTCAGATGATATTTACAATATTGTGACAAGATTTTCTTGAAAACATATTGTAATTGAATAAATGTTTGCGGGAATAAATGTTCACAATTTTATCATTTAGACATTTTCACTGGTGTAAAAATTCATGGATTTGTAAATAGGCCTTAATATTTCTATACAAAAATATATGGTTTGCGTGTATCAAAGTTCACAGATTTATGCTGACCGTGAAATTCACAAAGATTAATACACCGCAAACATTTGTACAATTACAGTAATCTGTTAACTTTTACCACTGTCTCGGCTAATTCAGCAAACAACAAATTGATGATGATTTTCTTTTTTGTTCCAAGAAAACAGGATTTTTCATGCAAATTGTCTCCTGTTTTCTGAGGAAAAGAAGAATCAAACTGTATCTGTGAAAATTTTACCCAGAGTCCTGGGCATTAAAAGTATCTAATGCACATAATGAAATATTTAGCGGAAATAAATTTATAATGTATTTTTACAATCTAGTGCACATAATATTTAGTGGAAACAAATTTATAATGTATTTTTACATACACTATAGGAGAACATGTCTGGCTTGTACTTGATGGCCCTGTGGACGCTATCTGGATTGAGAACTTGAACTCTGTCCTTGATGACAACAAGACCTTGACCTTGGCAAATGGAGACAGAATCCCAATGGCACCGAACTGTAAGATTATATTTGAGCCTCACAACATCGACAATGCCTCACCAGCCACTGTGTCGAGGAACGGTATGGTTTACATGAGCAGTTCTGGGTTAGACTGGCAACCTATTCTACAGGTATGTTCAGCTTTAAGGGAATTTCAAATACACTTGGTACAGTTGCTACCGTTTTTCATAAGGGAGATAAATTTTGTGACTTTCTGTTTGCATTCCTGTCCATCAAGCCCCTTCTGAAAAGATGCTTGCTCTAACAGAAAAAGAATTTGCTTCACTCTAAAAAGAAAGAATTTGCTCACATGAAGAGCAAATTCTTTCCTTTTAGAGTAGAGTAGCCCATTTTTCAAAAGGGACCTAAAAGAATTTTAATTTACCCTTGTCCTGCTGAACCCAGATATACCCTGTCTTTGCGAACAGTGTATCTCCAGATCAGTTGGCTTCTGAAGAAGCCAACTGATCTGGATCTGCACTGTTTGTCATTCAGTATGTGAATTTATATTAACAACCTGGATCAAGTAATCTGATTGGTTGAAAATTGGAAGTGGGTGTGACAACTTTAATTTATTCAGCATGGCAAGGGTTAACAGAGTTTCCTCCCCTGAAAATATATCCATTCCCCTAAAATGGAATGGAAACACTTTTAGGGTAGACAGCTGTGTCAAAATTATTTTTGCCTAACCTGAAAAGGGGTCTACCCTGAAAATAAAGAATTTGCTCCCCATAGGAGTATATTCTTTACTTTTTGGATAGAGCCTTTTCCAGGAGGGGTTTGCTGTGCAGGAAAGAAAATAGGATGTTGTATTAGTTGTAAAAAATTGTTGAAAATGTACCAAGTGTATACGCCAGCCTCGGTGGCTCAGTTGGATGCGCTGTCCGACTGGAGACCAGGAGGTGGCGGGTTCAACCCCCGTCGAGGTTGGCAACATTCTTTCGTGGAGATTGATCATGAAATATTTTCTACGGTCATTCTCTCCCTTCTGCTGATTCAAGAAGGGCAGTTGTCAGTTTCTGGCGAAAGAATATGCACAATACTGGTTAACCGCTTAGAGGACTAAGCCTGCCCAGTAAACGGTGGTCAGGTAAACTGACCACGCTCGACATGACCCCATTGGGTTGACTGGGCCGTAAAACTTCAACACAAACAAACAAAACCAAGTGTATACATATATAGCCTTCTTAACATTCACCACTTTGAACAAATTCAGCTGATGAAAAATTGATAATATTCTTATTTGACATTTCATGAAAATTGTCTCCCCAGGATTTTACATGTGATGCAACTTGTCTTCTAAGGAGACAGTTTACATGCAGTGTAAAATCCTGTTTACTTAAGTAATAAAGAAAAAATATTTCAGACTGTTGTGTGCAGAAATGTTTACTCAGCATGCTAAGCATTAAGCATCTATCATTTGAATATTAGTAGAAGACACTTTAAGTCCTGGGTTCATATCCACTGGAGACAGAATTCAGCACTTCATTGCACAGAGCCTTTCATTATCACCCTTCCACCATCTTGATATGACTTAAATAATGTTGAAAGGGACATAAAACACAACCATCATCATCTTATTTCTACATAAAAACATATGTTGTGGGTACTCATTAGAAGCGCCTCTACGAGGCGCTTCTAATGAGTACCCACAACATACGTTTTTATTGAGAACTAAGAAAATTATCCCAAAATTATCATCAAATACACCGCCGTAGTAAGTCCTATGGGGATTGCACTGTATTAGTCTTATCAAATATTGGAACACAGCAGTATGATTGCTGTTTGCAGTCTGTGGTAAAATGACTAATATTGGTATAATTATTTTCAGGGTTGGTTACATTCCCGACCAGTAGCTGAGCAGTCTGTATTCATGGACCTGTTTGAGAATTCATTCCCAGCTCTGTACCGACAGGCCATACAGAACTGGACTTTCAAGATGGATGTTCTTGAGGCCTTCATCATTGTACAGGTAAGAGATTAGTCTCTCTTTCTTGGAGATTGATCGTGAAATATTTTCTGTGGTCATTCTCTCCCTTCCACTGACTTAAGAAGTGCAGTTTTCAGTTAATGGCGAAAGTATGTGCATGTGCTGGTCAGTGGCTTAGAGAACTAAGTCTGCCAAGGAAACGTGTGTAAGTAAACTAACTGACTCAAGATGACCTTAACACTGTTGACAGGGCCATTAAACTCCAGACCAACTTATTTTTATATGAAAGCATGTTGTGGGTAGTCATTAGAAGTGGCTCAATGATGCGCTTCTTTTGAGTACCACAACGTATGTTTTTGTGTAGAAATAAACAAAATATCTACATGTTTTGGCCAAAAAAGTGCCTTAACTGGAGTTATGCATACTCATAATAAAACCTTTCACTACTTTCAATAAATCTTTTGAAATGTTTTGCATATTTTTATACCCCTGCAAACTGTTTTAATAGGGGGTATACTGTTTTCACGTAGTCCATCGGTATGTCCATCCATCTGTTAGGGTTTGGTCCAAACTTGGGGTATGTAATAAGCGCCCTTACTGGCAATTTCTTGTTCTCAAAGACCACAAAGATACATGCGGGTCTTATACCAAAAGATGAACATTATATCATAAAACTTTTCACTTCTTTCAATAAATTTTATGAAATATTTTGCATATTTTTCTCACAGGCCACAAAGATACTTGCTGGTCTTATACCAAAAGATGAGAAAGATACTCCAACCCTGACCAAAGATCACTATGAGCGCTTGTATATCTTCACATTGATGTGGAGTATTGGGGCCTTCCTGGAACTTGATGACCGTGCCAAGATGGAAGAGTTCCTGCGTAACCATGAAGACATCCATCTAGATCTCCCCCATATCCCTGAGGGCTCAGAAGCCACTATGTTTGAGTACCTCGTTGATGAGAAAGGTTTGTATTCATTACGAAAACATGCCTGTTCAAATATACTGAAAATTTTCCCACCCAAAAATGAAAATTTTTAGGTAAAAAATTCTGATATTTCTCATATTTCTGCTCAAAACATAGATTGTGGGTACTCATTAGAACCGCCTCGACGAGGCGGTTCTAACGAGTACCCACAATCTATGTTTTTGAGCAGAAATAAGAAAAATAATGTATACCCCAGTAAACCCCAGTTTTACTATATAAAAGTGGGGTTTAAGGGGGTCAAAATTATATAGGCATGTTTTCGTGATGTTTGTAAAGAATTTTGTCATATAAAGATGAGCTTAGGCATGCATGTTAAAAAACCAAAGCTCATATGTGCCTCTGGCCATAATAATTTACCGTAATAGTTTTAGTCATAATATTGTTTCAAGGGCTCTTTGCCCATGGCATAGCCAGAACGGCATTATTTTTATGCACACCCAGGTAAAATCTAAAAAAAAATATTGCTTCAAAATGGGGACTACTCTTAATGGAAAGAATTTGCTCCCATTCTTTAAGAGTAGCTTTATGATATAGTCAGAAATGTTAGATGATCTCGCGTTATTGCAAATATATTACCTTAAGCACATGCATAATGTCTGTAATGAGCAATACACATATATTTGCTACAGTGTAGTACAGTTGACTCTCACTATCTCAAACTCTGATAACTCAAAAAACTACTTTAGTCAATCTAAATAGACTCTCACCATTATAAACACTGATAACTCAAACTACTGCTTAAGTCAGTCTAAATAAAGACCAATATTTGTGCAGTTTGCAATATTATTTTTTTACATTTCTTCTGCTTTTATTTCAAACTACTGTGCTTTCGACATCTTCCAGAAAGTAGTTTTTTCCTTGGCCCTTTACACAGAAGAAGTAAATTTGCAAACTTTTGCCATGATTTAATGCAAAACCATTTGTCGTAACTACCGATTCACAAAAAGTTTTATTCTAGTCATTGGTTTTTGAAAAATCAAATATTTTCACTTTTTCCCATAGTAAAAATGAATGCAAATTATACAGAAATCTGCAGGGTAGGTAACTTGGAGGCAGATTTTCAACAAGGTCCACTTGTTCATTTTTTCTGAAAATTTTACAATATTGTTCTGAAACATTAATAACTCAAATTCAGCAAAGAAAAGTAAAACATATTTTCCTAGAACAAAATAAAAAAAATATAGAAATTGCCGAGGTCAGACCACATTTTGGCCGTAAATTTAATTTTAGGTTAAATATTTTAGAACAAAACACAGAAACAGAAAAGACAAATGGTGTCTGATAAGATATGGTCAATCAGAACAAATTATTTTCATTTAAGATAAAACGCCAAGCAAAAAAAGTCTTTCTGAGTGATGTCGAAAGGACAGTAGTATTATCTCGGATCAAACATTCTGGTCTCTTGAGTTTGAATTTATGCAAGTTGACTGTATAATGTATTTACTCTAAGTACTGGGACACCTTAACTCCTTACCATACTTGACCTTAAACTTGAACAAGTCTATTTGACTACCAGTTAATGTGTCTAAAATCTTACCTGATGAGTGCAAAGCTGTAGAAGACCTTGATCTGGGTCCACACTGATTGTCTGTCTGAATACTCAAGATAAATTATGGTGAATAGAAGCATGTTGTGGAATACACAGGAACCTCCATTGCTTGAGAAAAAGTACTGAAACTTGAACAAGTCTATTTGACTACTAGTTAATCTGTCTAAAATCTTACCTGATGAGTGGAAAGCTGTAGAAGACCTTGATCTGGGTCCACACTGTTTGTCTGTCTGAATACTCAGGATAAATTATGGTGAATAGAAGCATGTTGTGGAATACACAGGAACCTCCATTGCTTGAGAAAAAGTACTGATATTTTCCTTGTTTCTCCATGAAAACATATATTGTGGTTCTCATTAGAAGTGCCTTGGTTAATGAGTACCCACAACCATCACGAAAACATGCCTATATAATATTGACCCCCTTAAACCCCACTTTTATATAGTAAAACTGGGGTTTACAGGGGTAGTCACTATTTTTCTTATTTCTGCTCAAAACATAGATTGTGGGTACTCGTTAGAACCGCCTCGCCGAGGCAGTTCTAATGAGCACCCACAATCTATGTTTTGAGCAGAAATATGAATAATATCAGAGTTTTTTTTATCTGAAAATTTTCAGTTTTTAGAGGTGAAATTTTCTATATATTTGAATAGGCGTGTTTACGTAATGATACATTTTTTTGCCCCTGCTGTTTGAAGAGTGGTGGAAAGTGCATATAGTTTTATCCCACTGACCCCGTCCATCTCTGTCAGCATCTGAGATGGCATTAGCAATTTTCATTTAAGTTCTTCAGGTGTGCACAATTTGCATTTAAGTTTTTCAGGCGGGTGCACCTGTGTCCTTTGGACACATTTCTTCTCCTTATTTTATCAGGAAAAAAAATATTTCAAAATGTCAGTTGATTCAATTGTAAATAGCTACCAACTGGTCTAATATCTCGTTTTATCTGCAATTATTTTAGTCTATATGCAGTATATGATGGTTTCAGGTCAATGGGCTCACTGGGATACAAAGGTGACAGAATACAATTACCCAGTTGATAGTACACCAGAATACGGATCAATTCTCGTACCCATGGTAGACAACGTGAGGACGACATACTGTATTGACCTGATTTGCAAACAGAACTTGGGAGTTCTCTTAATTGGTGAACAGGGTACTGCCAAGACCGTCATGATCAATGGTTATATGTCACATTATAACCCAGAATATCATCTCGAGAAATCTCTCAATTTCTCTTCTGCTACAACACCTATGATGTTCCAGGTAAGTTAGCAAATTAAACCCTAGGTCAGAATAACAGTGAAGTTCCTAAATCATTCAGACCTAATAACTTGCTGCAAAAATCCAGTTATAAGATGAAGATTTTTTATGCCAAAATGACTTAAAAAATTCAAACCTATCTGATAAACAAGGTCTTTGGCCATATCAGTATTTTTTGCAAAGTCTGGTGATGTCATATAGTCATAGAAAAGAGTCATTCATTGATGCTTCATTCTTGAACTAGTATTTTATCTAGTACTATGTTACGTCTTTAGAATCTTAATGTGATTTTCATTTCAAGTGGTTGTTGTGTCTTATTCTTATATAATTTGCATATAGATGCATATTTCATATTTCATTTAATCTGAGTACACATATTTATTTTTGCCTGAAAAAATGAACACTGAAATTGGTTATTACATGTGAAGCCCAATGTGGAAAAAAAGTTCCTTTTGCCATGTGCGAACAGCAAAGGCCTAGATCCATGCAGTCTGATCTGAGCATTCTCTATTTGTCGACATATACTACAGTATTGATTCTGTAAGCGGGCAAGGAAGCAGGCCGATCTGGGCCAGCGTTGTCCGCTAATTGCATAAGGGCCCTTTTTGTGTGTTGCGCATTATGTATTATTTAATTACCATATTTATCCCAAGAATTGGGACAGATAGGCCTGAACAAACTGTGTAGATGCAGAGTAGATGCTACAGAATGCTATGCCTGATCAGGGTCTACAGTGGTAGCCACTCATCCAGCAGTTTTTAGATACATCACTAAGTCATCACGAAAACATGCCTGTGTAAAATTGACCCCCTCAAACCCCACTTTTATATAGTAAAACTGGGGTTTACGGGGGTATACATTATTTTTCTTATTTCTACTCAAAACATAGATTGTTGGTACCCATTAGAACGGCCTCGGGGAGGCCGTTCTAACGAGTACCCACAATCTTTGTTTTGAGGAGAAATATGCAAAATATTAGAATTTTTTATCTGTAAATTTTCATTTTTTTATGAGTAAAAATTTCAGTATATTTGAATAGGCATGTTTTCATAATGTGGAATGTGAAGAATAATAAGAAATTGAGGTGTCCTACTATTTAGTACTGTATTTACCTGAAGTATTGGGACACCTTATCTGCTTACTATTCTTGTCCTAAAATTTAAAATAGTCCATTCTACTACCTCCTGATGTGTCAAAAATATTGCTGGATGAGTGGCAAACAGTGTCATCCCAGATCAGACATGGATTCTGCAGTGTCTGATCTGTGTCTACACTGTGTTTGCAAATGCCTATTATTCCCAATACTTTGATTATTATGGTAAATATAGAAAGAAGATTTGAAAATAAAATAGTTGAATGCAGCGTAGCTCAAAGTAAGGCACTTTTTTCATCAAGAAGTACGGGCCCCCGTAGCCTAGTGGATAAGAGAGTTGACTCTTGATCCATTAGGTTTCTCACCGCTGTGGTTCAAGCCTGGCTCGGGTCATATGTGGGAAAGCCAAGTTCTGCTTACGGATGGTCAGGTGGTTTTTCTCCGGGTTCTCCGGTTTTCGCCCACCTTCGATGAACGATCGGCTCGATATAAGTGAAATATTCTTGAAAGGGCCGTAAAACCCAAATTAAAAAAAAAAAAAAAAAAAAAAAATTCATCAAGAAGTATTGATATTTTTCTTATTTTTCCATTAAAACATGTTGTCAGAACTCATTAGAAGCGCCTCGCTAATGAGTGTCCACAACATATGTTTTTTAATGGTGAAATAAGAAAACCGTTCACCTGATTCTCCCTCTTATCTGGAGTTATGACTGGATTAATTCTTATATTGCAGAGAACTATTGAAAGTTATGTTGACAAGAGAGTGGGTAGCACATATGGTCCACCGGCTGGCAAGAAGATGACTGTGTTTATTGATGACATCAACATGCCTGTCATCAACGAATGGGGCGATCAGGTGGGCAATGAGATTGTACGTCAGCTGATGGAGAACTGTGGCTTCTACAGTTTGGAAAAACCAGGAGACTTCACAAACATAGTGGACATGCAGGTCAGTAGTTTTGCTGCTTAAGAAAACTTGTTACAGCTCCTGTGGTCACAGATGACAAAAAAAGCATGCAAAATTACCTAGCATGTAAAGAGTTAAGGATCTATCATTGGTGTGAGGGGTAGATAGAAAAATCCGTCCCAAGGATCACTATATGGCATCACTCAGCGTGCCGAGTGATGCCAGACAGTGATCGCGTGGGAAGAATTTTTCTGTCTTCTCCTTACACCCATGATAGATTCTTTTTCTTACACATCTTTCATTTCTACAGATTTTTTTTAATAATGCATAGTGCAGTCACTTTGATTTTTGACATATTGTGATGACATTACTATGGTGTTTTATGACATCATTACATTCAGTGACGTAAACCTGAAACGATGGCATATATGATGTCCATTACAACCAGTGCATATCAAACATGTGAGAATTCTCGACTTTTAACTTACCTTGGGTAGGATAAGAATTTCTATCCCAGGATTAAATCCAAGATTTCCTTATGTGGTGTGCAAGAATTTGTCTTATTTATCCGTGAAAAGGTTCATAACAACATCTTTTGGCTCATTTGAGCTTTTTTGCTGTTTGCCCATTTATTGTTTGTTGTAAAGTACATGACAAGGTATTTCATCTGGTTTGAGATTTGTATTGTTTGCCTATCTATTATTTGTCATACATTTCATAACAAGGTGTTTCAGTTCATTTGAGTATTTTATTATTTTTCAGTTCGTGGCTGCTATGATTCACCCTGGCGGTGGTCGTAATGACATACCTCAGCGTCTGAAGAGACAGTTTGTCATCTATAATTGTACTCTACCATCCAACACCTCCATTGACAAGATCTTCCGTGTGATTGGTTGTGGACATTATGTTCAGGAACGAGGTTTCTCAGAGCCTGTGAGAGATCTTGTAGCATCATTGATTCCCATTACAAGGAGACTCTGGCAACTCACAAAGGTATATTATACTGATAATAAGAGTAATTCATACACTTTCAGTTGAATAAAATTGCTTTTGTTGCCTTCTGAAAAGGGGTCTACTCTAAAGGAAAGAATCCTGAAAAGGAGTCTACTATAAAAGGAAAGAAGGCAGGTAACACATACGTTTCTGTGGAGAAATAAGAAAAAATGTCAATACTTTTTGGGTGAAAAAAAAATATGTACCAGCCCAGACAGCTCAGTGGTAGACTGTCTACTTTGGGAACAGGGGTCTAAGGTTCAAATCCCAGGGACCCATGACAAAGCTGAAAAAAAATGGTACTAAGAGCTCCCTTGGCTGATGCTTGCATTATCAAGGGTAGTCCTAGGAAGATAAAAGAAGGCAGGTAAGTGTTTGTAAATGGATACAGTTGAACCTCGATGGCTCGAACATCTTTGGGACCATGGAAATTCGTTCGAGACATGGGTAGTTCGAGCCACTGAGGGTTAATCATGGCACCAGTTTAGGAAGCAAATAGCGATAATATAGGGAAATCGTTTCGATTTTCTACACAATGATTGTATGTTGAGTGTACTCATTAGAATTGCCTCAATGAGGCAATTCTAATGAGTACACACAGCATACAATTCCATGATAAAATAAGAAAAAATCATTAAATATTTGTTTTCTTGAGCTATAGGAAGAATTTTGTAGGGACTGAAAAAAGAGTTCGAATCATCCAAGGTAAACAAGCCATCCGTGTTCGAGCCATTGAGGTTATACTGTACTTTGTTTGTCACAATAAAAGCTCTACAGAGCTTACGTTGTCTGTTTCTGATATTAAATAAAGCAGCTTGATCTTTATCTTTATCTAAAGTTATGCTGGTACTGATCAGTCAGAAGTTGTGAGCAAATATAAAGTGTAAATAAAAGTCTATTATATTGCATGTATATTATATCTTCCACAGGTGAAGATGTTGCCAACCCCAGCCAAGTTCCACTATATCTTCAACTTGCGTGACTTGTCTCGTATATGGCAGGGTATGATCAACACGCTCTCTAGCGTTATTGATTCTGAGAAGGTTCTGCTGCAGCTATGGAAACACGAGTGTTGTCGTGTCATTGCTGACAGGTATGCTTGATTATAAATGTACGCCACAATCTCTTTATAACAATATTGCTGGGATCCATAGCAAAAACTGTATGAGCTAAACAACCATGTTGTATCCAAACAAAAATGTATAGATTGTATAGAAAAATTACCATTAAACAAAAATGTTTAGATTATATAGAAAAAATGACTATAAAACAAAAATGTAGAGATTATATAAGAAAAATGACCATAGAACAAAAGTGTATAGATTTTTATAGAAAAATGACAGTAAAACAAAAATGTATAGATTATGTAGAAAAATGACCATTTTTTTGTTTGGATACAACACTTTTAAGGTCCACTTTTAAATGGTCTTATATCCTAATCTGTTTTTAAAGATAATGAGCCTATAAATGAACTTATAAATGAACTGATAAAGCAGTTCCAGTGTACTTGATAATAATTGAGCCTCATTTTCAGAAAATGTACCTTATGATAATGAACACTTAGGTCAACCTGTGCATTCACTCAGTCTGATCAGTCTTCACTGTCAGGATAAAGATTCCTTGGAGACCATGGCTATCCACAAGGCACCCAGCAAAGATTGTAACCATGCAAGCTGATCTTGGTGTTTGCTTGGTGCAAGGTACAATTTCTCATGTGAATGTCTTTAAACTGTATACATAACATTCTTGCAACTGTTTATATATGTAAAGTATAATTACTGTATTCAACCTAATTACCGCACTGTGCACTTAGGTTTTTCAAAAAATGCTGAGAAAACTTGTGGTAAAATATGTACCTACCTATATTAGGGTACACTTAAAAAAAAACAAAAAAAAAACTGGAAGGACTTATCAAATAATGCTTATGTGATGTTTTTGTATTTTTTATTTTTGTTTTTTTATTTTCTTTATAAAGTATATGTTGTGGGTACTCATTTGAATTGCAATAACAAAGCATATGTTGTGGGTACTCATTTGAACTGCATCAACAAGAGAAGTAGACAAAAATTACACTGGCTATAATCTGAAGACTATGGAATTGCTTAACTGTATGCTTATAGGAGCATGTGTGGTAATTAGGTTGAATACGGTAAGTTTATTGTCAAGTTGGAAGATAATTTAAGTATAAAAAGAAGCATCTTTTGGCCAAGTGGTTAACTACTTCAGATCATGAGATCCCAGGTTTGAATCCTGCTGGAGGCATAATTCAGCTCATGACCTTACGGTTGAAGGTTAAAAGTGTGAGCCCTTAACCCATTTTAGTTTGGAGACGTTTGGGGTAATTGGCAAAAATGCAGACCCACATCAGATGCAGCAGAATGTGGCATCTGATCAGTGACTCCACTGTTTGCAAATAGGTTAGCCATTTTGCTCGAGGAATATCTAAATGACATAGCCTGACATACCACAAATTGATATTGGACTCTTCCAATATATAGTGTGGGGGAGTTTAGTCAGTCTAAAATGGGTTAAATTCAATACCAGTTGAGCAATGTCAAAAACTGTATTGTTGCAGCTTGGTGTAATTTTATTCCTTAGTTTATTGGGTAAAAATTTCAGCAGGCATTTTGAAATATTTTCTATAATTTTCTCAGAAGATAGAGTTTGACAGTTTAGTAAAACTATTCATAAAATGTCATACCTTATTTTCTGGGGAAAAATAAGACAAAAAGTTTGTAAATCTTGTCTGCTGGAAGTTTTTACATATATGTTAAGTGTTAACATGTAATTTTATTTTTCCTAGATATAAGGACTTGACATTTCTTGTGAGGACCCTGTTTCTGGAAAAATGTCACTCATTAATTGCTAATTTTAATGTCAGCATACTAAAGGTTAATGCAGCA